>JAQSUU010000003.1:0-449207 GCA_038087645.1 Saccharum hybrid cultivar R570 | reverse complement strand
ATATAAGTTAATATTGGTAATAATATGACAATGTCGTATGTAATTTGCAGCGAATTAAAATCCTTTTTCCATCCTAAATTGTATGTAGTTATGGTTTTCTAGATACACAGTTTTTGCTATGCATTTAGATATATGTCTAGATACATAGTAAAAGCTATATATATCATAAAAAGCCACAACGACTTACAGTTTGGAATAGAGGGCGTACAATCTTAATAGATTTTTTTTCTTTCGTTGTAAGGCACAAAAATATTTCTCCTAATATATATCATAACTTTAGTCTATATAATATCCATGCATTGGTAGAGTTAAATATCAACTTCTGTGACTTCCTTTCATGACCTTTAAAAATATGTAATTCTAATCTTTCATTAAAGTCGACAATGGTTAGTTGTCATCATGTCAAGAATTAGTTTATCTGTTGATGATTATGAAAGAGTCTTTTGATTTTCCATATGGCAACCGTTATTGAGAGTTACACTGATTTATAGGTATAACTTGAAGTTACATTTATGTAGATTAGATCGAATAACAAACGACTGAAGATTTCAGCTATGCGCTAGAATGTAGAAGATGAGATCTAGATCTGGGTACCGAACGGGGGCTCCCCCACCCCTCTTTATATAGTCCAGGGGGTGGGGTTATAGATGAAGTCCTGATTGGTTTACATGTGGGTTTCCTAGTTTTTACAAGAAAATCTATCAGATAGAGTTGGTTTCTAAATGTATCTTGCTACGCCTTGTCCTCCAAGTAGATCGATGAGGTAGCCCATCTAGGTTGGGCTCCTTGCGTAGCCTTCTTGGTGCACCCCATCCTACTTGGGCTATTGTCCATGCGGTGAGGTACCCTAGGTACATATCTCCGACACGATTGTATTCCCATGAGTATATAGACTTTGGCTTCAACATGGAGTACCATGTGAGGGCATTGCCTTCGGCTGCGATAATGAAGAATTTTAATAGGACTGTATCATTTCCTCCAACAGAAGCTCTGGCAGCCTCCAAACTCATTATGAATTGGCGAGGGTCTGTCTAGCCATTGAATTTTGGTAGGTAAATGGATGGAAGGCGTAATATCAAAGTCAAGTCAAAGTTTACCAAGAGGTAAGCCTGAATGCTTTAGGTTCGCTACGGTAGTTGTTACTCACTGGGTGGGTCAACTAGTCATGGTATAGTTGTTTACATGGTAGCTGGTTGGTTTGATAGACCAGAGAAAGAGATTCTGGGTCATCCCCATGAGCTGATAATGCTCTTGTTTGGATCGCCTTCTGGGCAGCTAACTAAGGATTATCGGGATTCATTCCAATTGTGGGTTGAGAAGGATGGTAAGCTGGTTACTCAAATTGGAGATACCCTGCTCTAGGAATGAAAGGCTTCATCACACCGGATGTAAAGGGCTACCCCTGGGTTTGTAAGAGGATGGCCACAGTGAGTTCTGTAGGTGTTTGGATAGTGGTCACTTGTTATTGTCTATGGGTTTTGGAGGTGGGGTGAGGCTAACTGGAGTACTAAAGATTGGTTGGACTTGCAGGCTTAGTATGGGGATTAAGCTGGCTTTGTGCTGCTGGTAAGGGGTGATTCACACTACTAAGTTTTGACCCTAATGCCACACTTTTTTGTCTCAATGGCACCATTTGGTTGCAATAGGGGGTATTTTCACAACCATTTGCACTTTTGGTTGTGATATGTGGGATTCTTGCCACACAAATTGTTTCGTGGCCCCAAGGATAAAGATTGTTGCAATAAGTAGGTCTTATCGCAACCATTTGGAAAACGGTTATAATAAGTTATCATTGTTGCCATAATTTGAGTTGTGTTGCTAACAGTTTTATTGGCATTGCAATACTTATATGATATTGCAACTCTTTAGCTTAACGGTTGCGATAGCACTTCTATATATGTTGCAACAAATATGTTTCGTGGTTGTATGTAATAGTCACTTGGCTGCAGACTTTGTATTTCTGCTTGAAAGATGACCAATTGTTGTCGTACCTCAGCTGCCTTCTGGGATATGAGGACCGCTCTTTGCGGTTGGCGGCGAAGGTTGTCGCAAGCCTATCCCTTTCTTGTTGGGCTTGTTGTAGTTCAGTTTGCAACTGCTGAAGTACCTGCTCTGGTGTTGGATTAGGGTTTGGCTGTCCTCCTTCACCTGTTGGTTGATTTTCTATGAGAGCTTCTTCTTCTTCGTCGTCTATGTTCTCATGATGCGGGTAGTGCGTCTAGGCCTTCCCCACGGAGGCTTTTCTCTTTGCTGGCATTGTGGGTTTGTGCTTGGGCTACCACAATGGGCGCTAATGTTGGGATAATGATCTCGACAGCGATGGAGGCCGGATGCGGAGCCGCTTGACCTGCATAGGCCACGGCCTTTGCCAGTGGCTGAAGGCAATCAGTCGATCTAGGACACGATTATCGAGACAAATCCCTTCTAAGGTATCTTGCCAAGAAGAACAATCTGCTTTATTGGGGGCTAAGTCCCCCTTTTGTAGAAAAAATCTTACAGGTGCACACTTTTACAATTCTCTGCCCTCCGCCAGCTAGGGCATATGCCAGAATATTCCTTATATACAACTCCCCTCTCCCAGGTTAACTAAGACTTTTTCTAATGCCGACTGCCATCTCTCAAGGGCTCTTGTTGAGCCATAGTGAGGCCCAAGGGGCCCTCAGTGGGTCTTCATCCACGTTGCCCTTTAAGATGGGATCTTCCCTTCTTGCCTCCAAGACCGTCGCTCGAGTCCGCCGAAGGCCTTCGCGTGTGCGGCCTCCGTTACCCTTCGGCAGTGGGGGATCCACACATGCCGGCTTTTGTCATCGGTTCTTGGGTCTTCGGCCCCACCTTGCTCCGCTTCTTATCCGAACCTTCGCCGAAGGCCATGGCCAGCGATCCTTTCCTGCAATCATAATGGTCTCACAAAGGCGCGGTCAGCATAAGTTGGAGGGACCATCGGATTCAATCCTTCGCTCCCCAACACTGGCGTTGCATACCCTGCCAACCGAACAACTACTCTCCTTACATGACATGAACCTGGGCAACGACAGCCTAGATCTGAGATACTCCATCCGGTCTATTTTATCTGGTGTAAGTTAGAATGACACGATCTCCTAGATTACACTTTGACCATTCATTTGCTTTATATTATATTATTATGCTTATAAACTTATAATCGTTGGATAGTATAATTCCTTACAAATCTAATCATATAAAGTTTGTATTATAATAGGTAAAAATTATTAGCCTAATTATTGATCAAAATTTTTAAAGTTTAAATCTTAATATGCGTGTGTGACAAATAAAATAGACCGGAGATAGTACAAAACAGGCTCGAAGGAGAAGGCTACCATTCTTTGCATTATTTAAAACAAGACATTACACTTGAACACTTGACATTTCCTAACAGATCGACAATTTAAAAGCGACGCATACATGTATGGATAAGCTTATTCCTATATATAGAACGCGTACGCAGACGACGTATATAGTAGTGCTACGTACGGAGTAGTACCGATGACGATGACAACGACAATTATTGTGTTACTATATAGAGTAGGCGACCGGCCAGAGCGAGTGTCCGTCTATCCGTGTGTCTTATTTGCTGCAACAAATTCGTTGCTCACGCCTCGGACCAGGTGATGGGTAAAATGGTCTAGTTAGACGATGCTCTGCAGGTAGCTGGAAATTTTAACTTAGCATTTGTAATGCTGTCTCTGGGAACAGTTCGCAAGCCACAGTAAATATGCTTAACTCTTGTAAGCTAAAAGAGGTTGCCGAACTCCAACTGATGTCTATTCTAGAACTTGGGAAGAGTTAATTGCTAATACCTGCTTGATGACAGATTATGAACTTTACAAAATTGAGATTTGTGAATATGTTAATATGGAGCAAAATTGACCTGCATGGATACTACTGATAGCTTGTAACTTTGGCAGATCCAAATTTGCTATGAGATGTTACTTGGTAATTTCTTTTGTTTGACTGGGACCTTACTAGTTTGTACCTACTTATATGTGGACAGAGTATAGCTTATCTCAAGCTGAGGAATGCTAGCTGTAAGTACTAGGATCTTCAATTCTCATCATTTTTGTTTGAAAGTGTATGCTTTTCTTAACTTTGCAGATAATGGTGGGCTACTTGGACTCTGCAAGGACGCTGGTATCTTCACAGCGGCATGGCAGTAGTTTGCAGATAATGGTGGGCTACTAGCAGTGTAGTCTTTTTTAGTAACCCTATTGGCCTATTTGGATGGAATTGAAATTGTGAATCTTGTATTGAATGAGTGAATCTTGTATTGAAATAGTGTGGATTTGTTTGTTATTTTGCTGTATATAAAGATAGTGAACTAAGTTTTTCTTTTTCTTTTTCTTTTTTTCTTTTTTACAATTGTTATCAGAGACGCGTTTTCCCTGTACGTGTCGCTGTTAAAGGGTCATCAGTGATGCGTCTGGACTGCACGTGCCACTGATAAAGGGTCATCAATGACGCGTTTTGGCTGCATGCGCAGCTGATAAAGGGTCATCAGTGACGTGTTCTCATGTCACCATATCACAGACGCAATGTAAGTGATGTGCTTTCTCTGTGTCACTATGACTGTCTATGTGCGTCACTAAAGTGAAAATCTGACATAGTGGTAAATGCTCCTAATGAAAATATTTTCAACTAAAAAGTTGTAGACCTCACTAAGTTCTATAAATTTAGTATAAAAATTGGCTTCATTCAATTTCATATGATGAAGTTGTAAACTTTATATATGTGTTATCTAGAATTGGATTTATAGTGATAGCCGCTTATGACAACCACCTCTAAAAGTGAGTTTCTAGTAGCGACTGATCTAAGATAATCATTTTAGAAAAGTTCTATTTCTGCTGGCGGTTTTCTTAAGTATTTGCATGTAGGAATGCCCATCTGTAGTGGGAGTTGTTACAGGTAGATGCTTAAAAACTAGCCTAGCTCTGCCCCTACCATGTAATAAGTGTGGTCTAACTTTATCTTTTAAGGTCTTGTTTGGATGTTGTCGGATTCACCTCAATCCACATGTGTTGGGGTGGATTGAGGTGGAATTTAGTTTAAGTTTCACCTCAGTCCACCCCAACATATGTGGATTGATAGGAATCTGACTACATCCAATCCAAACAAGGCCTAAGAGGATAAAATTAGATGATACTTTCCATTATGTAAAAAATGGTAAGAAGAGCTTGCACACCATTGTCCAACAAAATCTAACAATTTTGCTAATGATATCTATCATCCGATATCTAGCTAAGTTTGAAATTTTGATCCTTAAGGGCATTGGACGGTTTGGCATTTTTATTCTTCCTTTGGCACAAATTTGTGTATGTTGTTCTATGTAACTTTCTTTGTCTAATGGCATTTTGCTGCTCTAAGCGTTGATACATTTGGACACTGTGCTTGTATAAGGTGTCCAGCTTTTTGCGTGCCCCAGAAAGGGCCGGACCAAAACTTAATACAGACTAAAGTTTAATGCCAATGCCAATTTACACTTGTGCGGTGATGGAGTAATTGTGCTCGATCCATCACAGGATTATTCGATCAATGTCCAAGTAATTAGATAGACTTTGTTAGTTTCATTGTTGTGCATCTCATAAGTTTTTTTTTCCAGTTTTATGAACGTGCAACCAAGCTATATTGTCCCTCTCTGAACTCTGCTTTCCGTTGTCGCCACTTGTTTATCATGTAACCTATATCCCCTTTTTTAATTAAAATAATGAGCCAAGTTTGTCACAAATTCAAAGCGGATAATAGTTGATGGGTTATAAATCAAGGTATAACTGAGATTTATGCTATTATTTTATGGGTGCACAATTATTTTTTTCTCCTATTATGATACCCGGACATATTTGCTATTAGTTTCTATGCACTACAACAGTAAGGATTTGTAGGGCTGGCTAGGCCGGCTGCCCTTACGAAACTGTTGCTACAAATCAGTGACCGCCCCTACAAATCCGATTTGTAGAGGCGCGCCTATCAATCAGTTTGTAGGGGTGGCTTGTAACACCAGTCGGCCCTATAATTCCCATTTATAGGGGCAGTTAACTCTAGAACTGCCCGTACAGTCTGTTTTCCCGCCAAAAAAATTAAAAATTAAAAATTAAAATATATATATAGAACTATTACCCTACAGCTGGCTATAAAATAACTTATTCTGTAGCCACTTTGAGTTACGATAATTGCTATGCTAATTTACGAGATTATAGTAACTCCTTACTATGTGATTTACTATAACATTATGGTAAATATCCCTATATGTTATAAAATTATCTTAAATAGAGATGGCTACAAATAACTTATTTTGTAGCTAACTATAGAGTATACTCTCCCTATCGTAAATGTCAGTATATATTTAGAGGTGGTTATAGAATAACTTATTTTGTAGCTGGCTACTGAATATAAGTTATGAGACTCACTACAACATTTACGTTGTTCTCAGCAAGCTGTGCAAAATAGTGCCCAATATTGTGGTGGAGGCCCACGTTCAAAGCTCCTATCCTCATGGAGGAGTATGTAGGAATATTGTACCTAATATTTTGAAGCGCCCTTAAACATTCTAGCACAGTATATTTTTACACACTAATGTAGTGAGGTTGACCGCTACCCGTCTATAAGATTGGTACAACCTGACCTTATTGGTTACTGTTGACGGCAGTTATTGTTCATTTTTAACCATCAACCAAACCTGGATAAGGACATAATTCTATCACCAAACATAGGTTTAGGGGTTACACTGACAGAATTTCACAGGTTTTGGTGAATCTATGTTTCAGCAGGGGTTTATCAGGAAAAGGAGAAAGGATAACAATGACGTCGGGCTAAAAGTCGAATTCCGAACCGACTCCAAGTCAAGAAGAGTCTAGAAGGCACGAGAAGGCGACCCACCGAAGGAGGGGACCAAACTCCACAGAGGAGGGTCGGCCGACGTGGACCCAGGGTTGGCTGACCCTAGCCAGACTCCATTTTCGTCCTGCTTCGTATGTCAGTTTTTCACCACCTTAGGGGTTGCATATCCATCGTAGATCAATGTTGGTTTGATCCGAGAGCTCTAGTTCACCCCACCAGTCTATATAAGCAGCCTTGTACCTCCTGGATTGAGATCATCCCTGAAACTCTAATTTATATTCTCTAGCTAGGGCTTGGATTGAGAGAGGTCCCTTGAATGGATATACCTCTCTCCAATGTAGTAGATTAGTTCTAGTTGAGAGTTAGGGAGAGTTGATCTACACTCAGGTTCTGGAGAATTCTTCGGAAATTTGGTATGTCTCTGTAAGACTTATGCTTTAATATATTTATCTTCTCTATCTACTTTTATGCCTTTCATGTGATTGGTTAGTATAGTTATTATACCTTGGCATGAGATCTCCGCTCATATTGAGTACTCTAATTATCTATAGTGATTAGAGTAGTAATTAATAGTGTAGACATAGTGTCTAGACTAGAGGTTATCTGAGATTGCGCCCAATCCTCTGGTTAGTTGTGGTAGCTATAAAAGTGACAACTCAGTAGATTATTATAATCCACCACGTTATGGGTGGTGTTTCGTAGAGCTTTAGGCAACCTTCCCCCAACTACGCTTTCTCACCCTCCCTCGAGAGTCGGAAAGGTACTGCTGCTCCAAAGTGCTATTGTGTGATTGCTATATTTACCTATGCTTCAGTTATCATAGGACCAAAGTAGTAGAGAAGTATTTAGGAACCTTGAACTCTCCTGTTGTCCTCTCAACTTTGCTATGCTACTCATTTATCATAGGATTCTCTAATGTGTGTGTCATTATGCATAACTCCTATCACTTATCACTCACCCCTATCTAGGTCTAGTTGGTATATTAATTAGTAGATACATGATTGTGAACTATCAACCTCTTTAACATTGCTTCCCTGTGGATAAATACGATATTCTAAAATACTCCCGGGTAAAAGCTACAATGATATAATTATCTGTGTGCTTGTAGATACTTAATATTATTAGATATACATTTATTCTAGTCACTTGCATTAATATTAACTGCTTAGTATTATTCTAGTAGTAATGCTAGGTAGTATTCATATATATATCTCTTGCATCTATACTAGGGATGACAACCTAGTTAAGGTAGGGGGTATAGGTTTATAATAGGTGGCTAAGTAGTTAGAACAAGTGACACGTTAATAAATACCAACAGTTACCCAACCTAGCGGCAATAGAAAAGTCAATTCGACATTGTGTGCGTCCACCCTCTATAGGGAATGTATCAACATTGATGTCTTCAACCTCAAAATTTGAGAGTGTCTCTTTGAACCATGGCATAGGATGAATTGTCTATATTTAAGAATTGTCTTCGAGAAGGTTGTTGACGGTGGATAACGTCAACATTTTATATGTGAATAAACAAGAGAAATGGTTCAAGTACATGAATATACATAGGTCTAGGGTTTAACCTGACAAATTCCATGAGTTTTGGTGAATCTCTATTTATCATAGGATTATTGCAGAAAATGTAGGAAGGGGGACCTAATTGAGAAAAAGGACAAAAATTGATCGCGACGAAGGATACACTAGAAGACTATAGAAGACACCAGAAGGCATGAGAATGAATGGGAGGACGAGACACCGCCAGGTGGGGCCGGCCAGCCCCACCCTTGTGCCGCTCGGCCCCCTGTGAGGAGATTCTTTTATGAGCTTCTGGAGTATTCCTCCATCGTCTCCTAGGATGCATCTCCACCCTACATCGAAGTTGGTTTGATCCAAGGGCTTACGTTCAACCCCTAGGGCTATATAAGGACCCCTGCACCCCCTGAAGCATTAAGTCATCAAGCTATTCAGTTGAAGATCAATTCATCCAGAGCCAACCCTAGTTCCTTAGAGTTCCTCTAGATTAGAGCTTAGGCTAGTTAGATTAGGTCTAGAGAGAGATCAAGCAATGCTTGGATTTCCGATGTTGGCAAGAGCATGGTTTGGTATATCTCTTATACTTTACTCTATTCTTTATTTCATTGAGATTGTATCGTTGCTACTATGATTATGTCAACATTAAGCTTTATAGCATTTATGTCATTGAAAACAATGTTCATTGTTTGCTCTAGTTTTATATTCGGTGTAGCTAGATTATGGAAACCATGCATAAGTTCGTATAGCGCTCACCCTATAGGACCATGGGTGAGTGATAGACATTATGTGAGTATGGTGCTTAGATATTTGTTTATCTACGGATGCCCTTATATGCCAGGACGTGTGGTAGATCGCGTAGGTGACAACTGTGTTGAGTCCTTTGCAGTCCATCCCCCATATATATTGATGTTGGTATAACCCGGTCTCGAAGGAGAGGACTCTGTTTCTAACTTTCCTAAGTTGATGTTCCTTATGTGGCATAATTTGGCTATGATCACTAGATATAATTAATTAGACTAAGCATTTGACATATTAGTAAGACTACCTATGAATTATCTTTTTAATATTCTAATTGTACTTAATCTATTGCTTAACTAGAGTGCTCTAAGTTACTATTTATTTATCATAATGATTGATCAAGTACTTATCATTTATATATCTTTATTTATTATCTTGTGACTTATCCCTATTTTGAGTAGAGTATATGATATTGGTTCATTCTCTCATGCATATTCATAAATTATCAATACTATTGTATTCATAGTCATACCTTTCCAGTGGTAGAATTATAAATCGATAACCTGGTAATACTCTATGTAAAATGCTACAATGGTATAATTATTTGTCCACTTATAGAATTCTTTTTATTCTTATCTTTATATTCTTTTTAGTCACATGAAATAATAGATTTCTATTTAGTGTTATTCTTGTAGTAATGCTAGATAGAACCAACAAACGTTTCTAAGTTTCTCACTAGAGATGACAACCTAGTTTAATATTAGAGATGAAGATTAATTGATAGGTGGCTACTGTAGCAGTGACAAGTTAATAATTACCATATTATTTCTGGCGCCATTGTTATTAGTAGGAGTAATTCTATTTTAGTAGTGGTGCTAAGAAATGCCAACAAAGCGTCGGTACCTTAGGTAGACTATCTTCTTGGATGCATCCAGGTATATCATGTAGTACCATCCAAGCATACTAAGCATCTGTCTTCCCTTTGATCTGTCCAGACAAAGCAAACATCGCGGGGTAATCATTGATAGTAACAAAGATCATGGCTCTACATATGAAGTCCTCCATTGTGAACGCATCATACATCGGCTCCCCATGTCTCCATAGCCTCTCTATTTCTTGCATCAAAGGCTCAAGGACACATCTATGTTAATGCCTGGTTGTTTTGGACCTTGAATGAGAATAGTGAGGAGAAGGTACTTTCTCTTCTAACACAGCCACATTAGGATGTTCTATATGGTCAAGATCACTGGCCATGTGCTGTGGTTGCTGGTCCTCTCATTGAACGGATTCATTCCATCGGTGCTTAAGCCGAACCGCACATTCCTTTAGTCTTCGCTAAATTCTTTGTGTTTTGCATCAAAGCGTTCCCACTGAGTACCATCGGCCTGGTGTGCAATCATATCATCACCCACCTTGCGCTCATCATCCCACCATGTCATGAGTGCAGCTTCCTTAGGGTTAGGAAGATACGCCTCAAGCGGTCGACCACTGGCAGGTACCACATGACCAACACATGAATTCTTCTTTGCTTTGCATCGTTGCCTAATGGAGTGTCCTCTAGGGGTTGAGAATCTTGTACCACCTTTTTCCCACCCTTATTCCTCTTCTTCCCCATGGAGGCTTCTTTCCCGTTGTAAAGGTCATTGTTCTTGTACTGACTGGCCCACACCTTGGACATTTATCTAGTGATTTGAATGTATCACCACGAAAAAGGATATAGTGGTTGGGGGCATAAATGGATTTTTCAACCCCATTGTCAATGGATTTATAACATTCTTCACTTAGTATGTGTTGGCAGAAACTGAGTTTGGCTTTGGTAGCAACCATGACGACAGGAGATCCAATAGATCATTGAAACTATAGTTGGACCAGCCATGCTTAGCCTTCAGGATGAGTAGCTCAAGCATAAATCGTAGCACTATCCATTGTGTCGGACAACCCTTTTCAACACCATACACAGTCTCCTTCGATGCTTTTTTACCCTTTCCAAATTCTTTAGACCTTTCGGGCTCTTTAGTAAAATCTCTGGTCTAAGGGACCGAAGCATGTCCTCCAAATCATCATCATCATCTTCATCACTACACATGCTCCGCCATCATTATTGCCACCACCTTTGTCATTACCATCCCAACTACCAGCACCGTACCACCACCTTCCTCAATGGAATCATTAGCCATTTGTGCACCAAGCGCTGCTACATATTGGTCCAGATAATCTAGGGTTTCAGCGTCATCAACAACGTTTCACCATGATGAATCCACACTGTGTAGTTCTTAACAAATCCTCGCATAATCAAGTGTGATCCGATGATCGGCACATCTTTGAATGCAAGAGGGTTCTTGCAATCTCTACACGGACAAATAATTGAATTTTTATTCTGTTTCAACTTCTTTGCATGGTTCTCTGCGGCTTTAAGAAATTTATCCACTTCTTCATGGAAACCTGGCTTGTACCTTAATGCTCCATACATCTAAGACTGCCTGTACTCTATCCTATACGACAGTTACCAAAGAAAAAATTAAAGGACTAATTATTCACAGACATAACTAGCAGTTTCATGAAAACTATTCTAGAGAACAATTAATGACCTAATTAAAAATATATAATTAATTCTCCACTTTAATTTCTTGGTTAAAATAACAAATAATTTCAAAGAAAACAATTAGTAACAATTAATATTTTACACACTATCCTTCATGCAAAAATGTAATTAATAATAAAAACTAAACCCTAGCTCTAGATCTAGATCTACATGACACATCCATTAAACTAACTAATAGTCCACTAAAATCAAGCAAGATCCACTAAATAAGGGTGTAATCTTATTCCACTAACTAATTTACCTAGAACCTTCAAAACTTTGGTCTAATTTGCTTCATAGATGGCTCAAGCGTCATAGAAGAGAGAAAAAAGCAAAACTCTAATTACTCGCTAACCAACCATTAAAAGTTCCAAAAAATGTTTAGAATAGCATTTTATTACCTTCTACAACATCTCTACCAAAGGAAATGAGATCAAAACCTCTCCCCTTGAAAGAGCAATTTTTAGGAGGTGCCCAAGGCCCCCTTCCTTCCTCTCTCGGGCTACAATAACTGACCCGAGGAGGAAGAAGGGGGGTGTCGACCTTTATACTGGGAGCATTTATAGGGGTGGCTGGTGATTGAGCCACCCCTACAAATCAAACAATAGAGGCAGCTGGTGAGTGAGCCGCCCCTACAAATCGATCCATTTGTAGGAGCAGCTCGTATCACTAGCCGCCCCTATTATTCCATTTGTAGGGGTGGCTGGTCCACTGGGTTCCAACAACGCCCACTGTAGGGGCGGCTACTGATGGAGCCGCCCCTACAAAACAAACGTCCCATTGCTACAAATCCTTTCTGTAGTAGTGATGAACATAGGAGATTCATCTACTATCGTATCTAAGCAAGCTAAGCATGTGTTACGTTCTAAAATTGTAAAACAATCGATGCTTCAAGGTAATTTACTGAGGTCTCGAGAAGCTCCTCACTTCCCTCTGGTCCTCGTTGTTGGAGCCCCTCGCCAGGATACCCTCGTAAGAGCCAAGCTCCAAGTCGGATAACTTCGGGATAACCCTAGGCCTTCCTCACGCGGAAGTAGATCCTTGAGATTAGAGGTGGATCTATAGTAATTTGTTGAGGTCCGCCAACCGTTGTGACCTTCCGTTAATACCTCACAACCTTCGTTCTGCCACCAACTTGGACCCAGTAAAATTCAAAGTTGATCCTGGCAACCCCTACCCTAGATCTGACAATCACTATCGGTTCAAAATCCCCCTTCACTGCTAGATTTTGAACCAGCATAACCAAACCGGTAGTGATGGGGGCTTCACATCATTGTCGGTTCAAAAAAACTGACACTGATGTGGTTTCTAGAAAATCTAAAAAATAGGCTGAAAAATAGGGGAAAATTTTTTGATATCAAGAGGGGCCCAACTGGACAGTCACAAGTCACATGATTTCGCACACTTTGTGGCCACCGGCGCTTGAACCCCCCGACCTCCTGCTTCGCGTGTTCTTCCTCTAACCACTCCACCTGTACGACACTTGTATCCAAATGAGATATTCGTCCAAGCCATTTTACGTTCATTTGATTTTGAAATGTGTATTTGGGGCCCTAAATAATTTCAAATAAAAAAGTTGTCAACTAAAAAGTTTAATACTTTTTGAGATCTGCAACTTTGGTTTTGGCCATTTCTCCATCTGAGGTCATTTGAAGAATTTGAATTTCAAATGTGAGAAAATTCAACCATAATTTCCCTTGGACAAATAATTTTAAATTAAAAGGTTGTCCACTACAAAATTGCACAACGTTTTGAGATTTGCAGCTTTTGTTTTAGGTGTTCTCCATCTGAGGTCGTTTGAAAATTTTGAATTTTAAATTTAAAAAATCAAACGTAATTTTTGTTAGATAGATGGTTCCAAATGAAAAAGTCGTCAACTACAAAGTTGCATAACTTTTTGAGATCTACAACTTTTGTTCTGGTTGCTTCTCCATCCAAGATTCTTAAATACCACTATACATTAACTTATGACTATGGAACATATAAAATCTTGCGATTCAAATAGTGTGACATCACAATGACTTCAAATAAGAAACTTAATTATAAACTACAAAGTTGTATAACTTTTTCATATTTACAGCTTTTGTTTTGGTCGCTTCTCCATCCAAGATCCTTAACCACCACTGCACACTCACTTATGACTATGGAGCATACGTACTCCTTTGTTATTAACTTATGACTATGGAGCATACGCACTACAAAGTTGTAGATCTTACTACAATTTTGATATGAAGTTCATCTTCATCGAACATCATATTAGAAATTTATAAAGTTTTCTAGCAGCATATCACTGTCGATTCAAAAAACCGACAATGATAACTCAATATCACTGTCGGTTCTTGGCTAAAACTGCTAGTATCAGTGTCGATTTTAGCTAAAAACCGACAATAATGACCCAATATCAGTGGCGGTTGGTCCTATCACTGTCGGTTTTAGTCAAAAACCTGCAGTGATGTGCCGCAAGGCACTATCATTGTTGGTTTCTTAAAAATCGACAGTGATGGAGCCGGCGGTGAATGTCAGATCTGTAGTAGTGAGCTACTGTCCAGCCCATAAGAGAATGCGTCTTGTTTCATTTGCTAAAGGCCAAAAAGCCCTAAAGTCCACTACCTATAGCATGAACGTGGAGTTGTGTTCTCGTGGCCTCAAGCTATTAAAAGCAGACAACGCAGCCTAATAAAAGGCTAGAAGCCTTACCAATCGATTACTATCCGCCTCTCCTTGGGACTCGCCGATGATACCGCGCCCTTTCGTCTTCAGCGGATTCAACTTCTGGCATCACCTTCTCATGGTCACGGTGTCCTGCTCGGCTGCTTGCCCCACATCACCAGCTCACGGTGACAACGCCTCACGGCGGCTTGGTGTCGTGCATCTGCATCTCTGCATCCTACTGGTGACAGACCTGATGTTCGAAGCTCTTTGCTCCTAGAGCGTTCAAGCCAATAGGTGCGCCGGCCAAAATTGCAATTTGCAAAACCTCATGTTGGATCCTGTTTGATATTTGCTTTTCTTCCCAGTTGGTTCATCTAGTCAGATCAGATTTTAGAAGTAAACCATAGAAAGAGTTTTTCTTTTCTACTAGAAATGAGGATTGAGGAGTAGAAAAATTGGCTGATTTGAGCAAGATGTCATCTAATAATTTAATCATGGCTGCTTGCAGATTACTCAATATCTACTTTAGTGTTTGTCTAATTTGATAGGAAATCAAAGAACATTGGAGCGATTCTTGAACAGAAAAATTCTCCTAGCTAGTGATAATCAGACTCCTCAAACTTGTGCTAGTTCTTCCAATCGTCACAATATCAGTGGAAAGATGTTTTTCAGTAGTGAAAATTGTGAAGACAGATCTAAGAAATTATATTGGGGATGGATTTATAGACCGTGTCATTTACTTCGTGGAACAAGAATTTCTTGATGCGATTCCAAATGATGTCATAGTTCACTTTCAAAATATGAATGACCATACCCGTTGAGTAAACTTATAAGAGGTAACCACTATTGTAAAAATTTTATTTTGTCTTATTATGATATTGTTAATTTTATCCCACAATATGAATGCTTAACTTTTGCAATATGTTATTATTATTAAAATTTATGTGTGTGTTATGTAATGAGCAAAGTGTTACATTTCTACAAGTTTGGGTAATATGAGTTTGTGCTTACCCTGGCGACAATTTATTCGAGATTCACCACTATTTTTTCTATTCCTATTTTCCCTACTGTGAGACTAATCAGTCCAAATAGGAGTATGTATGTGGTGTTGTTTGTTTCTTTATTCCTTTTCTCACTGCTGCGTGACTAATCCGACTTTTACTTTGCTAGGTGAGTGCCCATTCGTTGCAACAGGAACAAAATAATGTATTTAAGTCCTAAGTCATGATGCATGGAAATCTAGAAAGTGAAGGCACCAGAACAATAGCTGAATTAGTTCATATGTCTATGAGCAAACGGTGAAATGCAGTCTCGATTTGTGCTGCAAATTGCTGCTCGTGGACATAAATGAGTTCAGCTGGTGTTTATCTATGCCAGTTTGATAAAGATCGGAGCATGGAGCTTGTTAAAGAAAATATCTAAATGAAAACCAAATTTCACCATTCATAATTAGTACACGTCCTACCAGCTTAAAGCATGAGATTCATGTACGTGCACCATCCACAATTTGATTTGCGGACATATATAGATATATAAGACAAGGTCCGGTCAGATCTGATACCACTCTATCCTGTAATCAGGAAATAAGCCCATGTCCAGCATATGTAAGAATGTTTCTGAGGAATCTATTAGAATGGAGCCACCTTTAACATAGCCACGTAGTAGCCATGAGATACACTACTTCCTTCTTCCGGCTGTGAAGCAGTGTCAGAAAGCAACAGAGCTAGGTATCAGGTTCTCTACCAAGAACCTTCATTTCCAAAAGTTGGTGCTCAGCTTCCAAGCCACAACCAGCACAAGTATACAATGACATCAGTGTCTCCCTCTCAAGCCCTAGAACTTCGTCGACGCCCTCTCAGGGATATAGCATTTCAACAGAAGCACCATATATGTTTCCTATGGCAAATCCCCTCTCCTGATCAGTGTGATGGTATGAACAAATATAAAATATGAACCGCCTCCTTGACCACCTCCGGGAAATCTCCCACCTTCTCCACAACCAAATCCCCTGAGTTGCTTCTAGGCTGATCCTCCTCTTGCAATGATGCAATTGTTTGACTTCGTCAGTTATCACCCGTGCACCATTTTCTGAAGCAACGGGACCAAAAGTTTAGAATGGTGTGGTTGTTTGGAGACAGAAAATATGCTTGGATCTTGCAAAATAGCACTATGATTGTGCAACTGCTCTTATTGAACTGATATGAGAGGGATTTTACAGTGGGGACATGACGGTAAAATATTTCCAAGCTGATATCAACCATTCATACAACAGAATGAACTTTAAGCCCCACACATAGTCGGATATTTTTTACAATGCAATGCACAGACAACACAAGAGTTCCAGCTTTGAATTTTGAAGTAAAAAAAAACAAGTCATGTCCATCTGAGTTGACTGCTTCTGAAATTCTTTCATGACCTTTATCTCTTTGATTGGTTCCATTACTGAATGTGCACTGAAATACAGAAGCTCACTTAGAAGATAGTCAAAAATTTGTTAAACAACAAAAATTTCTTAAGAGGATGTGTTGATACTGAACAACAAATATGGTGTCTTCAACCATACCTTATTCATTTCCGAAACAGCTTTCCTTCCACCTTTCATTCCATAATTAAGAGATTGAAGTGCTTGCATGTTGGCACCTTTAAGGGAATCAAGTCAAGGAATAAATGGTAGACCAGATATATTCACAAATTCATGCCGCTGCTTCAAGAATCAAAGAACAATTGTAGTCAATTTTCAAAAACAGTAGCAGCCAAGGAATCAAAGAATGCCATCTATACTATCAAGTAGATAGATAAATCAGCAAAATGAACTGAAGTTCAAGAAAAAGACATGAAGTTTTAAGTTCGAGAAAAAAGACATTTCAGTGTCCCTCGAACCACCTATGCATGGCCATCTTCGTTCACCAAACCCCTTTATGCTCTTGACCACATATAAGAAAACAAAAGCATGAATTAATTAGAGATTTAATCATAGCAATGAAGCATTACAAAAATCACAAGAATCATGCAGCAGCTCATTGGGTCCCCAGTCTGCTGTCAGTGTGCTGCGTGCACCTTAACTGCAGGCAAAGTATGCTCATGTTTCAGTGTCAAAGTTGACATCAATGCACCTTAACTAATATCAGAGTTATAGGTGGAACTTGAAACATGATTGAAAGGTTTCAGTTGTCAGTTGTAACATAAATAAAGATAAGTTACCTGACAAAGATGCAAGAGAGTGGATACAAATTTTCAGCTCCTGAATTATTGTGGATACAATTTAATGGTTATATACACATATTTGAAAAGATTCTTTACTATTCCGCCCTACGTTGGTTGTAACATTACCAAAAACATTCTATTTGTAGCCAATCGTAACTATTACATGGACATTTATGATTGCTCATGTGTTACAATGAGATGCCAAAACATTTCATGTGACTATATCTTCTAAATCAACATCAAATTAGATTTAATTAGAACTAAGAGGCTGGTCGTTCCAGCAAGCTTCAAACTAAGACACATTTAGGTTTAATCCTTTTTTTCCTAGTTATCGTTTTCTAAGCTGACTCACTACATATGTAGAAGGCATGTCTACATATCTGCATGAAGCATAATAACAAAAAACTTGATATGACCAGAAAGTACACCACATATCAATGTTAAATGAAATTCCATTTTCTAATGGATGAGGTAGATATAGTTTTCTACCAAAATAACTAGAAACCATCAAATACTGCAACCAATTAATTCCACCATGTCTCAACGGCAATTTTACTTGACTAACATCAGGTCCACTGCATTAGGAGTCGTATGGAAAATGGAAGTGACATGTCAATCAACACTCTGAACCTCTGACAAATTCTCAACAACCTAAAAAGAACAACATAAGGGAAATAGATTAACCACACAATACTACTACTGTAATTAACATCAAACAACTGGCTAGCAACAATTCATGATAACAATTCAGAACATATCTATGCATGCACACATATATGAGTTCAGTAGCATCTAAATCATAGCATGTTCGGTACAGATATATAGCTGGCGGATGAGCCATGTTAGGTTCACATCAAACAAACGTACATGCACTTGAGGGCATGTTTCCTGGGATCATTTGTCACCACTGCTGGCTAGCAGATCAGAGGATCATTCGGAGCAGTAGACTTGAGTTCGGCTTCTGGCAAGGGCCCAGCTTTATGCTCCTAGTGAGCGCACTGTCAGCGAGGATGCTGCGCCTGGACAACAGTAGGTAGGACAATGATAGGCTGAAGTTCAGCTTCGTCAAATGCAAAGTCATCTAGGCATCTGGAGCATGGATCAGGAAGGCGACCACAATGAGAGGGGAAGGAAACGGGCATAGCATGAAATGCCACGCTACGAGAGCAATCACGCACTCGTGGTTCACAGAGCCATGTCCTGCGACTCCGATCCCAACGCCCCCAATGATGTGTGAGTCAGTAAAATTTTTTTAATTACATGGCCCTCCCTCTCTCCACACCTTTGGATATGGCATTACATGAGCATTCAAAGTATTTTCTAGTCATCAGTTAACTAAAGACAACACAAAAAATGTACACAATTGCTCCGCCACGACGATCTGCGCCATTGTTGATGCTTTGATTAGTAGAACCTCTTTAATCTTAAATGCCCACAAGTATAGTAGTCAGTTCTAACTGTAGTAAAAAGAATAACCAGAACTGTAGCAATTTGACTGAACTGAGCTGTATGCAAAATTAGTTCCATCTTATTACCTACTATTTTCCTATAGTATCAATCTCACAACCTCCTCTTGTTTCAATTACTTTCAGGTATAATCATGGCCGGCCATAGTGTTAAGAGAGTATCCAAGTATATTAGTTGCCCCTTTTCTTCAGGCACTGCCTCTTAACTAATCTTCCCCCATGTAACTGACATCCAGTCATGTATGGTTTGTTGCAATAAGCCAGTAATTCACACTGAAGGAAGCAATCTCATGTTCCTAATGAAAAACAAAACCCAAACATTCAGAGTCCAGGCCAAGCACAAAGATATCATGGAAGTTGTCCCTGGGCAAGGTATACGAGTTGGGCATGCACACAACTACAAGGTTCAGGTTCCTCCCTCCACCAGTTTCATCTCAGAATTTTTTTAGCTTCCATTTTTTTCAGGTTGTGGCAAATGCTTAGGGAAAACTGAAAGATAGTTAATGATTTGTTTGGGAGACTATTCAGTCCTTCAACTGTGGCGACTATTCAATAAATTATTCAATTGCTGTAACAACTGAAAAATCCAGCAAAATCATAAATTCCTACAACTGCTGGTACTTTAGCATTCTATAAATAAGAAAGATTTCTTATTCATTGAAAATGTGAGAATGGGGTAGAATAAAAGAGCGAAGCTAACCTGGGAGTGGCACCGCCGCCGACTCCAGATTCAGGTCCTACACCGTGCTATACCCCGACTTCCCGGTACGAATCCTCTTGCTGCTCCACAACCACCGCAGCGAGATCCAAAGAATACGCGGTAAGAATCCTGCTAGGGCATTGTGACTCGAGATTCAGAAAAGGAAGGAGACAAGCGAGGTAAGTTACCCTTTCCTCACCGGCACCAGTCCGAGATTAGGCACTTGAGCAGATCGACGCAGCAGCCGCCGGTGCCGGAACTGGATAGTACAGGGACAGGGGCATCGGTGGCGTCGGCGTGACGGGACATGGTGGCGGCCTTGCCGACGTAGGGATGGGTCGGCGACGACCTCCTGAGACGGGGCGGTGTAGGGCGACGTTACGGCGGGCCAGCACCCACTCTGCTGGGTAGTGCACAGTGGCGGATGCCCGATGCGGGATAAGAGGCTAAAACAATCGTGATGTTAATTTATATGAAGATTTAATGGTGAAATCACGCTTTTGCTATAGTGATTAGGCTTAAAATCGAGCCATTACGGGGGCTGAGCCCCCAGCCCCTTTGATCCGCCCCTGGTAGTGCAGGACCATGGCGTCTGCGCTCGGCGGTGGATGGTGGTAGGGCTGGCCAGTAGCCTCCGCGGGTTTAGACCAGTAGAGGCGGCGTGGTGGCGGATGCCTCCGCAGATGTGGCGGTGGTCAGATGGGCATGCGAGGTGGGCGAGTCGTGATTGGCCGGGTGGCATTTCATTGAGAATCTTTCGTGGGGGTCGTTGAGAGTGGTATTTGGAGGGAAAGGTTTCTGCAAGCACACGATGGTTTTCACACGCCGGGTGGACGATTGTCTTCTGTAATTTTTGATTGTGCATATGTTATTCTTGGAGTTCGACACTGTTTGTTTCGTATTCCTTTTTTTTTGCATGCAGGTAAAATCCTACTTTTAGACTTCTTTTATTATGTCTGCTGCTTTCGCTTTTTTCTTCACTCCTATCGTCACTCCGCTGCTCGATAATTAAATAAGTATTTTTCACCACTAAGTTGTTAGGAGTAGAACTTATTTTTATTAGAATCTATATAGATCGATAGCCGAACTAATCAAATGGTAAACTGAAATCTTTAGCCTTTTGTTATTCAATCTAATATAAATAAA
This sequence comes from Saccharum hybrid cultivar R570, assembly GCA_038087645.1. Classification (NCBI taxonomy): domain Eukaryota; kingdom Viridiplantae; phylum Streptophyta; class Magnoliopsida; order Poales; family Poaceae; genus Saccharum; species Saccharum hybrid cultivar. Next base: position 428,350 of record JAQSUU010000003.1, on the reverse strand, counting down.
TGTAACTTCAAGTTGTACCAATAAATCAGTGTAACTCTCAATATCGGTTGCCATATGAAAAATCAAAAGATTGTTATAATCATCAATATAAACTAAGGGCCTGTTTGGACGGCGCCCAGCGACGCCACGCCCAGACACCGAAAGTCCGGCGATCAAATTGGCCGCCAGACATTTGGCGTGTTTGGGCGTAGAAATGACTTGCATGTGCTGATAAGCTGCGGCGGCGCCACATATTTGGAAATGAAACAAACGCTGGACATAAGTGAGGTGTCGGGTGCGACGGGCTTTGGCTGTGTCGGGCAATGAACCAAACAGGCCCTAATTCTTGACACAACGACAACCAACCATCGCCGACTTTAATGAACGATTAGAATTACATATTTTTAAAGGTCATGAAATTAAAGGAAGTCACAAAACTCGATATTTAACTCTACCAATGCATGGATATTATAAAAACTAAAGTTATGATATATTAGGAGAAAATACTTTTTTGTCTTACAACGAAAGAAAAAATCTATTAAGATTGTACTCTCTCTATTCCAAATTGTAAGTTGTTGTGGCTTTTCATGATATATAACTTTTACTATGTATCTAGACAAATGTAGATGCGTAGTAAAAACTGTGTATGTGGAAAAACCAGAACTACATACAATTTAGGATGGAGAAAGTATTTTAATTCGTTACAAACTTAATAGGACATTGTCATATTATTACCAATATTAACTTATATTATGTATGTCATGGTAATTATAAAATAAATTATAGCCTTTAAAAATTTATAAAATGATAATACATAAATAGATCTATAACATTTTATCCTTAATTTCTATTAACGCCTAATAGCTTTTTTTCCTCCCTTACAACGCACGAGAAATAACACACATACACCAAATGACCAAACAACAGTTTGTTCTGCACCCTCATAAAAAGAAACTTTTATTCTACCTCTCCACATTTAAGCGGAGAATATATCAAACTACCTGTATGAAGAAACTACAGGTCAGCACGCCGCCATTTCCATACTGCGCATCGCCGCACGCCCATCCAACTCGGCGAGTGACGTGTGAATTCAGGCGTCGGACCAGGTGACGTGGACCTCGCCGACCTCAGTATGGAGCCCGAGCTTCTTCCAGACGGCGGGAGAGGAATCCACGATGTTGTTCTTGCAGCCGTGGCGGGAGTCGCACTCGTCTATGACCTGGGCCTCCACGGTGCGCCCGGTGTCCTTGCTCGTGATGCGGATCTTCTTGTGGCACCTCTTCCCTCCCGCGTACCACCCCGAGGACAGCGCCACGACCAGGTCGTTGTCGCTGTGGAACTTGCCGTCGCACGCTGCTGCGCCGCCGCCGTCCTCGCCCTTCTGGAACCCGTTCACCGTCATCACAGCAGGGGTGCCGCCGCCACCACTGTGCTTCCGGGCTGTGGCGCATGAGACATGAAGCAGAGCTAGGATGACGATGACTACCGCAATCTTAGCCTTCGCCATCGCTATTTATTTATTTATTGCTAATGAGCTCGATCGAGGTGCTTGATGCACTGTCCCTTGGCTCGTGAGGCGTATATATAGGCGTGCTCTCAATTCTTAGATCGTTGATCTCGATACCAGGTTAAATGGCCCTATATATCTGAAACAAGTGCGCTGTATCCGGAATGCTAGCTATATGGCATCTGTCCGTATCCTCTCGGTAATTCCCAGGGGTGGAGCCAGGATTTAAATATAGGGGCCAGGTCATCGAGGCCAGGTCATCGACTGTCCATAAAATAATATGGTACCACTATCAAATCTTGATGCCAGTTTAAAAATTATCATTTTGATGTTGTCTTAAAAAATTATAATAAATCATCTTTAGAGCATGTCTAGAAGTTTTGTAAAACAACTCCCATTTATATTTTTTAGAAAAAGAAAGAAAGGTGCCCTCCAACAGGTCGGTAAAAGGGCTCCATAAAAATAAAAAGTTGCTCAATATCCTCTCCAACTCGTAAGTTTATGTAGTCAGGAGAAACTTCGCATTCGCTCCCGGCCTATCCGATATTTTTCTCGGGAGATCGATGTAAATTGGACGCATGAGTAAATTAAAATATAGGATTTCAGATGAGAAAATGGTAAGAGATAGAGAAATTATTAAAAAAAGGTTTGGTCCGTTAAAAATAGTTCAGGATTCCCGTGCAAAATCGTTTAGAAGCTAGAGACGGTTAGAGAAGAACAAAATTTAATGTTGCTATTTTCTTCTGTTAACTTGCTACATCTATTTGTTTTGCAAATAAACTATACCAAATTCATAGAGATGCTCTTAATCTTTTTATTTAGAAAAATACAAAATGTCTAGATTGAAAATAAAAGGTTGTTCATAGGTCAACGATACACCTCATATTTACTATATTTATACACTTAACATTAGGCAATTAAGAAATTTATTTGAAAAAAAACATTTTAGAATTGACTAAGAAGGCTTGTTTATTTAATTTCTAGTGATCAGTAAGAACTAATGAGTGGTACTAATGAAAATTATGCATCATTTGGGGGGGGGGGGGGGGTTGCCGCCCCTGGTAATTCTTACGCATGCAAGAACAACTGATGAGCAAGCCGCTGTTTTGTTTTGGAAGGTGATGCTGGGAATTAACGCTCCGGATGTTTCGGTGGACGTTTGCTTACTAGCTTCTCGTTATTCTGTTGGGTTGATCTCAGGAAACAGTCATATGACTGAGTCTGCGCGACTTGATCGGAGTAATTCTAACACATTCCACTGGCTTATCAACCGAACCAATCGCATACTTTACGTGCAAAACCAATGCCACCTCTCCAAAATAGGATACGAGTTTAATACTTTGATTCCCTATATATATGTAATGAAGGGCTAACATCCTTGCTGTCACTGTCAGGTGGTGATTAAACTTAGTCCGTCCTCCTTCGGAAGAGTTCGGGGACCATGCATGCATATAGTATGAGGCAAAAAAATGAGTTTAATTTCCGTGCCAGACTGCCAGAACGATAGAAGTGCACTCAAATGTGACCTCGACCAGCTGGCTGCTACTCTTGGAAGTTCAGAATTCTAACTATTACGAATCTAGAGTATATGATTAATATGATTGTATATATAACACTGGGTAATTATATCTCATTTATTAAAGCATCTTGTACATTTTTTTATGGTAGTAGCCAAAATTTTATCGCACTCTGCATATCTTCCAAGGCACTACATGACATAACACAGTCCAGCACATTAGAAACATAATAAAGGCCAAAACGCAACTAGTGTACACACCGTAGATATTCGTGCATCCATTCAGATTTTTTTTCTCTTTTTGCGACTAATCCATTCATCTAATTGTGACAGTAAAATCTGGCCGGCTGTCCGGAGCAAAAAAAAATCTGGCTGGCTGTGGACAGATAACAGAATTAGACCAAGGACATGCCCGAGTTTGTTTTCCTATGCAGATTGATCTTTTCACTGTCGTCTTATTAGAAACAGTTTTAGCTACTTACACAGGAAATTTTAATTTAACTAGATGATTCCCCGCACGTTGCTGCCGGAATTTTATAGTGGTATATAGAGCATAATTCATGGAGCAAGAAATAATGAAATAATGAGAGTTTTTAATATATGCGGTTAGTATAATGAAAATAGTGGGAAAGTATTCAGCACAACTCCTACAGCTCTTTTATTATAAAATAGAATTTGTCCAAATAAGAATATTTAATTATTGATTCAAGCAACAGTATAACTAATTGTAGGTAGTAGGAGTGTAGTTTGTGGGAAGCTTGCATGTGTGGATCACAAAGTTCTTCATGTGGTGAAAACAACATTATAAGACTGAATGCAGGATATAGCTCCAAGAATTTTCAGGGTCATCCATCTTTGAAGATCATACAAACGGACACTGCCTTAAAAGAAAATGGGAATCGTCAATCAATTTGAACAAATACATTGAACGGAAGAATACAGAGGAGCAAATAATTCTACATACGGAACAAGGTGCATATATAACTAACTAAATTCAGAGATGGTCAGATGGGAGCTTCACGCACGTAGCAAGTGTAAAATAAAAATAAACACGACCAGAATCTCCAACGTCTCCTAGTGATGTGGAACTAGTGTTTTAGCATTCAATATTTAGTATAAACTTTCCCTATCAAATACCTCCCAGTGAGGATTCACATGTGCTATAACTAGTGGTAGTGTTTTATTACTACTTAAAACACTATGAGAACTCTACCATTTCGGTAGTGAAAAGACACATTTGATTTGAGAGTTTGTACCAATGTCAGAAGCAATAGGATTATAAAGCAATGAAGCAGCAGTGGTCCTTGCCGGCAAAAGGTAGCCACCTATATCAAGCTGGACGATAAAAATTGGGAGGCCGGTCGGGACAACATCAGTCACAGCTATCATGGGAAGCTGTTTCAGGATAGAGACTACAATGGCTTGTATTTGCATGCGGGCAAGTGGAAATGTCAAAAGAGACGACGAACACTTGTGCGTCAGTAATAAAAATTGAGATTTGCATGCATGTATGATGATGTGGCTGCATGAGAAGCAAAAAAAAAAAAAACAGTGGGAGTCTTCTATTTAGGTATAGTAGACAGTAGATAGTATAGATAACCGAATAAGCTATGCTCCTACATGGCCTTATTTTTAAGTGATATATAGCGTTAATTAAAAGCTCATAATAAATTTAGGATCCACAACTGATCAAAATTGTTTATATTTACTAGGGGCTAAACACAGTTATTATCCTAGGGGCATGGATCCTTTGGAAGCATCGCAATGCTTGTGTCTTTGACGGAGCTCCACCGAGGATTTCTAGTCTCTTGCAGGCTTTCAAAGAACAGGAGTTGTGGTGCCTCGCAGGTGCACAAGGCCTACAGACTCTCGGTCTAGGTCACGGCTTGGGCTAGTTAAACTAATTTGGGAGGTTTTTTTGGTCAAGTCTCTTCCTTGAGGTTTTTCTATTCAGTGCAACCTATTGTGTTTCATTCAACCTCAAAGTGAGGTGGTGGTGTTCATGTAAGGGCCGATTCTTTTCTCTCAATAATACAAAGATGCGCATCATTCCAGCGCATTTGAGAAAAAATGGTTTACCTTTTTTATAGTATGTATTGCAAAGTTTATTCAGTCTCCGGCTTCAAAAGGAGTCTATAATTAATTAATTAGTACAAATAAGATTAATTAACATATTATTGTGGAAATTGTTCTCATTTAAACAAAAGTAAATATAATTTTACTAGCTCCGGTCAGCATAATTATACGCATGTCTTTTTAGACCAGAGTCTACTCAAGATTTTGAATACTTGACTATCAATATGTTTCAAAATACATATATTGGGATTATGGAGGATATTATTTTTGTATGCACACATTAATAGTTTATAAATTTATTAGATTATAAACATACCGCCAAAAAAATTGTACTGAAATTATGAAGTCTCCAATGTCAAGCTGGAGGTGGGCGCTCGCTCGAGGTCGAGGTGGGCGCTCTCCAATTGGCTCGAATTGGACGGATACGGGTTATACAGGCTGCAGCTGCAAGGTGTGCACGACGACGCCGGAGTTGGCCCCTCGTGTTTGTTCTTTTGTTTGATTACCAAGTGAGATTACTGGAGCTGGAGGCGTTATTCACTGGAATTCTCTCGATCGAGGAGCTCGATGCGAGGCTTATGGCTCCATGCGGCCGGGGACACTCGGATCGACACAGAGATGCTCTCGTATCTGATGGTGTCACCTACGATGGTTACCACACGCGCACGGTAATACCTGAGCACAGGCCCGGTCCTGTGAATCTAGTGACATGGAGCGGAGCTAGAAAAATATTCTTTTACTATAACTCTAATAATATAATGATGTTTCTAATGAATATAATGTATGAAAAATATTTTTTTCTTCTTGTGATTGTATCAAGTCCTCTATCTTTCTCTTCTTTTTTTTCTTCTCTCCCTTCCAGATGCATGCTTTTTGGGCAACATGAGTTTACTATAGATTTAGAAATTAGTAAGTCACTTAAGAAAAATTATGCAATACTCAATTTAATTTCAGAATTGCAGAAAATTCAATGTCATACTAAACATGCGTGTTGCACTATAAGAGATTCATAAATACCAAATCTAAAGAATATATACTTGACATACATACACAAACACAATCAAGGGGCTAAGGGGCAATTTCTAACCTCGGTTACATCCGTACATACGCAGACCAGGAATTGAGGGTGGGCCGAGGCCAGTCGCTGGTTCTGGTTGTTGCCGCGAGCACGCGACGCCGACGCACCACCACGCATGGTGCAGTCTCACAAAGTTGCAGGTCACAGCGGCGAAGAAGGCAGTCACGGCCGCACGGCAGAAGGGCAGAACGCAGCCGACGCGGAAGCCGATTAGCTGAATCGACGCGAGGGAAGACAAATCGGCAACCACGTAAGGGGCCATAGAAAGAATATACCATACCTATTTACGTATCTGGGTCAGGCCCCTTACCGTCGAGGGCCCTGTTCGGCGGCACAGCTCGAACCCCAGGGCCGGGCCTGCCTGAGCAAGAACGCAAGCGGACTGCAGAAGGGTCCAAAAGGTTTCGTTGACGTTAAGCTTCATGTTGGGCTGACCAACCGAAGTTATCAAGTCCAAAACAAAGCATTCACATCTCTAGCAGCGTGCAAAATTTCTTAGGAAGTCTCCAACAAAGCATCTTTGTTAATTATTAGAAAGCCTCCAACAGAGCATCTATGTTGATTATCATAAGATGCATTAGATAAAAGATAAATCGTAGAATTCTTTTAAAAAATATTCGGTCTTCGAATTAGTAGACTTTAAATAATCATCAAAAGTAATAGCTATTCGATTTATTATGTTTTAAAAAATTACCCATCTCTGTCACTGTAAAAAGTTCATTAAGTAACCCTTAAATTTGCATATAAATTACACAAAAAATATCATTATAAAAGATAATTAAAATAACCCTAATTTATATCTACTCATTTTTACCATTACGAAAGCCAATGCAAAAAAAACCCTAAATTAACTTTTATATTGCCCAATTCTGCCATTATGAAAAATATACATATGTAATTCTTTTTAATTTGTATCTAACTTATAATCCGCTTCTATTCAGTATTAAATCAGAGAGTTTTGGGATACTCACCTCATCTAATATATGTACATGCGTGTAAGGTGAGATCTAGTCGAGGGCTTGGATGCACCTGCCAAGAGACGACATTGCAATAGGGAGAGTACTTTTGATGAGCACACGCAACATTGGCAGATGAAGAAACCTCACCGGCGAGGATACAAGGAGCATCTGCGTCACGAACCATCAACCTACCACTTCAGGTGCCAGTCATAATTTTATTCAACAAAAACTATGTACAAAACTAGATCCATAGGGGCGTGATTGGATGAATTAGGCCCAACTTGGCTGCCGTGGTGCAGGCTCACAATATTTGGTTAGCTGAGCTTATGCATGGGCCTGGTTGTGGTGCAGGCTCACAATGTTTGGTTGGCTGGGCTTAGGCTAGGGCCTGGTTGTGGACATGCAAGAGGCAGCATGTGGCCTGGCTCAATAGAAACGAAATCCTAATTCCCCCACTGTATATCGGATCGAATAGAACGTTGACCAAAGACTTGCTTTGGCTTCTCCGCACGTCCTAGCGCTGCAAACCCTGCCAACCGAACAACTAGTCCTGACATGGCATCAACCTGGGCAATAGCAGCCTGTATCTGAGATACAAAACAGGTGCTTGTTTAGATTGAAGAAAATTTCAACCCGATAAATAGTACCACTTTCGTCTTATTTGGCAAATATTGTCCAATCATGGACCAACTAGGCTCAAAAGATTCATCTCGTGATTTCCAACTAAACTGTGTAATTAGTTATTTTTTTTACCTACATTTAATACTCCATACAAGCGGTTAAAAATTGATGTGATGGAGAGAGAGTGAAAAAACTTGGAACTTTGAGGGGCGCAGGCTCGAAGGAGAAGGCTACCAATCACGCCCTAGAAAAGGGGCTCACACCACCCCTCCTTGTTCAGGCAAGTTTGCTTGAGGGAAAAAGTTTAGGTAAAACTGTATTCATGAGATCCAAATGGAGGACCCCGAGCCACCCCCCGACCTGCTCTCGCTCTTCCTCATCGCCCCCACTGCGACACCACCCAAATCGCCCAGATCCGCCTCAATCCCCACTCCCCATGGCCATCGAGCACCAGATCTAGTTTCCCCATCTGCTGATCTACAACCTGATGGGTCGTAGCTCCCGTCACAGCCACATCTCGTCGTCCCCGGGAGCACCATGGCTCTGCCGCCGACCGGGCCGCCAGTTGCGTACGCCGCCGGGCTCGAGGCATCCGGGCCGTCACAGGTGCACGTCACCGAGCTCGAGGCGGTCGAGGGAAGCTTGCAAGCACCTGAGCACCTGTCCCAGTCCATCAGCGAGGCGCAGGAGCATTCAATCCCCGCCGTTGCGGCCGAGCATGCCGAAGAGCCTAAGCACCCGCCCCATCCCATCAGCGGGGTGCAGAAGCATTCAATCCCCTGAAGGCATGCCGAGCCTCCACCCCAGTCCAACGACGAGGTTCAGAAGCATTCAACTCCCTCCGGCATCGGGGAAGCCATTACCAGCCAGCGGTCGCCGGTGCCTCTCCCCCAATCGCTACGGAGTCCAACTGAGATCGATCCGAAGATACAGGCACAGGCATGGAGACTCCTACCAGACCTGGCAAAAGATTTGCACAACATCAAGACACTGAGGCAGAGGCTGAATGCAGAAATAGGGGAGGAAGGTGAAGGAGCCTGCAAGAACCCAGAAGACAGAACCAGGGATCCCCGAGAAGATATGCGCACTTCTTCAGTCCAGAATTCCTGCAAACCAAAAAAGGAAGGCAGTGCAGTTGGAGGAGGGCATTCATGACGAACAGGCTACAACTAGCTACGCCCAGACCAAATCCCCAACATCGCCGGTCAGAGCTCCCAGCGGATCCAAGGCAGACATGAGCACGCGTCCGAGGTTTCAAAACTTGGACACGGAAGGGGGTTGGGAGCCAGGTCTGTTTGGTTTCATTTTGTTAAAGTTTAACTCCTATTACATCCTTTAAATGCATGGAGTCCTAAAGGTAGACTAATTACATGTATGTCGGTACAGATTAGGAGTAATTTACGAGACGAATCTATTAAGCCTAATTAGTTCAAGATTGGAAACTTTTTGTCAAATAAGATGAAAGTGCTACGTGTTTGTTAAACTTTAACTCTTAAAACCAAACACCACTAAGACACATTGCCGGAAGAGACAGGAACCGGAGGAAAAGGTCATTCAAAGCTCACATCGACCCAGGCCAACGGGCACTGTATTCTTCAAAAGCAAGATGGAAGGCAAATGCTTTAACTGTTTTTCCCCAAATCACCTTGCTCATTCCTGCCATCGGCCAACAAGGTGCTGGAAATGCTTCCTCTCTGGGCATAGAGCCATGGAGTGCTCCCTCAGCCGTCGGAGGCCACTGCATAAAGAGGGGAACCAGCAGGAGCATCGCCATTCCACCAATACTCACAAGCTCGATTCCACCCATAACTCATCCAAGACAGGCTACCGCTCCTTCTCAGAGGTGGTCCAAGGCAAGGAGGCCATGGCGGTGGCGCAGTACCTCAGCGACCCGCGGGCTAGGCCCGCAAGTGGCTACTGTGCTGTGACGGCCACTGGTGACATTTGCTGGCGCCGTGACGAGCTCATCAACAGGGCCGCCGTGTGCTGGCTCAACGGCAACAACCACGACACGGAGCCACATCACCTCGGGGACGCCCTTTGCAACTAGCTCAACATCTACCACGACGACGTCCAGATCCTCAAGCACTTCCCCGAGCAATTCTTGGTCATCTAAAACAACCCGAGAGACAGGCAACGCGTGGTGGAGGTGGGCGTCCTCCCCGACAACGGCCGCCGCTTTCAGTTCGCGGTTTGGAGTGAACGCCGCTACGCCAACTACGTCAACTGGGAGTATCGCGTCAAGGTCCGCATCGAGGGCGTCCCGGTGCACTGTTGGGCGGAGGAGGTGGCCTCCAAGGTCCTTGGCAAGAGCTGTGTGGTGCACTACCTGGAGGAGACGACCCGTAGGTGCCAGCGCACGAGGTCGTTCGACCTCTGGGTTTGGTGCTCCGACCCATCTGACATCCCTATGGAGGTGCTGCTCATGGTCACCGAGCCGGACAGGGGCCATCCTCATCACGACGAACCGGTCGGCCTCAAGCGCGGACAAGTCTACGTGTTGCGCAACCACCTGGAGGTTGTGGAGGACCTGTCCTTCCTGCAGGATTGTGGGAGGATTGAAGGACCTCCGAACCGCAAGGCCCGCAGAGTCTTTGACTAGGACTATGGTGTGCTGGACACAAAGGGGGAACGTCTGCAAGGAAGGCGAGGACATGATCGAGGCCACGACATCAGGCCACGCCGGGATGATGACGACCACGATGAGAGGTGCAACCACAACAATCTTCGTCACCGCAGCCTCTCCGCCTGGGCAAGGAACTCTCGCTGTAGGGGAGGAGCAGAGGATTGCATCAGCTCCAACAGGTGGCGCAGCCATGATGATTCACCACCACGCAGAAGCAGGCAGACTGGAGTGACTTCCCAGACACCCACCCTTGTTTGGAAGGTCAAAGAGCACAAGAAAGAGCAAGAACAAGCTGTAGGGAGAGTAAATGGGCTTAGCACAACGGAGGAGCAACAACCTGCAGCCATTGATGCGTTTCTCGAATCTATCTCTAAAACAATTCCTCAGCCCTTGTTAACTCCCAGACCACAACATACATTCCCTAGTCAACTTGCCAGCCCACCGCCAAGCATAAACAAAAGGCAAAGCACAAGATTAGCAAAAAAAGCCACAACCAACTCTGGAAAAGGGGCGATCGAGATTGCACAAGAACTGTTAGTTAAAAAGTTGGGCAATCTAGCGGGCACAGTCGATATGGGTACAAATAAATTGCCAACCCCTGATGATTTCGATCTGTATGCACAACACTTCGCAAGGCCGTTGGAGAAGTCTACGATGGAGGCCATCCAGGACCTCATTGAGCATGGAGCCATGATCCAGAAGAAGAAGGGCGGCATTCAGAGGGAGGCTGCTGAGAACCAGGGACTGGTGGCCTAGTTTCAGGCCTTCAGTAGTGGGGATTGCCAACCCCTGACTGATATCATATTTGTTTTCATATTTATATCCGGATTCGGATTCGAATACGGATAGTATAAAAAATGTCGGATATGATACGATTGGATATCGACATCGTAAATATGTAATTTAAATATTCGAATATGAATACGGTATCGGATGTTAAATATCCGGACTCGGATACAGATGGATTAAAACCCTTCTAAACGGATTCGGTCTCGAATACGGTCGAAAAATATCCGTACCGTTTTCATCCCTATTCAGTAGTCAATGACAAATGTTAGCCCCTTCAGGTAAGGGGTTTGGGGCTGCGTCCCCAATGTATCTTAGGCAAGTCGTTTTTAGAGCCACACACGGCTATGTGTTTGCTATCATGGACTTGTTAGGACCGAAGTATTATCAGTTGTGTGGGCCTTGGAGCCTTCGGCGGCATTGGATTTGTGCCTGCTGGCCATGGAGCCTTCGGCGGAAGCTTGGTGAACTCTGGATTTGGTGGGAGAACTTGGACCTGCGGACTTCGTTGCCTTCGGCCCTCCCCGGTATTTCCTGTTGTAAGCCTTGGACCTGGGGGATGAACTCTGGCTGGCTGGCTTTGTTGCCTACAGCCACCCTCTGTTGTGATCAAGTGGATGGTATTTACCTTTATGTCAGCTAAAAATTGCAACTTTGTTGGAATGTGAGAGGTTTAAATGATGGGGCAAAGCGAAATTCGGTCCGAAACCAAATATCTTCCATAGGAGCCACGAGTGTGTGTCTTCAGGAAACCAAGGTTAGCAATTGGAACCGGGGACTACTTGTTGATACGGTTGGTGCGGGGTTGGTGCGGAATTGGCGACGAATGTGGCGTTCCTGCCAGCTGTGGGAGTCTGTGGGGGGATCCTCATTGCAGCATCTGAACACTTCTTCACGCTTAGTCAACCACTGATAACCACCAACACAATATCAGCAAGGTTAACCATGTTAGCTGAGAATAACAGGGGTTTACGGACCACAGAGTGATGCGGACAAGATTTCATTCCTTCAAGAGATCACGGACTTGCGAACACAGACACTCCCGGCTTGGTTGCTGCTAGGAGATTTTAATCTAATTCTAAGTGCGCAAGAAAAGAACAACGCACGTCTAAACTTACCTATGATCAACAGATTCAGAGTGGCAGTAGACAACCTTGAGCTCGAACTCAGGGGTAGAAGTACACCTGGTGCAATGATCAACAATCTCCAACAATGACAAGAATTGATCATCTCTTTGCCTCGGCAGATTGGTTAGAAATGTCCCAAGAACTGATCTCCGAGCGCTGCCCTCGCTTGGATCCGACCACAACGCTTTGTCCTTACAGGGTGATGTCAACCTTGACTTCTACAGAGGCTTCAGATTTGAGTCATACTGGGTTCATATGCCCAGTTTTCTCGACACAGTAAAGGAATCGTGGATCAAACCAGTGAACATGCAAGACGCTATCCTACGGCTACACGTAAAGACGCTACGTACAGCCAAAGCCCTTAAGAATTAGAGGCGGAAATCATTATGTGGGTGGAAAGTAGCTTGGGGCGTCCTAACTGTAACCCTTGAAAACCTGGAAAAGGCACAAGAGGAGAGACCTCTTCTGGCGCAGATGATGTGCGAAGATAGGTAGAGCGCAAAGGAGGAAGTTTGATGGGCTAATGATCTATTATTGGCGGAGCATACGGAAAGAGAGAAATAGGAGAACTTTTCAAAGCAAGAACCTGCAGCCTAGGGAGGTGGCTTTCTTATGCAAGGAGGAATTCGATCATTTCCAGTTGGCCACAAGATCTCATGTGGAAGCCACTCAGTAGAAGTTTCGTTGTGTTGTCTGCCCTTAATTTTCAGGTGGCGCAAAGGGTTTTGTTTGTTTTGGTTTTCCTTTAGTGGCAACACTGACAGTAGAGTGGCTGCCTCGAGTTGTTTTTTTTTAGTGATGTTGAGCTTCAGCTCGTCTTTGTAATTCTGCAATTTCTCTTTTTTATTTTCTATCGTCTAATAAAAATCCGGCAAAAGTTTTTTGCCGCCTTTCGAAAAAAAACGGTATTCATAGAGCAACCATGGACACCCACCGTGGATTTGCGACATGTGTTTATACATATGCATTCAATGCATGGAACTACTTAATTTAGGAGAAACAGTTAAAAATAAAAATTACAAGTCTCTCATACGTTAGATGCATGCATGTAAACATGTGTCACAAATCTACGATAAGTGGCATGGTTGCTCCATTTGTAACTGTTCCCACCTGATTTTTTTTTCCTGCTTGAGTGGGGATGGGAGGGGCCTGGAAGCTAGAGGAACTGGAGAGCTCTCGGTGCCAAGGTCCCTATGGATGATGACCTTTGTTCACAAGTTTGGGTTACTCGGTTTTGCGCCAGTAAAAGAGATACTCAAACTAAGCTGCTGTTGTGGGAAAAAATCGAAATAGAATACAAGTTTCTAGCCCATAATGTTCGTTTTTGTCTACAAAACATAAAAAACAAAACAAAACAATCACTACGGGAAACAGAGCCTTTGCCGAGAGGGATTATCTTTGCCGAGGGCAAAAACACAGGCACTCGGCAAAGAGCTCTTTGCCGAGAGTCGGGCTCTCAGCAAAGAGATGCTCTTGGCAAAGATCTCTTTGCCGAGAGCCGGGCTCTCGGCAAAGAACGCCCGTCGGCAAATTTGTTCTTTGCCGAGAGCCAGGCCCTCGGCAAAGGTCAGCTCTCGGCAAAGGCGTCCTTTGCCGAGGGCCCGGCTCTCGGCAAATAAGGCCCTCGGCAAAGGACCGACGAGCCTAACCGCCGTCAGTCTTTGTTGAGGGTCCTCAGTTAGGCTCTCGGCAAAGAAATTTCTTTGTCAAGGGCTATTTCTGGGCTCTCGGCAAAGAATTTAATTTTTTTTGTTTTCACATCCATTTTTTTTTGATAGCATGTTACAATACTAATATTTTAATTTTAAAATTTGACACTTTTTTAATGTTTTTTACTATATATTTTGAGTTTAGTTCATTTATTTACATTTCTCTGAAAAATGCAAGTTTGAACTGCAGGTGCATACAATAGTGAAACTTAGCGATTCAAAAAATGATATTGATTGTATTTTGAGACCAAATCCAGGACCACTCATGAAATTTCAAACATCTCGCGCACGGAACATGGCGGCAAACTTTGCGATGATGTGTATTTTAATTATATAAAATACAAACAACTTCCGAAAATCAAGAAACTTGACGGCACGTCTTGAAATCACATGTGGAGGCTAGGATAAAAATTTGAAAATGTTTCGTGCATGTTGCAAGCTAAGCTGGTTATAAACCTAGACATCTCACATGCAATAACAGTGATCAACAAAGGAGATGTCTTGGTTTCTAACCCTCGTACAAGGCAACGTGCGTGAAACATTTTTAAATTTTTATCCTAGCCTCCACATGTGATTTCAAGACGTGCCGTCAAGTTTCATGATTTTCGGAAGTTGTTTGCATTTTATATAATTAAAAAACACTTCATCGCAAAGTTTGTCGCCATGTTCCATGCGCGAGATGTTTGAAATTTCATGAGTGCTCCTGGATTTGGTCTCAAAATACAATCAATATCATCAATATCATTTTTTGAATCGCTAAGTTTCACTATTGTATGCACCTGCAGTTCAAACTTGCATTTTTTGGAGAAATGTAAATAAATGAACTAAACTCAAAATATATAGTAAAAAGCATTAAAAAAGTGTCAAATTTTAAAATTAAAATATTAGTATTGTAACATGCTATCAAAAAAATGGATGCGAAAACAAAAAAAATTAAATTCTTTGCCGAGAGCCCAGAAATAGCCCTTGGCAAAGAAATTTCTTTGCCGAGAGCCGGCGAAGGCCTCTCGGCAAAGAGCTCTTTGCCGAGAGCCTAACTGAGGACCCTCGGCAAAGAAATTTCTCAAGAAAGTGCAAAAAAAGAGGAAAAACCTTTGCCGAGAGCTGGATCGGGGGCTCTCGGCAAAGAAAATGCAAAAAAAAACCTTTGCCGAGAGCCAGATCGGGGGCTCTCGGCAAAGAAAATAAAAAAACTTTGCCGAGAGCCAGATCGGGGGCTCTCGGCAAAGAAAATGCAAAAAAAAAAAACACGCACACCATTGCCCATGAAGGCCCAATACAGCCGAAGACCATTCCATTCATCCCTATCCTACACGTTCGTACTTCTCCTTTTCCCCAACGCACGCACGCACACATCCGCCGCCGCCTCCACCTCCGCCTTCGCAGCCATGCCGTCCGCCGCCGATTCAGCGCCTCCCTAAGCTTCTGAAGTCAGATCCGCGCCTCCATCCCAAGCCCCTCGTCGGTCTATCCCTAGTCATGGCCCCCTCCCGTGCGTGGCCTGGGTCCTCAGGCCGCCGGCGCTAGGTGCCGACCGCTGGGACCTCTCCTGGCGCCGAGCAGGATTGCAGGAGCAGAGAGGTACAAGTACTAGCCTTCAATGCCATTACTCAAATCCAAATGTTAGTTACTCTCGATTGTGTATAAGATAGTCATGGCTTTAGTTCTTGCTTGTTGCCTGAACTTGTGTGGTGGCAGTAGTAGTACCCACTCTTTTTTTTCTCTGAATTTTTTGTGGGATTTAAGTGGATCTACTTTTTCTACGTTTCCTCTACTGATTAGCGCTGCTCACTCCAGGAAGCAAAACCGTCGACATCAGCAAGTTCAGTAGCAGCCATGCCTCAGAGAACTAAACAGGCATGTTTTTTCTCCTTCACAAATTGGCATGTTTCTACTTCTATCTATAATGCAGATTCTTATGGCTTGGTGGATCTATTCTTGTGTGGATAATATTTGTATGTAAGGGTCTAAGGTTCATTTTTTCTCTGTCCGGTCTACAATGACCAATTAGCCGGTTAGTGATAGGCTTCGATCTGTGATGTGCCTGCATATATAAAACTATGAACTAATTTTTTGTCTCTAGTTTGACTAGGACTCTGTTCAGCAAATAGTCTATCGTCTATGTTTTATCCATGTGAAAGGTCCCAGCAGAGGCTTGATCTAAAAGTATGAGAGCTCTCTAACACTATGTAAGATTGAACCATTTGATAGGACTACAAACAACAGTCTGTGTCCCTCCAGATCTGGCCATTCTATTTTTTTTGTGAGATCCTGTTATTCTACAGTTTATTTGAGTGTCCACTTATATGCTTTTTGGAATATTTATGCTTTCATCTAAAAAAATGGAGTTGTCATTGTTGTGATATCTAATTATTTGTGTCCATGCTGCAGTGAAGATTTTGGGCTAAGCGGAGTGCTGCATTGAAGATTTTGGGCTAAGGAAAGAGTGTTGTCATGGTGAGCTCTTATTTCTGATGGATTTGTGCATAGACGTACAAGTGATTGACAATCTATTTGTCATTAGCAATTTGCCACTGGAATTTGCAATTGAAATTAGGAGATGCCGATGCAGCAAGCCTTCTAGATTAAACTATTAGGGCTCTTATGTCTTCAAGTATCCGATTTAATAAATCCATGCTGTCAAAATAGTCTTTTACTCGTTTGATTTTATTTTTTAGTACAATTTACAATGAAAAAGGTTGAACCTGTCATAATCAATATAGAAGCCTATAGTTACGTAATCCCATGAAAAATTGGCTACACATACTTAATGCTGAAATTCAGCTGTTGTAATGCTGAAATTGAATGTTCAAAACAGAATGTGTGATTGTGCAGTCCTCTTTTCACCAGCGTTGCCACACAGGGCTCATAACTTGGATTGGAAGCTTCCCTGTTCTTTACTGTTTTAGTGTGAAGAAACTGAACAACGCTGCTATATATAACAGCACACAATTATTTTATTGTGAACTACTTGCATCTTCAGAAAAAGAAAATGCTTGCCACACATCTTCTAAATATGTTTGCATCTTCCAGGGTTAATGGGTCCATCGACGCATCCTAACCAATCTCCCCTGATGCAAACTCCTGTGAGTCACACATGCAAGGAATTACAACATTAGCTAATCAACCAATCTCCTCTGATGCAAACTCTTCTCATGTGTGCAGCTTCCGTCGGCGGGTTCGAACAACCCACTTCCTGGCGCTCAGGGCGACCAAGTGTTTCCGTCACCGCCGTCACAAGGTTGTCAAGGGCGACCGGCGCAGTGAGTAGCACTGGTAGTTTCGTGTCTTGTTTTGGTATGCATGGATGTGGATGAACTATGCACGAACTTGTTATGCACGTGGACTTGTATTTGAGACAGTTTTATGTGATTTATGTGAACAATTGTGACATATGGTGCTGGATGTGAGTTATGCGATGGATGTGATATATATGGTGCTGGATGTGGTATATCTGTGATGGATAATATAGACATATATATACATTTGTCGTGTTTGCAGAGATTGAAAACAAAAACTAAAAAAACAAAAAAAATTGGTCACTTTGCCGAGGGTGACCCTCGGCAAAGGCTCTTTGCCGAGAGCGT
Source organism: Saccharum hybrid cultivar R570 (assembly GCA_038087645.1). Taxonomy (NCBI): domain Eukaryota; kingdom Viridiplantae; phylum Streptophyta; class Magnoliopsida; order Poales; family Poaceae; genus Saccharum; species Saccharum hybrid cultivar. The sequence continues at coordinate 410,779 of JAQSUU010000003.1, read as the reverse complement.
TTTAAGGCAGGCTCTCGGCAAAGCTGGACAGTGGACAACGAAATGACAGCTTTGCCGAGAGCCCTCTTGGCCGGCTCTCAGCAAAGACCAGCTCTTTGCCGAGAGCCGGCCCAGAGGGCTCTCGGCAAAGAAATTAAAAAAAAACCAAAATCTTTGCCGAGGGTCAGGCGCCGGGGCTCTTGGCAAAGAAATTATTCAAAAAAAAAGAAAAAAATCTTTGCCGAGAGCCTGCACCGGGGCTCTCGGCAAAGAAATTATTCAAAAAAAAGGAAAAAATCTTTGCCGAGAGTCGGGCACCTGGGCTCTCGGCAAAGAAATTAAGTTAAAAAAAAGAAAAAAATCTTTGCCGAGAGTCGGGCACTTGGGCTCTCGGCAAAGAAATTAAGTAAAAAAAAGAAAAAAAATCTTTGCCGAGAGCCGGGCATCTAGGCTCTCGGCAAAGAAATTAAGTAAAAAATTTTTGAAAAAATCTTTGCCGAGAGCCGCCGGTAACGGCGGAAAGCTCCTAACGGCTACTTTTGTTTGCCGAGAGCCGCCGTGGCCCTCGGCAAAGGCTTTGCCGAGTGCCCGAAAGAAGGCTCTCGGCAAAGGCCCCTTTGCCGGACGCCGCTTTGCCGGCAGCCCTTTGCCGAGAGGGGCTCTCGGCAAAGCCTTTGCCGAGAGTAAACAGGTCTTTGCCGAGTGCTTTTGGCACTCGGCAAAGCCTGTCTGTCCAGTAGTGAATACACTTACATTTTCCAAGTTCTCGGGAAACAGCACTTTGATTTATTCAAAACAAAACATTACAATTGCACACTTGACACTTCCTAACAGATCGATAAAAGCGACGCATACATATATGGATAAGCTCTTATTCCTATATATAGAACGTCGTACGCGCAGACGACGTATATATATTGTAGTGCTACGTACGGAGTAGTACCGATGACGATGACAACGACAATCGTGTTACTATATAGAGTAGGCGACCGGCCAGAGCGAGTGTCCATCTATCCGTGTGTCTTATTTGCTGCAAATATTCGTTCGTCACGCCTCGGACCAGGTGATGGGCACCTCCCCATCGTCGGTGTTGAGCCCGAGCGCTTTCCACACCGCCGGGGACCCATCCACGATGTTGTTGGCGCACGGGGGCTCGAAGTTGTGCTCATCGTCGCAGCCGTGGAGAGAGTCGCACTCGTCTACGACCATGGCCGTCACGGACCGGCCGTTGCTCGCCCTGATCACGATGCTATTCTGGCACCGCTTCCCTTTGTTGAACCACCCCGTGGACAGCGCCACCACCTTCACGTCGTCGTCGAAGAACGTGCCGGTGCAGCTGGACGCGCCGCCGCCGTCTCCGCCCTTCGCGAAGCTGTTGAGCGTCAGCGTGGCGCGGGTGCGTGCCGTCACCGGCGGGGAGCACGCGAACGTCGTGTAGCGCTTCCCGTCCTCGCAGCACACGGAGTCGTTATCAGGGTTGCAGCTGCCGGACTTGCCGCGGATGGAGCCGTTGGGCTGGCAGGACTGGAGGAGCGCGCGGTGGGGGAAGGTGGCAAGAGATACGGGAAGGATGGCCGCGAGAGCCAAGGAGAGACGAGCTATCGTTCTGCTAGCCATGCTCACTAGCTGTTTGATCAGTTTGGGTGTGTGGTCTGTTTAGCTACTGCTACTCTTATCTTTCTCAGTGCTGCTGCAGTGGTGCTAACCACACTGGAGAGTGGAGAGGCTGTGCTTTTGTGATTCTGTGCTGCAGGCAGGCGTCCTTATATAGCCGTGAGAAATGAAAATGTTAACCGTCCCGTTGGGAACATTTGCTGTCTGTCTCCCCGTCCGGTTAAACTTTATCTTGTTGCTTAGATTCTACCTCTGGTCGAATAAAGATGCGATTTTATCCTAAATCATCGACGTTACTTCAGTGGCCCCTCCATTCGGAACGACATCTTTATCTGTCCGGACAGAGTATCGGCTAGATCATTTTCATGCCAAAAACGATGCCATCGACCATCGGATTGGAATAAAACCTTCTAAGTAGGGATGAAAACGGATCGGATACGGACGGATATCACTGATATCGTATTTGTTTTCATATTTATGTCCGGATTCGGATTCGAATACGGATAGTATAAAAAATATCGGATAGGATACGATTAGATATCGACATCATAAATATGTGATTTAAATATTCGGATACGAATACGGTATCGGATGTTAAATATCCGGACTCGGATACGGACGGATTAAAACCCCTCTAAACAGATTCGGTCTCGAATACGGTCGGAAAATATCCGTACCGTTTTCATCCCTACTTCTAAGGCCTAAGGGCATCGTGGGACTGTTCCACAAACTCCGTTCCACAAATTTTATTATGGAGCAGCTTTATAAAAACTTAGAGTTTCTGGAGCACTTCTTTGGATGCTCTCACAACTACCTTTTTCCTAGAGCAGAGTTTATGAAATTGTATTTATTTGGCTGAAAAACGTGAAGTGGAGCTGAAAACATGGAATTGAGCAGTCTCAAACAGGCCTAAGTCTATCTCCACGCCTCTTATACTCTCGTGTTCTTCCTCTCCCATCTCGCAACTACTAGTACACAAACAACAATTTAACTAACTAATAAAATTGATTTTCACTAGTGGTTTTGACCGCCAGGATGAAAGGGCAATGAGATTAGAGCATTTTCACTAGCCTTTTACACTAACGGTCAAATCACCATCAGTAAAAAAAAATTGTTTTCACTAAATGTTTGATTAAATCAACTGCCAGTATAAATGGACCTTCACTAGTGCTTCTTTTTAGCATAAAATCAATTCCAAAAACAGTGTGAGAAAATAGGAAATAAATTTCACATCCAGGCCACGCCACCACATGACCCCATGGCCAGGTATTAGGCCGTACGAATTTTCTACAAAAAAGCACACTTATATATAACTGTTTTCTAGGATCCAAACCCACAACCTCCCTCATGTAGGAGTCTTTCTTACCATCTCACTACACAAATGAGGACAATTCCTTTTGAATTTCAGTGACGATTTTCTTAGGTCACTTGTGTATAGAAATCATCCTCGAAAATCATCTTTTTTAAATATTTTGGCAAAGTTGTAGAATATTTGGCACCTAAATGCTCCTAAATGAAAATATTTTCAACTACAAAATTGTAGATTTACCGAGTTCTATTACTTTAGTATAAAAATTGGCTTCATCCGATTTCATATGAAAAATTTATAAACTTTATATTTGTGTTATCTAGAAACGGATTTATAGTGGTAGCCGCTTATGAGAACCACCTCTAAAAGTGAATTTCTAGAAGTGACTGACCTAATAAGATAAGCATTTTAGAAATAAGCCTATTTTTGCAAGCGGTTTTCTTAAGCATCCGCATGTAGGAATACCCATTTGTAGTGGGAGTCACTACATGCGGATGCTTAAAAAATAGGCTGGCTCTGCCCCTACCATGTAGTAATGAAGTGTGGTCTGACTTTATCTCTTAAGAGGATAAAGTTAGATGATACTTTCCATTATCTAAGAAATGGTAAGAAGAAGGCGTGCACACCATTGTGCAACCAAATCTAAAGGTACAAAACTCGACATATTTTGCTAATGATATCTATCATCCGATATCTAGCTAAGTTTGAAATTTTGATCCTTAAGGTAGGCATTGGACGGTTTGGCATTATTTTTCTTTTGGCTCAAATTTGTTTATGTTGTTCTTTGTAACTTTCTCTGTCTAATGGCATTTTGCTGTTCTAAGCGTTGGTCCATTTACACTTGTATGAGGTGTCCAGCTTTTTCCGTGCCCAAGAAAGGGCCGTACCAAAACTTAATACCAACTCAAATTTAATGCCAATTTACACTTGTGCTGTGATGGAGTTGTGCTCGATGTTATTCAATGTTCAAGTAATTAGATAGATGTTTGTTAGTTTCATTGTTGTGCATCTCATTAGTTTTTTTTTTCTGTTTTATGAACGGGTAACCTATACTATATCGTCCCTCTCTGAACTCTACTGCCTTCATTCCATCATCGCCACTTCTTTATCATTCAACCTATATCCCCTTTTTCAATTAAAACAAAGAGCCAAGTTTGTCACAAATTCAAAGCGGATAATAGTTGATATGGGTCATAAATCAAGGTATAACTGAGTTTTATGCTACTCCCTCCGTCTCAAATTATAAGTCATTACAACTTTTTGGAGAGTCAAAGCATCTCAAGTTTAACCAAATTATTTATAGAGAGAATTACAAAGATTTAAGACATTTACTATGTATATATGAAAATATAATTAATGAAGAATCTAATGATACTTATTTTGTATCATAAATGTTATTATTTTTTTTTTGAAAGGCGACGGGGGACGAAGAGTCCCCACCTGAAATATATTAACCACAGATGCCGAGAGGATCTCGGAAATGTTATTATTTTATTATATAAATTTAGTCAAACTTGAGATGCTTTGACTCTCGAAGAAAGTTGTAATGACTTATAATGGGATAGAGAGAGTATTAGTTTATGGGCACACAAATATTTTTTTCTCCTATTATAATACCAGGACATATTTGCTAGTTTCTATGATCAGATCGAGAGGATGTATTGTGCTCATGATTAGTATGTAGTAGGTCCAGCCAAAAGTTATAACTTCCTCATCCAAAAAAGGCGCCAATTTTGACGGCACAACATATTTTTCAGGTCAAGTGGAGGCCCAAAGGCCGTAGTAGTGTCCCTGCTCACGTGATTAGCTAGCCTGAGATCGAAGAACTTTGACTAGGTAAACGATGATCCAACAAGTATGGCCTGTGTGTGAAACAAGAACCGAAGATATGTCCCCTCACGAGACGTTGGAGCTGATCGCACCGGGGGCCCATATACGAGACTGAATCGTAGATAATGGCGCCGTGCAGCGAATCAGCGACGTGGGGGGAACGACCGAGCGAGCTTTAGGCCGGCTGGCTGGCTGCCCAGTCCACCGAGGCAGGCGCCGGTTTTGCAATCTAGTGCAGAGTGCAGACAATGCTACTCTCCCGACATGTTTACCGTGCAGTGGATGTATGTGTTTCTTACCTGTCCACGTGGATACGTGTACGATATCCCGGCCGTCAGGCGAGTTTTACATTACACTATGCATACGCTTCATCAAGTAAAACAAGCCAGCAGTGAATACAGAAACAGAGAATGGAACGACGAAGGCCGGCCGGCCGCTTACAGCGACCGGAAACCTTGCTCCAGTTGATCAATGCCGGTCGGCTTTATAAGACATTTTGCCCTTTTTTTATAGCAGCAAACATACTCGTGCGTTGCAATGGGACATATAACTTGTATCCTTGGCTACTTGTAATAATTTAAAAAATAAAAAATATCAAAAAAATATCATTTAAAAAAACTGTAGCAAATTAAAAAAAAACGTAGCAATGCACGACATTTTATCACCAGCACGCAATGCTAGAGGCGGTCTTCTACTCTTCTTCCTTGCCCCTCCGCTCCCCCTTCTACAGTTGAAAGGTCTTGATACCTAGAGGGGGTGAATAACCTTTCTTATTCTACAAAGGCAAGCTAAACAAGTTTATCAATATAACAAGTAGCGAGATCCGAATTTTGCTTAGCCTACGGGGTGTTTACAAGCCACCTAACCAATTCACAATTCTAGTATATTTGCACTCAACCACACAAGTCAAACCGAGAAGGTAACTACAACTACAACTAGCAAGCTACACAAAGGAGCTACTCTAGCAAAACTAATTAGCTAGCAAAGATAACTAAGAAGCTAATACGGAGTTAAGTTAGGAGAGTTTCACCGAGGGGCGAAGTATTGAGCCAACCAATATGATCAACAATGAATACTAAGACAACCGAACACCGGGATCAATCAATCACAATATAAAAGTGGTGACACGAAGATTTATCATGAGGTTCACGTGCTTGCCGGCACGTTAGTCCCCGTTGTGTCCCTCTTTACCACATGATTTGGTGGCTAATCGGTCTCACACCGAGCCTCTCAAAAGACGCCACAAGAACCTACCAAATGGCAAAAGGTTGCAATGGTACGAGCAATTTACTAACGTTGCCTTTGGCGCTTCGCCGAGGTAGGCACAAACCCCTCACAATCACCGAAGGTGGCCAAGAACAATCACCAACTCTTGCCAATGCCTCCAAGCTGCTCCAAGCCGTCTAGGTGGCGGCAACCACCAAAAGAAATAAGAATCCCGCAGCAAATCAACCACCAAGTGCCAACTAGATGTAATCTCACAATGCAAATGCACTTGGATCACTCAATCTCACTTCGAATATGCAAAGAAGCAAGAGAGATGAGTGGGAGGGGAGTTGCTTAGCTCAAAGTGCTCACAAGTATGTCAAAATGTCCAAGAGAGTGAGCCTTGAGCCGGCCAACGAGTATTTATAGATGTACCCCTTCGAATAGAGCCGTTAGGCACTTGAAAACGCTGCGGTCGCGTTGACCGGACGCGCTGGTCAAACTGATCGGACGCGCGCGATCGCACAGTGCCTACGCCACGAAGCACTGACCGGACTCGCTCGTCGCGCGAACCGGACGCGCTGGTCCCGTAACGGACCGGACGCGCTGGTCAAGCCGAGCAACGCTCCAGCGAAGCAGCGACCGGACGCGCAAGCTAGATGAACCGGACGCCACAGTGCCAGCATCCGGTTGGAGTCCAGTAAGCTCCCAGAACGACCGGACGCGTCCGGTCGACCGTGATCGGACGCGCCACCGCGTCCGATCAGACAACCGAGACACGCGCAAACGCTGAACACTGACCGGACTGACCGAACGCGTCCGGTCAAACAGAGACGCGTCCGGTCCAGCGTCCGGTCACTTCTGTGACCTCCGTTCACCTCCGTTTCTTTTCCGACTTTTGGCATAGTGGAAATTAGTCGTTTCAACTCCTCGAAAACGCCTGAAGTCCGGTCACTTCTGTGACCCAAACCCTCTCTACCGCTCAAACTCCAACGCCATCGCAAAAGTGCTAACACCACCAAGTGATAACATCAAGTGAGTGTGTTTAGCATTTTCACAATTATTTTTCGAGGCGTTATTAGTTCTATCCAAATGTATATGATTATGAAATGCACATCTAGAGGCACTTAGGAGTCCAATAGCCGTGTTATTCTCCTCTTTATACAACGACTATCTATCCTATAATGTAACCACACCCACTAGGTGTTTTGGTTACTAAAACACAACCCTTAAGCATATACATTTGTCTTGATCACATAGGGTTGCGTCCAAAGCCAAGTGTGGCCATCATGATCACCATGTCCATCTTGCCACCAACCTTGGAATATACTAATCTTCATATGCTACATACAACTTAGACATAGGATTAGTACTTAGGCATTGTCACTAATTACCAACACCAAACGTAGGACTTTCAACAGTCTAGCTGCCTCCCTCCCTGCTTGGCTGAAGGTGTTGCCATGCCCGCTACCTCACCGCTCTGCCACCACGGTGGCCGTGTCGTGGTGGAGCCTGAAGTTCAAGGTGTCCGAGAGTGGCGGCACGGGCATGGGCGCCTTGTTGCTCTACTCAGCGGACTTTTCATCGATTTTCTCCTCCATGTCATCGTGGAACTACAGCCGTATCGTGACGGTGTCAGTAGCATCCAAGGGCTACGGCATGTTGGCTCGTCGTCGACCTCCTTCTCCTCTGTGCCATGCTGCCGTCGCATCACATGGATGTCCGCAGCATCCATGGGCGGTGGGGCGGCCGTGAGCACGCAGTGCGTCCCACACTACTCAATGTTGTCCGGCTCTGGTGGCGATTGTAGGAAGCCTGCAGCGGATCAAAATGGCCCCACGGGGCGAAGTGTTGTATTGTATTTACCTTGGCCAATAAACTGCCTATCAGAAACAAGGCCTTACCTGGCGGCCGGCCCTACGCACAAGACCATTGTTGCTGCTCGGTTCTTGATGGCAAGATTTAGATCCCAAACCAAGATGACAAGATCTTTTTCTTTGAAGTTTGATTTTTATTTGATTTTGTGGCTATATGGTTTGATTCCGTGTTGGATTTTGTTCGGTGATTCGTTGTGTGCATCTAACACCAGCTCGATTTGGTATCTTGTATCTCATGGTGAGCCCACATGTCATGGATGAAGAAAAATAGAGACAGATAGCTCATGTGACCGATGGAGTGGTGGCACCTCTTTAGATCCTATGTGCAAAAGGGAAACATTAGAGAGAGATTTGCCTTGATTTAGAGCGTCGTGTGGAAGTGAGATCACATGGGTTGGGTTGGGACTTGACATCAAAAAAGAGTTGCGTGTTCACATGAGGCAAAAGGGAAACATTAGAGAAAGATTTGCCTTGATTTAGAACGTTGTGTGGAAGTGAGATCACACGGGTTGAATTGGGACTTGACATAAAAAAAAAGAGTTGCGAGTCCACATCAGGCTGTTGACGACACCGTACGTGCTATTGTTATCCGATTCGAATTGAAGGAGAGACGGATTGTGACTCCGGCTATATAGATTATAAATTGGAAAGTATAAACACATTGTATGTGGGAACGAAGGATTCCTATTTAGACTAGGATTCATATATGAGCACAGGCTATATATACGAGTCTAGATAGAAAAAAACTCTCCATCGTCCAGTAGTTAAAGGGAGATGGACCAAATAAATGGATGGACAAAAAAACGAGCCTGAAATTTTGTCTCTTTATTATTAGGGATAGATATAGTACTCCCTCTGTTTCAAATTATAATTTGTTTGACTTTTTTGACCCCAAGTTTAACTACTCGTCTTATTCAAAATTTGTGCAAACATAGTCAAATTTAAGTCATTCTTGAGGAACTTTTGTTAATAAAGCAAGCCACAGAAAAAGAAGTGACATTTTGTACAAATTTTTGAATAAAACAATGGTCAAAATCAGGGTAAAAGAAGTGAAATGAATTATAGTTTGGAACTGATTTAGTATTTGCTGTGCATTTAAATATATACTATATTTAGATCAGAAATGCTTTCTGTAGGGTGTCCGTCCGCCCGGACACAACTTCCTAGGCCTGCGGATGCTCCCATTGGTGGGCCGCGGCACCCAATGGTCCAACACTCGTATTTGCTCGTCCACACGCCCCTAATCGAATCCGCTCGTCCAGCCTGCCATGTCTGAAGTGCTGCGACCGCGCTCCACCACGACCGCGCCACGGCTGCCTTCCACGGCTCCACCATGATCGTGTCACTTTGGAATTCTCCACTGTGTCTAGGTGCGCGCCGGCCATCCCACACATCCTCTATGTTATCACCAACGTCACGCGGCCCCCGCCTCTCCGTCTGTGCACCGCCACCTAGCTCCACGACCGCGCCGCAACTAGGCTCCACCACGACCGTGCCACCTCAGCGTTCTCCACGGCGTCCGAGCACCCGCCGGTCATCCCACTAGCCCTCTACGTTGTCCGTCACGCTGGCCCCACCTTGCCCTCTGGGTGCCATCACCGAGCTCCGCGCCATAGGTGAGCTCTACACTGTTGAACTCTACATGCCAACAAGCCTCCATTCGCCCAAGCAGCAAAGAGATGTTGCCCTAAAAGCACATGCTGCAAATATATGTTTCAAGTGTTTCGGGTATTTTCTGTTGTATGTTGCAAGTGTTTCATATGACTATTGTAAAATTAGATCTAGATGGGGCATAAGTTGCAATGACTATACACATACGTTTTAAGTGTATGTTCTAAATGTTTCATTTGTTTCAGAAGTATGTTGTAAGTGTTTCATCTGGGTGTTGCAAAAGTAGATTTGGATGTTGTATTTGTTGCAATGGCTACACATGTATACTACAAGTGTATGTTCAAAATGTTTGATCTGCTTCAAAAGTATGTTACAATTGCTTCATCTAGATGTTGCAAAAGTATATCTGAATGTTGCATATGTTGCAATGACTATGTTGTAAGTGTATGTTCTAAATATTTTATCTATTTTAGATGTATGTGAAAGGACCATGACACCTAACAAGGGGAGTGAATTAGGCAACTTAAAACTGTATTTCTAAACTGTGGCCTCTTTTTCTTAACTTTAGTAAAACCTATGCAATTAAAAAATGTGCAGCTACAGTTTTGCTAGTGTGTTGCTATCTATACCGTAAAAGGAGTTATGGTACCTAGATTTCAATCCTATCAACAAAGCTAGAAAAGTAAAACACAAGATAAATGTGGAAGCTAAAGATGAGGTAGAGATGCAAACTCCCATCGACGACTCCAGCATTTTTTCCAAGGTATCGAGAAGCACTCAAGTTTCCCCCTAGTCCTTCTTGGAGCCCCTCGTAAGGGCCAAGCTCCGGATCAGGTAACTCTATGGATAGCCTTGGGCTTTCCCCACATGCAAGTGGGTCTCCGATATGCCTTCTGGCAAGCCTCTCCTGAACCACTCCTCGCCATCTTTATTATCAAGCTTTCGGCCGAAACACCGCAGACCTTATTCCCTCCGGTACACGGTGGCGGCCATACCACAAACGCGGTTGGTGTGGTCTCACAAGACTACAAAGCCCCGCTGAGTACAAACACGGTGCGCACAATCACCTTTGATCAAGAGGTATGCAAACCTCACTAGCAACTAAGCCTAAGCCTAGAGCAAACGCATATGTGTGTGGTCTAACTAACCTAAGTGTTTCGCAAAGCACCTACGCTAATCACCAAGTGATCTTTAAGCCCTATGCATGTGGAGAGCTCCAATGTGGTGTATGAGCACCCTACTACCTTTCCTCAGCTCTCTCTACCTTCTTTTGGCCGGTTGGGGGTATAAATAGCCCCATCCAAGAAACTAGTTGTTGGAGGCAAAACTAGCATTTCTGCGTAAGCACCGGAGTGGTAGGTGCCTGCCACGTCAACTAGCCGTTAGGTGGTGACAATTCGACCTTGGAATTCGATCGTTGCATTGCTTTAATTTTCTGTGAGCACTGGACCTCTGCACGGGATAGGAGCACCGCACATGTCAGGTGGCTTAATGGTTGTCACCGCTATGTCCTATGTGCACCAGATCTCTGCACCGGATTGGAGCACCGGACATGTCCGCTACTCACTTTTCATCGCGACACACTTTCGTATTTTGGGCATAACTTTTAGCTCCGAACTTCGATTTTAATGATTTTGATCTTTTTGGAAAGCTAACAAAAAGCTCTATAGCTTTGAACCAGTGTCATGTCAATTTGAGCTGATCTAAAATCATGAGACAATTCTAATTCATCCACCTTTTTGTCTCGGCTTCAGTGACTTCAATTTTGTTCGTGTCTTTGTGTCCGACCTTCTTCTTCTTGGTGTCTTAGACTTCTAGCATGTCTTGTAGGTATTCAACATGGCTTCTAATATCTTTCTTGAGGTGTTGATCATTTGAATCATCACTTTGCCTAAGTCTAAGTCCACCTTGCATCCATTTGAATTATATCTTGTATAATAGCAAATAATATTAGTTCAAATGGTCATGTTGATCATCAAACACCAAAATTCAAACTAAATGTCCCATGGGGTCCATTTTCCTTATAGTATGTTGCAATTGTTTTATCTGGGTATTGCAAAAGTAGATCTGGATGTTGCATATCTTACAATGTCTATGTTGCAAGTTTATGTTCCAAATGTTTCATCTATTTCAGACGTATGTTGCAATTGTTTTATCTAGATGTTGCAAAAGTAGATCTGAATATAGGCGACACTCCTATATACTAGATTTATAGTGCTCAAAAAGATCCAAAACTTCGTAGTTGATACTTTTTATGTGAGATTATTTAGTCATCAAAATATTTAATATAATATTAATAAATGTTTTTTACAACACCTAGATGAAACAATTGCAACATACATATGAAATAAAGGAAACATTTTAATATAATATTTTCTCAAAAATATTAATGAATGTTAATACAAAAGAATAAATCATATACTCACTCTCATAAGTGAGTTGTACTGTAGCAGTGGTAGGGAGATGGCACACAAGGCTAGAGGCCAGCGGTTCGAATCCACCAGAGCACACGCGCATGAAAACCATGTGATCTGTGACTGCCGCACGTTGACAGAGGTGACCGCCGTCTCCAAAAATGTTTTGTGCAGTAATAGCCCAAAGGCACTTCAAATTATATGAAAATACCAATTGGACACATCTAAAGAAAACATGATCAAGATTTTCATTAAGTCCACAAACACAACAATTAGAACTTCCTCCCCCCGCCCCAGAAATCAGCTGCTTGGAATTTGGAGAAACTAGTCTCTTTTTTTTTGCGATTGAAGAAACTAGTCATTTGACACGTAAAGATCTTAATCTTGAGTGGAAGCTTACACGTTCCAGATAATATGTGCTTCTTTACTCACACATTCCCCGTGTGTGAAAAAATGTTAAAGTGATTTAGTTATAAAATATTGGATTTGGATCTGTCAACCGCCCAACTGACAGGCCACCAAGGTGGATAGATTGTAAAAGGTTCATCGGTTCTTCCAACTGAGAGAATTGTAGTTAAGACTTCTGACGCTAATTTCTCAATCCCCCTACTCTTCAGAGTCACAGACAAGGACACCATTATTGTCCTCACAGAATTGAATTAAGTTAGCTTGTACCGTAGCTAGCTGCGAGCCAGCCAAGTAGCCATGCAGCCATGTTGACGCCGGCACACACTTAGGTCGCACGGTATAAAGTTTTGGAGTGTCATATCAGGTGTCACATAGGATGTCGTATGGGGTTTTGCACGGTATAAAGTTTTGGGGTGTCACATCAGGTGTCACATAGGATGTTGTCGTATGGGGTGTTCGGATACTAATAAAAAAATTACAGAATCCGTCAGTAAACTGTGAGATGAATTTATTAAGCCTAATTAATCTATCATTAGCACATGTGTATACTGTAGCACTTTATTATCAAATTATGGACTAATTAGGCTTAAAAGATTCATCTCGCAAGGTAGTCGCAATCTGTGCAATTAGTTATTTTTTAGTCTATATTTAATACTTCATGCATGTGTCAAAACATTCAATGAGATAGGATATAAACTTTTGGGGAGAAACTAAACATGTCCCTTAGTTTTAACAATATACCAACGCTGCGCGTCAGGAACTAAATCGGAGCAATTAATTTGACCATTGACCTGATTTGGTGCCCTATCGTGCGGTACACGCACACTGGCGCGCGGTTTGGACGATCGGCTTCTCATGGCTGATGAGATGTTCATCAATTACCTAGAAACACCTCATATCTTTTGTCGCTTTGCTAAGCTAGGAGACGAAGATATCCTGTGACGGGTCACGCTCCCTTCTTTTCGGGCACAAAACCGTTTTCAGTGCAGCACCTCCACCGAAAATTGATGAGGCGAAAAAAACTGAGTAAGATGTACCATGGAGGCTCTGTGTCTACCTACCGTGCATTCAGGATATATGCACAAGAATCTAATCTAATGTCTAAAAGAGCCGAGATCGATTCTTCTGAACTTATACAGTATTTTTTAATTATTCCTCTTGAATTTGTAGAGCAGTCCTATAATATGTTTGATGGTAGCGTACGGACATGTGCTGTGAGTATGCAGCAGGTCCTCACGACGCCTTCATGGGTACCTTTCACATAATTTTTTTCCCCTAGAAACCAGGTTTGTAGTGTGCGGGGTAATTAGACGGTAGTTATAGTTTACTTGTACTTGCAGTGTGGTACCGGTAGAAGTAGGGTGATGATGTCATCATTTACTCTATTTATCCTTTCAATTAAAATAACAATATCTTTGTCAAATGGTGTCCTAATCAAATCTTAGAGAACAGACCTTTGATCCCTCGGCCAAAACAGGCTCCAGTCCCAGAACTTTTTGCGCCCAGGACTAGAGAGACCATTAGTCCCGATTGGTGGCTCCAACCGGGACTAAAGGTCCCTGCCCAACGGCTACTGCGCCAGGCTGTTGTGGCAGGGGACCTTTAGTCCTGGTTGGAGCCACCAACCAGGACTAAAGGTCGACCTTTACTCCCGGTTGGTGGCTCTAACCGTGAGTAAATATATAGTCTCGGCTGCTGGTTGGGCCCATGACTGGAAAAGGACCTTTAGTTCCAGTTGGAGTCACCAATCGGGACTAAAGGTCCCCCTATATATATCCCGCCCGACTTCTTCCTCCCTGAGAGCTGCCCGAGCTTCAGTTCAAATTTCAAGCTAGTGTTCTTGGTTCCTCCATCGATTCTTCGATTCATCCATCGATTTCATCGATTTCTCCGTCGATTCTTCGGTTCTAAAGGTTACCAACTTGATACTTTCATGTTTCATCATTGGCTTATCTCATTTTGTTCACTACAACATATATATATATATATATGGTTTTGTATTGTGGTTTTTTTTATTTGTAAGCAATTTGAGCTCAAAATCACTTAAAGCTTGCATATTTGGATGAAGGAAGATTAAAGTAGCTATTAAAAACTAGTATTCACCATTCATTTGTAGCATGCATAGCACACTTCATTGTTTAGAGATATAGAGAATTTTAGAGTTTTTTTTTAATTTTATTTATTTATAAAATGAGAAATTTATAGTGTATTAAAAAATGAGTATAAAGAGTAGATGGCAACTACTTTCGGGTCCTCGGCCTCTCATGGGTTTCCAAAGCGACTTAGGTCGGGCCTCCCATTCATTGCATGCGGCAAGTGTCATGATGTGACGAAGATTGTGATGGAGTACCGAGTGAAGGAGGGTCCCAACAAGGGTCATATCTTCTACAAGTGTCCGGATCGCAATGTGAGTTATTTTATCGTATTTGATGACTATGGTTAGTTTATACCTATTTTCATGATGATTGTGATTAAAGTTCTAATTTTTTTGTTTTAATTTCAGTGGGATGGCACTGGATGTTCAGGCTTCTACTGAGAGAAAGAGTATGTTGAACTCGTGCAAAAATATCTTACACTACAGGCAGATATGGCGGCTAATGAGGCAGTGATCCAGCCGAAGAAGCCCAAAGATGTTGAACAAACGAGGGATCTATCTGTTTTAGTTGGGATTGGTCGCGAAATCCTTGTGCTGCTGAAGTGCATTTTAGCTTTAGTGTTTTAGTGGTAGTTGGGATTGTCTACATTGTAGGAGGTTTTCTTAAAATTATAGCTTTTGTGGTGGCATGCATGTTGTATAATTAACTAATTATGTTCTAGGTTTTAATATGGTATTTATGTCTTGTAATGTAGATGAGTCGGCATTGGATGTACAATGCTGATCGCCGTTCCCAAGAGTTCATGGATGGCGTGCATTTTTGTTACGTGCGGTCGAGGCAAACAAACGCGATGGTTTCATGTGCTGCCCATGTGCCATATGTAAGAATACGATGGAATATGCTAACTTAAAGACTCTTCATTCACACTTGTGCAAGTTTGGTTTCATGTCAAACTATATTTGTTGGATAAAGCATGGAGAAATCAGGGTTGTAATGGTAGAAGGTGAAGAAGAACAATGGGGCGATGATGACATTTTTGCTGAATATGGTGCCTTCAATGATACTGCAATGGGGGAAGCTGAAAAAGAGGTAGGGGCAGAGGAGGAACCCACTGATGATCTTGGTCAGGCCATTCGTGACGCACAAAGAGAATGCGAAAGTGAAAAGGAGAAGAACAAGTTCGACCGCATGCTAGAGGATCACAAGAAATTGCTATACCCAACTTGTGATGCGGGGCAGAAAAAGTTGGGTACCACATTGGAATTGCTACAATGGAAGGCAAAGAATGGTGTATCCGACAAGGGATTCGCGGAGTTACTAAAAATCTAAAAGAAGATGCTTACGAAGAATAACGAATTGCCTAGCACTACGTATGAAGCAAAACAGGTAGTCTGCCCTTTAGGATTAGAAATCCAGAAGATACATGCATGTCCTAATGACTGCATCCTCTACAGTGACAAGGAGTACGAGAATTTGGATGCATGCCCTGTATGTCACGCGTCGCGGTATATGATCAGGCGAGATGACCCTGGTGATGTTGAGGGCGAACGTCCCAAGAAGAAAATCCCTACTAAGGTTATGTGGTATGCTCCTATAATACCACGCTTGAAACATCTTTTCAGAAACAGAGACCATGCAAAGTTGTTGCGATGGCACAAAGAAGACCGTAAGGTAGACAATATGTTGAGACACCCTACTAATGGGTCCCAGTGGAGAGCAATCAATAGAGAATTCCTCGAGTTTGCAAGTGACGCAAGAAACTTAAGGTTTGCTTTGAGTACAGATGGTCTGAATCCTTTTGGGGAGCAGAGCAGTAGTCACTTGGCTTGTTACTCTATGCATCTACAACCTTCCTCCCTGGTTATGCATGAAGCGTAAGTTTATTATGATGCCAGTGCTCATCCAAGGCCCAAAGCAACCTAGCAACGACGTCGATGTGTACCTGAGGCCACTAGTTGAAGAACTTCTACTTTTGTGGAACAAAACAGGTGTACGTATGTGGGATGAGCACAAACAGGAGCACATTGACCTGCGAGCATTGTTGTTCGTAATAATCAATGATTGGCCAGCTCTAAGTAATCTTTCAGGACAATCAAACAAGGGATATAATGCATGCACGCACTATTTCAGTGACATTAAAGCTATATTCTTGAAAAAGTGTCAAAAGATCGTGTACCTTGGCCATCCCCAATTTCTTCCTGTAAATCACCCCATAAGAAAGAAAGGCAAGCATTTTAAAGGTAAGGCAGACCACCAGACCAAGCCTCGCAACCAAACTGGTGAGGATGTCCTCGATATGGTCAATGATGTGAAAGTAATCTTTGGAAAGGGACCTGGTAGCCAACCTGTTTCGAAAGATGCCAACGGTCACACACCCATGTGGAAGAAGAAGTCCATATTTTGGGAGCTACACTATTGGCAAGTCCTAGAGGTCCACAACTCGATCAACGTGATGCACCTGACGAAGAATCTTTGTGTGAACCTGCTAGGCTTCATGGGTGTGTATGGGAAGCCTAAGGACACAATTGAAGCACGATAGGACCTTCGGTGTTTGAAAGAACAAGACAACCTGGATCCAGAGAAGACAGATGATCTACGCCATTACTTGAGTCCTGCCAGCTACATTCTTAGCAAAGAAGAGAAAGAAAGCATGTTTGAATGCCTAAATAACATCAAGGTACTGTCTGGATTCTCCTCGAATATAAAGGGTATAATAAATATGCCAGATAAGAAATTCCAAAACTTAAAGTCCCATGACTGCCACGTGCTCATGACTCAATTGCTTCTAGTTGCATTAAGAGGAATCCTACCTCTAAATGTACGTCTAGCCACCGTGAAGCTATGTGCATTCTTCAATGCAATATCTCAGAAGGCAATCGATCCAACGGATCTAGCGAAACTACAAAATGATGTGGTTCAATGTCTTGTTAGCTTTGAGTTGGTGTTCCCTCCTTCCTTCTTTGATATCATGACACACCTCCTAGTTCATCTGGTCAAGGATATTACTATTCTTGGTCCTGTGTTCCTACACAACATGTTCCCCTTTGAGAGGTTTATGAGAGTCCTAAAGAAATATGTTCACAACCGTGCTCGGCCAGAAGGAAGCATCGTTAAGGGCTATGGAATAGAGAAGGTCATTGAGTTTTGTGTTGACTTTATTCTTGATATTGACCCAATTAGTGTTCCTGAATCACGACACGAGAGGAGACTAAGTGGAAAGGGACACTAGAAAAGAAAACATATATCGATAAGGATGATGATTATTTCAATAAAGCACACTACACAGTTCTACAGAACTCCTCCTTGGTAGATCTGTATATCGAGACACACAAGAACCTCCTCCGATCCGAGTTCCTAGGGAAGTCTGAAGCATGGATTACACATCAGCATATGGAAACTTTCAGCAACTGGTTGCGAAAGGAATGTCAGGGTGATGAGAGTATTGATGAGCATATGTATTTGTTGGCTAGGCAGCCATCGTGGCATATCCTCACATACAAAGGGTACGAGATAAATGG
Organism: Saccharum hybrid cultivar R570; assembly: GCA_038087645.1. Classification (NCBI taxonomy): domain Eukaryota; kingdom Viridiplantae; phylum Streptophyta; class Magnoliopsida; order Poales; family Poaceae; genus Saccharum; species Saccharum hybrid cultivar. The sequence goes on along the minus strand of JAQSUU010000003.1, from coordinate 392,917 downwards.
GAATACATTTTACATAGTAGCACAAGATAAAAGGAGCACCAACCAAAATAGTGGTGTCCACATAGATGCCACCGACCCTAGTGGGAATAAGCAAACATACTATGGCCACATAGAGGAGATATGGGAACTAGACTATGCACCTACTTTTAAGGTACCTTTGTTCAAGTGCTAGTGGGTAAAGGCGACTGGAGACGGCATAGCAGTCGACAACCAGTATGGAATGACAATAGTGGACCTCAACAATATTAGGTACAAAGACGAACCGTTCGTCCTTGCTAAGGATGTGAATCAGGTGTTCTATGTCAAGGATATGTCTACAAAACCGAAAAGAGGGAAAAACGACAACAACCCAATTAATGATGAGCCAAAGCACCACATAGTTCTTTCAGGGAAAGGAAACATCATCGGAATCAAAGACAAGTCAGCCATGTCAGAAGATTATGAAAAGGATGACCGAATTCCACCCTTTACAGTGAACAAAGACCCAAGCATCCAGCTAAAAGATGAGGACACTTCGTGGTTACGGCGCGATCATAACCAAGGGACATACGTCAAGAAGAAGTTCACTACTGTGCCCACTTATATATATATATATATATATATATATATATATATATATATATATATATATATATATATATATATATATATATATATATATATATATATTGATGTTCAATAGTGTGTATTAGAGATATTATGTAATAATTGTGAATTTATGTTTGATGGTGGGATTATGTCACGTTGAAATGATGTGAAAAGAAATTTCTAGTCAAAACACAAGAGTTTTTTTTTAATTTAATTAAACTATATTTTTGCATTATCAAAATAGCAATTTAAACACTACATTGTATTTTAATACTTATAAAAAATGAAAATGTTAGGTCACCTACTATGGCAGAGAAGGCTCTAGGAGAAGCAGAGAAGGCATACATACTATGGCGCAAGCGCTACATCATTATCCTCGGGGCATCTACTCCACCGCCAGCAGACATTAGGTGCGGACAAAAGTTAACAAAACAATTTTTTACTAATTTTCTATGTGCATGATTAATAATAACAATTTACTTATATCTCATTATTTTTTGTACTCACAAAGCAGGGCCTCCGCCAACCTAAGTCCAGTTGTTGCTTCTCCCGATCATCATAGTGCTCTGGGCAATGATGCCTTCGAAGGCACTGCTACATCCCCACCATCTCCAACTCCTCTGCCGCCTCCAAGAAAGTCAACTCCTCTACCGAGGTCTCCAACGCCTCCTTCGCCTCCAAAGTCTGCAATGCCTCCAAGCCGGTCTCGAATGTCTCCACCGCCTCCAAAGTTTGCAATGCCTCCAAGGCGGTCTCCAATGCCTCCCCCGCCTCCAAGGAGGCCAGCTCCTACGAGGTCTGCCCCGCAAACGAAGCCGTTGCCCTGCCCGCTGGCAAAGAAGCAGAAAGCAAAAACTCATCCAGTTATTCCCCAAAAACTATCTTACGAGAAAAGTGAAAAGGAATTAAAGGATGCAGTACAAAAAGAAGTGAAAGATTTCTTTGAAGGTGTAAAACAGGCACGACGAGCGAGGGAGAACCCGAAGCCAACGTACTTCTTCCTACCTCCAAATCAGCTAAGAAATAAGGTGGAATAAAAAAATGGGATTCTCTTAAGACCACCGCAAAACAATCGATATCAGACTATGACCGCTCTCTCACCAAGTCACATGAGGCGGCGAAAAAAAGGAGTAGGGAAAGGTGTTGCACAACTCGGACAACAATCGCAACAATCAATCCCCCCTTGTTGTTCCTAACGAATATGGTTCAAACTTAAACTTATTGGATGAGGTCGGCGGCTATGAGGAGTTTCTTTGGTTTTATCAGGACACTAGTTTGGACCTTGCCCAAGTGCTCGTTGAAGGACCATCTGCTTTGGAAGTGGATCCTTATAAGAAATTTGAACTAGGCCAGAATCTATACAACCTAGAGAAATTAGGTGAACTGGGTACGCAAATGTACCTGCTAAATGGGTGGTACATGTCGGCTCTGAAGGGGGACAAATCTATCTCCATGTTAGAATTAGAAACACCATTACTTCCGTGGCAATGACATTATCTATGTCGAGTTTTCGGAATTACACCAACTATGCCACCTGGACTCTCTCGACAAAAGTCTCATTAGCTGCTATTGTTTGTAAGTGTGATTATTTTCTACTATATTCACCATTTCTTTATTATATATTCACAATATATATATATTCACAATTTTCATGTATGCAGATATGAGATGACAGAACTTAGAAAGAGAAAGGATAATGATGTTGGTTTCGTTGATCCGAATGTCTTATACAAACACCCTAACCCCCCCACCTGATTATAAGCCTCAACCTGAGAAAAATCTCATGAATTTCTTAGTGAACCAATGCGACAAGAACGAGATACTCTTCCTCTACAACTTCAAGTGAGTGTTATTAAGTAATTAATGTCGATCATATGGGACATTTGTTCAATATTTCCTTACTAGCTAATAAGTTACCTCACACACACACTATATATATATATATATATATATATATATATATATATATATATATATATATATATATATATATATATATATATATATATATATATATATATATATATATATATATATGCAGCAATCATTGGATATTGATGGTCATCGATATGGCCAATAGTAAATTGAAAATCTTAGACTCGTTGAGAAAACCGCAAATGGAGTATCAAGACATGATAGATATTATCCAAGGGTAATTAATTTAGTTTCTCTACAACAACTATATATAATGGCGCTGATATCTCAACAATTATTAAAGGTTAAATTATTTTTTTATTTTATTGGGTGCAGAGTTTGGAAAAAGTTCATTGAGGAACAAAAAATGAAACATTGCAAAGCGCCACTGGGTGTAATTGCACACAAAGTAAGTACTATAACTACATTTATATTCAATTAACATTATATGATGATTTCAATTGACCTAATTGATTTTTTGTTGTAAAAGTGGGTTCTAAGGCAGGAGCAGGGGAACAGCTACTGCGGATACTATGTTTGTGAATTAATCATGGCATACTCTAAGAGAATTCCTGAAGAGATCCTCAAAGTATGTTATATATTCACAAAATTTCTTTACTATAGCTCACATATATATAATAAGTAATCACACATGACCAACACACACACTTATATATATATTTAATACTTTTTCCTTTAATTTTTTATTGAAGACTAAATGGTTGAAGGAAAGAGTCATACGACTTGACCAACTTAAAGCAATTCGAGAGACTATAGCAGGATTTCTGAATGACCAAGTCATCAACCCCAATGGCGAGTTCTACGATGACCCGAACGAAATATGGAAGCCAAATCAGGAGGAGTGAATTGTTAAGGACATAATCAATTTATATATCAAACCTTTGTAATATATATATGCACATATTATATGTACATAAAATAACGTGTGTATAATATGCATGTATGTGTATATTCGTTTGTTATTTATTATGTACAATGTTCGAACGAAAACTTACGCGTGTGACATATATATTACTATTAGCAGCGTACAAATCGTATTCGAAAACCTATTTTAATATCAAAACTAATCATCAATTGAAAAAAGAAACTAAAAATAGAAACCAAAAAAAGAAAAAAAAAGAGGGACCTTACCAACCGGGACTAAATGACCGGCCCCGTGGCCAAGCCTGGAGGCCCCTTTTAGTCCCGGTTGTTCTTATCAACCAACCTTTAGTCCCGGGCACCCAGCCGGGACTAAAGGAGCTTCCTAACCGGGAGTACAGATCGATTCTGTACTAGTGTCTGTTTTCACCGTTGCATTTTCTTATGATGAGATCTACTACAAAACAAGACCATATTGGATATGGTTTAAAGTTGCTTTATGCAATTGTCAACTTGTGCTGTATGTGTATATAGTGGTAACTTATTATACGTAGCTTATGTTGTACTTTGGAGATTGAAATATGTCTTGTATGTGTTAGCTTAATTTCCAAACCCCTCCGTAAGAGGTTTCGCTGGTTAATGACAATCTTGTTTTGTCACTAATATGTATGTTTTGGAGAAACGTGTTTTATATTATGTCACAAAGCATGAAGGTGAAGATGTCCTAAAATGTTGATAACAAAAGGAATCAAGGACAACTTTGCATGTGTGGCTAACATGTGTTTTGGAGAGAAAAAAAGTGATAACATTAGGCCACAAGCATGGAGGTAAAGATATCCCCAAGAGTTGACGAGAAGCAATTAAGAACTCAATATTGAAGATGAAGAACATTCAAGAGTCAAGCAAAACAATCTTGGACTGAAGATCAAAGGGATCTCGAAAGAATCAAATTTTGCAATTGAATACTCAAGATTGAAGATCTTTTCAAGAGTTGAGTATCGCTAGGAAGGGATGTTAGGGCTTGGAGGTCGACTAATTAAGTATTCAGTGTGCATGATGGTGAAAAAATGGTCTAGAGAGATTGGTTATGCAGCAAGGAATCCAATGAAACAAGTTTCACCTCAATAGGATATTATTTGGAGAAGTTTGAGGTGAAACTAGAAAATTGAATAGATGGGACATTCTAGTGGAGTGAAAAATGAGTGCACCGGACAATCAGGTGAAGTGTCCGGCCAATGCTTCTTTGTGTAGGATCCTATTGAATTGAACCGAATGGATGGTCCAGCTATAGAAGTTGTACATGCCGGATAATTGGTGAATAGAAGAAAGAGACCAGGGTTTTGATGTTGCTATTCAAACGGCTTCAATGGATGGTCCGATCGAGCTGTTCAATGATCACCAGATAGTTGTCAGAAGGTCATGAGAAATGTGATTGGTGGAGATGTCACGATGTTGATGAATGGATAGGACAAACCGTTGGGAAATTCATTTCTTTTCCACCATTGTCAGGAAGACTCATTTGAGAGGTGAGAATCCAAAGCATATCCCTCCAACAACAACTGACATATATACAAATTAGGTACTTTCTTAGACGAAGCAACTTGCATTGGGTAGAAGTTGGGCTTACAAGAAATAAACTTGGATGGCATGCAAATCTCAACTAAGGAGCCAATCCTCATCGCAATGCATAATTCAAACAACGAATTTGGATATGTCGGGAGCTGCCCGAGAAGATTGGTGACCACGTGCATAAGCTGTTGTGCATCCATAGCGCACTCTACGGCGATGGTGCGACACCACGGGTGCTAGCTATGTGGGTGAAGTATGTATCAGAGCGGGTGGTATGTTGGGCGGTGGAGCAATGCCGAGATAGGTGAGGCACATTGCCGGAGGAGGATCAGGAGGGATGGTGGCGATAGAGAGAGGCAGGGCAATAATAGAGAGCCCATGCGCTGAAACGAGCTCAGATTAGCATGACACTATGCGGGAAAAGAACAATGGAGCTGTAACACCCTCGGTGTTACCGCGCAACAACGCACCAAAGCATAGCATGAGCATCATCTCTTTGTGGTTTTGCATATGTTGAAATGCGTAGAACCATTTTAGTAATTTAAAATAATTAATAAAAATGTTAATGGAAGTTGACGCGTTAGCCCTTGTTATATCAATTAAGGTTGCAAACTAATTTTTATTGAACACAAATACTATAGGACATGTAGGTGAACCGTAAATAAAGTTTGTAGTACGAACTTTGTAGATGATAATGCAACATTCGTCTTAGCGAAGTGTTATTGCTAGCCGATAGATTTAGTGGCTCGAAGATTGAACTTGCAACGAAAATCAGCTCGAGACTTGGAGTAATTTTTGCAAGTCAAAAAATGGTATGACAGCACGAAGTTCGCGGAATTTTTCTACAAGTTTGAGCGTGGGAGGGGTGTCGTGTTTTAGATCTCGTAGATAGCCTGGTGTACCGCATGCAGTATGGTGTAGGTAGTTGGGCTTAGTTCGTTTCGAGTTAGTTTTGGTGAGCGCTTTAATGTTCGTGCGTGCCACCAGCCCGATTAGTGGACACGGTCACCATGACCCTGTGCTGGCTATGCTCGCGCCGGCCGCCACGCGCGTTGATGGTAGCGCGCTGGGGGACAGGCCCGTCCTCGGCCTGGCCGCGGCTGGCCGGCGTCCGAGACGTGGCTCGGCTGCGCGTTGGCTGCTCTGGCCGCTGCACCTGTGGCTGGTCACCGCGGGCCACAGTGCCCCACTATCGCTGGCGCCTTGTTCGCTGCTCCTCTGCTGCTTCGCCCCGCCTGTGCTGTCGGCTCCACGCTACTGTCACTGGCTCTGCCTGGCCGTTGCGTGTGAGCCTGTCTGCGCTGCCCCGTAGCCCCCCACCCCCTCCACGTCGTGCGCGGTGTCGCGGTTGCTGCCTTGGGGTCAACGAGCGTCGCATCCGTGCCCTGGCCCAGCCTCTGCTGGCCGGTCGGTGGCTGCACGCGCACACCACGCTGCTCCACCGCCTGCTCGCACACGCCTTGGTGACCCCAATCTGACAGCAGTGGGACCCGAGCGCTGACTTGGTTTCCCCTCCCCCCTCTCCTCTGCCCGCCATGGCCAAGGTGGGACTGCTTCTCGTGTGTTGGTCGGGAGAGTTCACCAGCATCCAATTATTCGTGTGCTCAGCTTCGTCACCATGTGGCCCTGCCGATCGACCCCACCTCACCCCTAGCCTTGCCCCACCGAGCCCTAATTTGGAGTTGTGCCAGCGCCGTGCCATTAAGACGGTGCCTGCCCTTCGCCGTAGGTAGGCCTCTTAGATCACCTAGAGCCAAATTGGCCATGCCACCTGACTCGCACCCGCCCTCTTGCCGCCCTGCGCCCCTGCCCCACACCCTTACCATTCCCTCGCTCTCGTTGACGCGGTCGCGCCACCGTGGTGATCGGGCGCACGTGGCCAGCTCGATTTGGGCAAGCTCCGGCCGAGTCTTCGCTTCGGCCGAGTCTGGGGTAAGTCGCTGGAGCTCACCTGCCATCTTTACCGTTTCTTTAGCGCCTCTACTCACCGGAACATGGCCACACTACAGTTTGGTCGCCACTGCCGTGGGGAAGTCTTTTCAGTGCGCCTCTGAACTCCCAACCGCCACCCGCCCGTGCGCGAGGACTCGCAAGTGAGCGTCGGCTTCCTAGTTGCGCTTCAGGGTTCCCCGGTCGGCCGACGTAGCCACCTAGTGCCGCTGCTTGCCGCGCCGGTGGGCGGGGAGCGTCGGGGACCTCCCCGTTGCGAAGGAGGGTTAGTACAAGGACCTTAGTGCTTAAACATGACTGGTGGAATAGTGTAGCTAGCGGTCGTGTAAATCAGCTCAAGTCCAAGGGCTCTTTAGCAATTTGTGCCAAGGCGCATGCGGGCTCCCCTGCCTGGGCCACGCCCGCGTGTAGGCCGCGTCGTCGTGTGCCGCCTCGCGTGGCTGGGCCGCGCGTGCGGCGCGTGGGTGGGCCGAGCCAAGGGAAATGAGTTCCTTTTTTCTAGTGAATTAAGTATTGCTTTTGTAATTCAGTTTTTGAGCTAAACTTTGTTAATTTTTAGCGACTCGAGTAGATATCCAAAAATTATGAAACCACTTTAGTTAGGTTCCTAAATTCATGATCTACCTAATGGTATAATTAGTTTATATGTTGTTGTGATGATGCTAGTTCTATTAAATCAATGCAAAAGGCAACGCATATTAATGTACCCAAGCTTGTAGAAAATTTTATGGCAAATCTAGGATAGCTTTAGCCCTAAAACTTTACAATATGTTCATGATATTATTAGGTGCTCGCTGTAATTTGTGTAGCCTTTGAATAGCTTGCTAGATAGGGTAGCTAAGTTTCCATAGTAGTGCTATGTAGTAAATCGGTAATAAAAAGATGATATGCATTTTAGTTGCTAAGGAAATAGCTAGATCAGTAGATTCTTGTCTAGTAGTTGTTGTGATTTTTTAGAGCTACTGTTGTCACCTTATTAAGTGTCGCATTATCATTTCATGCATGTAGATCATGAGGTAGTTGAGTACATGGCCGTGGAGGAGCAGGACTATGAGGAGATCGTCGAAGAGTACGAGGAGGAGATTTTCGTGCCGAAGAAGTTCTAGGAGCCGCCCATGACTGACACCTCTAATCTTGCACCTACCCAAGGCAAGCCCTGGTGCATAACCCCTATTTTTTATAATCATTATATATATATATATATATAGAGGGAGAGTATACTCTATAGCTAGCTACAGAATAAGTTATTCTGTAGCCACCTCCATTTACGATAATTTTATATACTAATTTACGACAATGTCAGTATATATTTACGATAGTTGAATTACTATAACACATGAGGGTATTTACCATAATGTTATAGTAAATCACATAGTAAGGAGTTGCTATAATCTCGTAAATTAGTATAGCAATTATCGTAAATCAAAGTGGCTACAGAATAAGTTATTTTGTAGCCAGCTGTAGGGTAATACCCTACAGCTGGCTACAAAATAACTTATTCTGTAGCCACTTTGATTTACGATAATTGCTATACTAATTTACGAGATTATAGCAACTCCTTACTATGTGATTTACTATAACATTATGGTAAATACCCTCATGTGTTATAGTAATTCAACTATCGTAAATATATACTGACATTGTCGTAAATTAGTATATAAAATTATCGTAAATGGAGGTGGCTACAGAATAACTTATTCTGTAGCTAGCTATAGAGTATACTCTCCATATATATATATATATATATATATATATATATATATATATATATATATATATATATATATATATATTGCATTTACGTTATAGGAATTTTATGATACCCACATGCATATATATATCTACCTATGAGTCTTACTAGAGTAGGATTGCGTAGTTGCCTTGCTTAGGTTTGGCGGTAGCATGGGTAACCTGTCGTTACTCACAACAGGTGATTCTTATGATCATAAATCTCCAATAAAATGGTGGAAAGGAAATGGTGACCGGACAGGGATGTGGTATGGGTATTGGTGGGTGTAACAGGTTATTTCTCGCGGCCATGGGGCATAGTTTGGTTGCACTATTTTCCCTGTCCGTGTGGATTAAGGACCGTTCATTGCATGGACCCTAGTCAAGTCACAGACTTATTATCCCGAGCACATACTTGCTTATGGGAACGAGAAGGCTTGTTACTCGGTCATGGGCTCCGGCTTTTTCCGGACCGACTGATTGGAGGCGGGGATATGTGGAGGTCTTAGCACCACATTGAGGCCGGGCCTCAAGTGTGGGGGCTTAGAGTCCAAGTTTGGACGGAGACCTAGAACCCTTGACAGGAGTAGAACGGGTTGGTGTCACTTGTGCTTGGGGTGCAAGTGAGGTGTGTGTTTTTTGGGGTACCCAGTTGGGCACATTGAATCACGAATCGCTGTTTCTACGTGACAGTACGGCTTTACTATGCTCTGGCACTATAGTAAGAACTGACATATGAAAGATGGAAAAATGGCTCTGATTGCTCAACCCTTGCTTGAATATAGAACAGGTGCTTACATAGAATATTGGATAATGAGATAAGCATAGTTGCTAATAATCTAAGAAAATAAGGACACACTCTTAGTATTGCTTTTCACAAACAAGAAACCCACAAGTCATAAGCCTATCATATTCCTTGAGAATTAGGAAATATATTCCCTAGTCGGGTAAGTCTTGCGAGTACATTGTGTACTCAGGGTTTATTTACCCTTGTTACAGGTGCACCTTGAGTAGTTAGGCCTTGTGTGGAGGATTCTTCTGGTGGACACAAACGGATTCTCATTTCGTTCTGCTAGATGTTTACTTTATTTCCGCTATTTGAATTATCGCACTCTGAACCCTGGTATTGTAATAAATGCTTTCTAAGACTCTATGTTGTATGAGATGAACTAAGTATTGTAAGTTTGTACTCATTATCGGATCCTGGATGTAAACGTGGATTGTTTCGAGTTCTCCCGTTGGGTGTACTCGACGGAACTACTCGATTTGGTTCCCTTTCGGGGTACTTAGTGTCTAGTGGAAGACAAGTGCCCCCGAAATCAGGCTAAATCGGGCGGTTCTACCACAGGAGCCTAATGGCTACCACATTACGTCTCTTAAAGCATGTTTGTGGGTTTAAAAAAAATCATAGATGCACCTTCTTTAGTCGCGCCTCTGATGACATCCACTCTCATCAATGACACGAATAGATTGAGATAGTCTCCAATGGCGATCAAACATCAAAGACGTGGGTATTTGAGACCTGTCTTTGATGTGATCACCTCTCATTGGAGATGCAGGTGAATTCAGACACGTCTCGGATAGATCTCATATCAGAGACGCATCTTGTTTGGATGCACCTCTAATATGGTTCCAAAATATAGACATGTCATGTTTGCACGTACATGTCTCTGATATTTATGCGCTCTCAACAGGGACGAGCTATCCCCAAAAAACCAATATCACAGATAAGCATGGTTAACCACGTCTCTAATTTGTCATCAGTGATGCATCCTGTTGACTCATTTCTTATGTGTGCTATTTTGGCATTGTGACTTGTGAGGATTGTTTTGTTCCTTTGCAAATCCAAGGATGTTTTCTATGGAACAATGGTTGCACCAAAATTGGATGTCTTTTGCTTTTCTATGATGAAATGATTTAGTCTACCAAGTGCATGCCACTGCTTAACTAACAAGGTATATATCACTTGTTCTGTTGTTTATTAAAGCCTTCATTTCAGGAAAATATACAAAGGCTACATTTAATAATGTTGTGTATATTTTTTTAGTGATGACCTAAAGAGTAAATTCACCACATATTTTTAGCCAACAATTATTAAAACCATTCACTTATCGACCTTCACTCGAATTTTAAGGGAGACGAGGTGTCCATGTGGTGACGTGGCCCAAAATATTCATTGTATTTTTCATATTTTTAACAAAATTTATTCTTTCATTTGTGGAGCACCTACATCCATAAATATATAACAAGATGTAATTTGACTGTTTCAAATATTGCTATGTGCTAATTAAAGTTATTCACTATGAAGCAAATGAATTTTTAATACTTACATGTGCATTTTTATAGTTGTTTACAGTGATATGCTAAATTGATTTTGTAGAACATTGATTCACACGTAGCATTATTGAAAACCTAAATCAATTTAGTACAAAATATAGTTTGATCATTATGATAAAAAAGGGTTTAGTTTGGTTTTCGACATACTATCTATTTCAGTTTATTTTATGTTTCAGAAGGGTTCAAAATTTAAATGAAAATTCGTCAAAAATTTCATGAATTTTGGTAATTTCGGGGCTGACCGAAAGAACAAAAATCAAAATTCGTATTACACTAATACACATGCTTTATTGTAAATTATAACTATAGACTCATGTTTTTCTATTGTTTATGTTGCAAAATTTTCTACTCAATAGATGTGGAGACATAAATTATGCTAAAATTTTGTTTATAGCTAAAAATTTTAGAAAATTATATCTTTTGTTGGAGTCTGTAAGAAATTTCATGAAAATTTCATGAACTTCGATAGTTTTGGCAGTCGTCCAAAAAAATTCAAATACTGAAACTGAAAACCCTGTCACATAATACTTTATGTTACTTAGAAAATTTTATTTATGTTTTCAAGTATTTACTAGAAAGCGAAAGTTTCCTCAAAGTTGTTAAGTCATTTTTTTATTCAAATACTAATTAGTGGTTGGCTCAATATTGATCCAAACGAGGCCAAAACTGAAACTACTTTGCAGCATGGTGTGGAGCATTTTGCGATCATGTAGCGTGTATTTGGTTGAGTTGGGTAAAATACATGCATGGCAGCAACCCACAATATCTTTGAACTTTTCAATTTCCAATATCAAAATGAAGTTAACTGTGTACAACGTATCTTGTCCACATGTTAGTTCAAACATTCCATACGGCACGGCGAAAACATGTACTAGTTAGGTGACCGGATTGCCGTCTCGGGTAATCACATCCATCCAAGTCCAACCATTCCGTACGTTGTCCATCAGTGCGCGTTCATACTTCATACTAACGTAGGAGAAGCGGAAAGACCACTATATAATCCCACGCACGACGAGACTAACCTCAAACCATCAAGCAAATCAGAGCACAGGAAATAAGAAAAACAGAGTGCCAGCCTGCGAGGAGAGCCTGATCATTCTTTTCAGGCTAGCAAAGATGACCACTGCCAGAACTCTTGCCGCCATGGCGATGTTCCTCCTGGTCACGCTCTCTGCTTCCCAAATGGCGTCCTCCCTCCGCCCCCGCGCTGGCCTCGGCCTCGGCACATGCCGCCCCAGCGGGTACCTCCCGGGCCGGTCCGGCAACTGTGAGAAGAGCAACGACCCAGACTGCTGCGAGGACGGCAAGAAGTACCCGCAGTATCGCTGCTCGCCGCCGGTCACAGCCAGCACCAAGGCGGTGCTGACGCTCAACAGCTTTGAGAAAGGCAAGGACGGCGGTGGCCCGTCAGAGTGCGACAACGCGTACCACAGCGACAAAGAGAAGGTTGTTGCTCTCTCTACGGGATGGTTCAGCAACATGGCGCGCTGCGGGCACCACATCAAGATCACAGCGAACGGCAACTCCGTGTACGCCAAGGTGGTGGACGAGTGCGACTCCGTGGAAGGCTGCGACGAGGACCACAACTTCGAGCCGCCATGCGACAACAACATCGTCGACGCGTCGCCGGCTGTGTGGGATGCCCTGGGGCTCGACCAGAACGTTGGGATGGTAGACATTACCTGGTCCGAGGAGTGAACATCAGCAGCTGCAGTTGATGATTATGTTTCCTTTGTTGGTGAGACGTGCTGTGTAGTGTGTATAAGGAGATAGAGAGATTCGTGGTCCATACTTCAGAGTAGGGTTGTCGGCTCGTGGCACACTGCACTATACGTATTGTATCCCCTTGTATTGTTGCGTGTATATTATATGGAATAAAAGATGTCACTCATCGGTCTATATACGGCTCTACGACGGGCATTCATAGCATGACATTATGCCACATCATTAACAAGCTAGCATTTCAGCTGTCCAATTTTTATGGTATGCTAAATTTATCCCGCCTTACTTTATTTAGGACTTGTTTTTGATAAATCCATCATCTCCCATTAAATGTGGATTCGTCTACTCCAATCCATATGTGGTGAACAGATTTATCTACTGTACCTATATAGGAGACCCTCACCAATAGATTTCTCAACAATTTTGTGAAGCCATATCATCCAAGGGTCCCACAACCATAGGTCCACATGCAGTGGCAGTTGAACCATCACCTTCATCCATGTTCACAACTTAGGCAGAGCCGCCTCTCAGATTCCAAACATGCGAACTAATCATTCATTGCTATCCAACTCAGGTAGCATCGGCTCTTTGTTTCCAAACCAGCAAACTCAACTGTCATTCCTATCTATTGATCTGCCTCCTCCATCTCCCTACCGACGAGCTGGCCATTTTAAACCCCCTTGTAGTTCTCATATGTTGGGCTTCCTACTTTGCCTCATCAAATGCTCTCGGCTCCATACGAGCGGCTGGGCTACCACGGCTTCTCACCATAGGTTGCTAAGCCAGTTTTGGTACCATGTCAAAACGAATAATGGACTCCACCGTTGACCCATGGTGTTCCTCTCATTGTGACGATTGAAAAAAAAACATGTATAGATCATCCAATTTGAACTTCAGATGAAGAAAATGCAATTTTAGAAAAAAAAAACATCAGCAAAAGCTGGCTAAACCGGTTTTGTAAACTTCTTAGCTGGTTTTGTAGACAATAAAAAAACATATATAGATCGCCCAATTTGAAATCCAGATGAAAAAATTACGTGTTGACATTAAATTTTTATTGAAGTGACAAAACCATCTTAGCGAGTTAATTTGCGTCCTATGGATGGGCTTCCAAGAAGATCTGGCTTTCAAAACAAGCTAACGCGGTTTTCATAGACTGAGTTAAAATCAAATCTACTTCAATGAGAACTCAACCAATCATGTAGGAAACTTGCAGATTTTGTCCAAGACATATTTCTACTGGGATAAAACCATCTCTTCTATTTATATCAGAGGATCACAACCGATTGAGGCTTCTAACACACAACCGTAAAAAAACAATTTACTCCTCTGTTCCCCTACCTTTAGCTCTTCAACCCATTACTGTTTAGCACCTCTCTCGATGATATTTGTTGGTGTTTTAGGTGTCCTTGCCGACCCTAGGGCCACCCCACTGTGCTAGCTCCTCCCCAACGGGTCTTTTTGGGAGGTGTTCGTAGGTTTTTCTGGCGAAGAACAAGTGTCAAATCTGCATAACCGAACTTGCTGGTCGGGCTCACATTTTTATACCTTCCTCGTTGCATGCATAGCCACATGGGCCTTATGAAACCTCAAGTGATCTAGCTCTTGCTAGTGTGTGTGACCAAAATTTACATCAATAGACTTTTTGGTGACTCTGCTAAGGAAGAAAGAGATCCAATCTGTTGTCAACATGTCTAAAGACAAGGCAAGAAGATGAGTGATTTAACTGATCCAAAGAATCAAGATAACATTGACTCATCCGCAATGTTCGAGCAACTCCCCGAGGATCTTCGCAAGATGTTGGAGGCCAAATATGATGTCGGTCTAAAAGCAGTTCTTGTGAGCTATACAATAGATGGGCGGGATCTGGTCATCCAATATAGAGATCCCATCTTTAGTGACCCTTCAACATCCACATCTACGGCATATGAGGTAAAGGGCAACGAAAAGGTTGATGATCCACCACCTACTCATGTTGATTATGCTAATCTGCTTGATGATCATAAGAAAATGAGCGGTGATAACCTTTGTAAGGAAAATGGACCTCATGGCCCATTTAGTTTGAATTTTAGTGTTTGATGATTAATATAACCATGTGGACTAACATTATTTTGCTAGTGTTTTGGATATAGTTCAAAGGGTTCAAAAGTGGACTTCGACTTAAGCAACATGGTGATCCGAAGGATCAACATCTCAAGCAAGACATTAGAAGCATTGTTGAAGACCTAAAAGCCAAGCAAAAGTCTAAGACACAGGATGGAACCAAATCGGACGCAAAGATCACGACGAAACAAGTTGAAGAAAGGCTCTGAAAGGCATCAAACTCTAGGGGCATTAAACCCTAAAGGGGGTCGGACCATAGGGTAGACCAAAACCTAACACAGCATCAGCAGAGCGTCGAACCGAATGGTCCCACTGTTCTTGTTTAGTGAGGTTTGCATACCTAAAAAAGAAAGGTGCTTGCCCGCACCATGTTTTTACTCGGAGGGGCTTGTAGTCTTGCGAGACCACACCAACAACGTTTGTGGTGTGGCCACCACTGTGTACCAGAGGGAACGAGGCCCGCGGCAGTTCGGCCGGAAGCTCGATAGTGGAGATAGTGGGGAGCGGTCCGGGTGAGGCCCGGTGCTATCCATGGAGATACCCGACCAGGACCATAGCCCTTGCGAGGGGCTCCAACAAGGACTAGGGGAAGCTTGCGCGCTTCTTGACATACCTTGGTAAAAATACTGGCGTCATCGAATGAGAGTTTGTATCTCTATCGCCTCTTACCTTCCGTATTGACATTGTGTACCTTGGTTGTGTGTTTTACCTTTCTAGATTAGTTGATAGGTTAGTTGATAGGATTGGAACCTAGGTTATATAAATATTTTGCGTTAGTGACAACAACACATCTAGCAAAACCTTAGTTGTACATGTAGATAGTTTATATCTTTCCTTAGGTTGAAATTAGAGGCCAGAGTTTATAAATAATTTTCAAGAATTCACCCCTTCCCTCTTAGGTGTCATGGTCCCTAAAACCTTCTTTCTACAGTTAACATGATCATGATTCCTTTTGATAGATTAGAATGTAAAAAAGTTAATCATATTGATGCATCTGCCAGTGGAACGACGGCCCTAGTTGCTAAACAATCTCAATATGGAATGACGTTAGGCTATTATGATAAGTAGACCTTGTATGTATATTTTATCGTTCTTTACAACGACGTGATAAATTGATTTTGCAGAAATTAGACTTGTATGTAGGATTATTTAAAACATAAACCAATTTAGTACAAAATTTAGTTTCATCATAAAAGGGTTTAGTTTAGTTTTAGACACCCTATCTATTTATGTTTATTTCCATTCTCATATGGGTTCAAAATTTAACCAAAATTTTGTCAAAAGTTTCACGAATTTTGGTAATTTTGCGGGTGGCCAAAAGGAAAAAAAATGAAATTTTGTATTACACTAATGCACAGTCCTTAATGTAAATATACTCTAGACTCATATTTTATATTGTTTATGTTGCAAATTTTTCTACTTGATAGATGAGTAGTAATAAATTATGCCAATATTTTGTGTATATCTTCAATTTAAAACATTAATCTTTTTATATGGCCAAAACCCACAGTATTTTTGGAATTTCAGTTTCCAATATCAAAATGAAATTAACTGTGCGGAACATATAAAGTCCACATGTTCACATGGAACAAGTTCAAACATTTCATACGGCACGGCGAAAATATGTAGTACGTGACCGGATTGCCGTCTCGGGTAATCACATCCATCCAACCATTCCGTACGTTATGTCCATCGACAGCACGTTCATACTACACTACATGCTAATCCCGTGTATTGCACCACGGCTAACCTCAAACCATCAAGCAAACCAGAGCACAGGAAATAAGAAAAACAGATTGCGAGGGAGCTTGACCATTTTTTTTCCGGCTAGCAAAGATGGTCACTGCCAGAGCTGCAGCCGCCATGGCGATGTTCCTCGTGGTCACGCTCTCTGCTTCCCAAATGGCGTCCTCCAGGATAGAGGGATTTCCTCAATCGCCTAAGGGCGTATGCGAGCGTGCTCGATGGGCGTAGTCCCTGAGCTTTGTCTTTTGCAGCTTTGTAGGGCGCCCCTGACTGAGTTAATTCATCATTCGTGTGCGACCATGCATCGGGTCTCTTTGCGAGTCCAAGCCCTCGAGCCCCCGCGCGTAGCAGGGTCCGATCGAGGGGTCGGTTCGTCTTCTACTCGTTCCCCCTCAAGCGTTCTTCCAAAAAAACGAAGGGATTGAGCCATGCCATGATTTCCCTCGCTGGACGAATCGTGGTGCTCGGCGAGCTGTTAACGGGCTAATTCGAGTGGGGCCTTGGATCCCGTTCGTGGGGAACCGGCATGGGTCAGCTGGTGACCGGCTCCAGATTCCTGACGGCTAGCTCATATAGTTTTCAAACCCGCTCGACTGGTTCCGAGGGCTCGATGCCTCTCTTCAAGGAGAAACCATGGGTCGTGCACTGCCACGACTCGAACGTAGGCTGAGATACCCATGGTGCTCATGCGCTTGGGTACTAGCCGCTAGCGGACCCATCCCTTTCCACCCCTCACTCTAGAGGTGCCCTAGAGCTGTTGTCGAACCCGTTGGTGGGCCAACCTTTGAACTCCTGGGCCGTAACGGGCCGTAGGAGCGTTTTCAGCTCCGTATCCCTTCTTACCTGCGGCGGTAGGCAGCTCGCTGGGGAGATGAACCGCTATCGGACGCGTCTCTCAAGAAGGCGACCGGAGGTCACGTGCGCACGCCCCACAAAGGGACATGGTGATGGGACGCGGCAGGCATGCAGATCAAGGCGGGTGATTCGCTCCTCATTCCTCGCCTCCCTATAAAACCAAGGGTTAGCCCTCATTATTTGATACGTTCAATTGTGATCTTACCTTCTCAGCTTTCGCCGCCGCCGCCAGCGCTAGGGTTCTTTGTTCCTGCATCCTCGCCGCCAGCGAACTCGTGCTCCTCCACCCCCGCCCTCCATGGAGCCATTGTGCAGTTCTGAGGTCCAGCTCCAGTGCATGGAGGGACATGTCCGATGCGGTCTTCTCTGCGCGAGGACCGTAGCCATGGAGTGGATTTTGCCCGATAACAAGGAGTCACCGTCGCCGCTCGACGGCTATGTCATGTCCTTCGTGCACTTCCACGAGCGCAGGCTCGCGATCCCCACCCATCGATTCCTCCGAGGGTTGCTGCATTACTACAAGATCGAGTTACAGCATCTCAACCCCAACAAGATCTAGCACGTGGCGGCCTTTGTCTCACTGTGTGAAGGATTCCTGGGGATCGAACCCCACTTCAACTTATGGAGGTATTTTTTCGCTGCCAACCTGCAAAAGAAGAGGGAGAGGGGTCGGCCGGACCTGCACGTGCCGATGGGGTGTGCAAGCATCCATCTCTGGAGCAACCAAGCCGGAGAGTACATGTCCCTGCGGCTGTCGTCATCCAACAAAGGGTGGAACAAGCCGTGGTTCTACTTGAAAGACGATACCACCGCCCCCTTGCCGATGTTCTCCAAACGCCTAATCGAGGAGGCGCCAGAGTAGTTGGGGTGGGGAGTTCCAAGCAAGGACATAAAGAGGATTGACGATCACCGCGCCGCCATCACGTTCCTGAAGGAGCATGGCCTCAAGGGGTCAGGCGTCATCGACGCGTATCACGCGAGGAGGGTGGCGCTTCTGATGGCGCGCACACTCCCGCTGTACCGAATGGTGCCCGGTGCATCGCTCGAGGGGACGATGCTCGCTGAGGGTGTGCTCCCCAGTGCTGAAATTGCGCAACGGATCAAGGAGGCGATGGAGGCTGCGTGGGACATACCAAGGGCCATCCTCGACTTTGTGTACCCAGTGCCGGGGCACCCCATGATGAGGCCGGACACGGGCTTCGTCGAGTTCGTAAGTTTTTCTTTCCTCTGCCCCTCTCCCCCAGTCAATCCTGAGATCCTGCTTGTCTGACTTTGAGTGGGATGGTGCTAGCCAAGGGATCTCGTCCTTGTGGGCCACCCGGCTCCTCTGCCAAAGGATGCGGCGGTGAGGGCGGCGAACCGCGCTGAGAACGAGCGTAAGAAGGAGAATGACGATGGGAAGAAGAAGAAGGCACAGAGGAAGGCGAGGACGTGGCTGGATCAAGGGAAGTGGCGCCAAGGGTCGGAGGAGGAGGAGGAGGATGAGACAGATGATGAGGAGGAGGAAGAGAAGGAAGCCTACGGCTCTGCATTGCCCATCCCATGGGAAGACCTGGCGGACAAGGAGGAGCCGGCAGGTGGTGATGCGTCCTTGGCGGGACCCTTCCCTTTTCACGAGAGGGAGGATGCACCCTTGGAGCCGACAGTGGTGGGTCACTCCGCACTGTCCAAGCCCTCCGAGCAGAGGGAAGGCTCGAAGCGGCCACGCGCCGACGAGGCGCAGCCGGGGTCGGGCAAGCCAGCCCTAAAGCATCATCGTCCAGTGGCACCAAGGTGAGCCAGAAATTTCCTCGCTCCTCTGTTTCGACTTGATTTTGTGACATGCTAATTGTCGTGCCCTTTGTAGTGCTGGCGGGTGCAGAGCTCCCCTGTAGCTCGTGCCGCAGAAGAAGCTTGCTCGAGCCCGTGCCCCCGCACGAGCCTGACTCTGCAACCCCTGGGTCGGGCGAGGCGGATTCCTCTCCAAGGGGTCGGGCGGGATAGATCCCACGCCTCTAGGGTCAGACAAGGTGGAGCCTTTCCTCGGGGGGTCGAACGTGGCCTGGCCTGCACCCAAGAGGTCGGGCGAGGCAGAACCCGCGCCCAAGGGGTCGGGCGAGATGGAGCCCGCGCTCTCAGGGTCGGGCGAGACAGGAGCTGCGCTCCAGGGGTCGGACGAAGCCGTGGTCACGACTCTGATCATTTGGGCATGTTTAATGTTGATAACCATTAGCTCTTTTTCTTCGGGTACCCTAGTATTGGGACCCGACATTAATAAAAATAAATAAATTACAGAATCCGTCAGTAAACTGCAAGACGAATTTATTAAGCCTAATTAATCCATTATTAGCACATGTGTTACTGTAGCACTTTATTGTTAAATCATGGACTAATTAGGCTTAAAAGATTCGTCTCGCAAAGTAATCGCAATCTGTGCAATTAGTTATTTTTTAGTCTATATTTAATACCACATGCATATGTCCAAACATTCGATGAGATAGGGTGTAAACTTTTGGGGAACTAAACCAGGCCTAATTTTCATACCATTCGTTACCTCTTCTTTAAATAAATGTTACCATGCTAGAATTTTATGGCGTGCTTTACATATTGTGTTCGGTGGTGTAGTGCCTCCTTTGAGTGTGGAAAATTTATTCAACAGAGATGGCATAAACAAGGGTGCGATAAGTACATTCATTACTAGTGAGTGGTGCTACAGAATTTTGTTGGTCTATATATATGGCTAACAAGGAATGGTTTGATAAATTTCAACCTAAAAAGTATTTGTAGGTTGGCTCCGATACTGGCCCAATTGCTAGTGAAGAGAGAAAAGACTGTACTATACAAACATGTTGCAAGCTGGAGGCCGCAGCAATGGCTTTCTTTGCATCCCATGGATGACCATTTACTTTTAAGCTTGGTTTTAGTTAAAGGTGTCCATGAACTATGTGACGTTTTATGTGTTAAACTTCATAATAAGTTTGGTCTAATTCCTCTACCGAGGGGATGAAGCTGGATGTTTAATTCCAATATTATAAAAATCTACGGCTCTACGACGGGCGTTCATAGCATGACATCATGCCACATCGTTAACAAGCTAGCATTTCAGCTGTCCAATTTTTATTGTATGCTAAATTTGTCCCGCCTTTCTTTATTTATTAGGACTTGTTTAGATAAATGCATCGTCTCCCAACAAATGTAGATTAGCTAATTTCTCCTGGTCAGTTTCTCTCGTCCACTCCAATGAACGCGAGGTGAATGGCTTTATTAAAACAAGAAATCTATAAACTCTATAAAGCTAAACCTCAATAGCTATTTCTCTATACATGCAAGTTGTCCACCTAATCAATCCGCTATCGGATGCATTTATGACTAACTAGCATTTGCAATTATGATCTACATGTCAACAAAACACATCATCCACTAACATGCATTTAGTTGTCCATATCAACATCACTACTACAGATTCAGTCATCAGTGCCGGCCACATCACTGCCGAAATTACGACAACCGACAGTGATGACCCTTCACTACCGGTTCTAGGCTCTGACAACCAGAAAATAATTGGGGGGTGCGAGAACCGGCAGTGATGACAACTATCACTGCCGGTTTGTGCCTCCCGCCGGCAGTGATGACAACTCCACTTATCACTGCCGGTTCAAGCCAAGAACCAACAGTGATTTGATTCTATCACTATCGGTTCTAGGATAGAACCGACAGTGATGAGCCTGACAGCACAAAAAGGTTGTAGCCGTCATCTTCTTCCTCCACTCTTTTATCCCAAGAACAGAGGCGCGCGTTTGGGCCACTCCCTCCAATGTTGCGGTCGCCCAAATCCGTGAAGCTACCACTTGGATTTAGAAGAATGGCTTGATCTTTTTGCTTTAAGGTTAGTAACCAGCCTCCATTCCTTCGATTTTGTTGCTTAATTAGCTTTGTTTTGATGGCTATAATGCTTGATTCTCATTCTTATTTCTCCATTCTTCTACAGAGCACTTTTCTAATTCATGGCTATAATGCATTGTTAGTATGTGATGTTATAATTGGTTCTTAGGAGTAGAGTAGATTTTTTTACAATGTTGATGAGCAAATTAACCCATGTGTCACCAAACAATGCATTGTTTGGAGCAGTAGTGGCGGATCTACAGGGGGCTGGGTGGGCTCCAGCCCCCTAATGACTTGATTTACTACTAGAAACACTGTAGCAAAAATCTCAAATCACCATTAAATCTTCATGCAAATCAACATCTCCATTGTTTTTTAGCCCCCCCTTCATTATCATCCTGCATCCGCCACTAGTTTGGAGCTACATTGTTGTTCATGATCATGTCTCCAATTTTAGTATTTTTTAAAATTAATGTCTCTATTTTTATGTGGCATGGAGTAGAATAATTGTTCTACAATATTATGCAATAATTATTTTTTATGGGGCTGTGATTTTTAATTTATATGGGCATTGTTTGGAGCTACATTGTTATTCATGATCATGTCTCCAAATTTAGTCTTTTTTTTAAATTAGTGTCTCCATTTGTATGTTGCATGGAGTAGAATAATTGTTCTTCAATATTGTGCAATAATTGTTTCTTATTAAAACTTTCCTATGTTTCCTCTGCCCGGCCCATTTTACCTGTGCAGACATGGATCGAGGGTGGATGTACGATCTGTCATGTACAGACCAACGGTACTTGACGGGCATCGACGATTTCATCAAGCTCGCTAGAGCCAATGCTGGGGACTCACAGCCTGTATTCTGTCCATGCAAAGATTGCAAGAATACGAGAAAATGGGGCGACGTGGAGCATATACGATTGCACTTGATTACCAGGGGGTTCATGAGAGACTACACGATTTGGACTTTGCATGGGGAGGTTGGTCAAAATGTTGCACAAGAAAACAATGATGATGTGCCCATGCCTAGCGTATCCCTAAACGCATTTCTGCCTATTGATGATTACCAATGCTACACAGTACCTGTGCCTACCAATGATAATGTGTTTAGGAATAAATTAGTTGACGACACAGAGGAAAATGATGGCATTTCACAGTTTCTACATGATGTGCATGGCGGATTCCTTAGTGCTACACAGTTGAAAAAACTGGAGATCATGAGAAAGGATGCAAAAACACCATTGTATCCGACCTGCCCAATAAGCAAACTGGAAGCCAACATCATGCTATTAGAGTTCAAATCAACGAATGGATTGAGTGATAAAGGCTTCGATAGCTTGTTAGGTATACTACATAAACTGCTCCCGAAGGGTAGCGAGTTACCAGAAAAGACTTACCTGGCCAAGCAAATGATTTGCCCAATCGGCCTCGAGGTTGAGAAAATACACGCGTGTTCCAACGATTGCATATTGTAACGTGGAGAAAAATACAAAGACTTGGATGCGTGTCCCAAGTGTAAAGCTCCCCGATACAAGCAAGAGCCGTCAAATTAGGGAAGCAAGACCAGAGGAGGGCCCATAAAGGTCGTATGGTATTTTCCTATAGCTCCACGAGTGCATAGGTTGTTTGCAAATGCAAAGTCAGCCAAACTGTTGCGTTGGCACGGCGAAGAGCGTAAGAAAGATACAATGTTGAGGCACCCCGCCGACGGGTCGGACTGGAGGACTATCAACACTATGTTCTATAAGAACATCGGTGGAGAGGTAAGGCATCTTTGGATAGGTTTGAGCACAGATGGGATGAATCTGTTTGACCAGGTTAGAAGCAATCATAGCACTTGGCCAGTGACGCTATGTATATACAACCTTCCACCCTGGCTTTGTATGAAACGGTCATACATCCAGATGCCACTACTAATCCAAGGGCCAAAACAACCTGGTAATGATATCGATGTGCTTCTACAACCAGTGATCGATGAACTACTACAGATGTGGGAGACGGGTGTGAAGGATGTTTGGGATGAGTACAAAAAAGAACATGTCACGATAAAGGTTATACTTATCGCTACAATCACTGACCTGCCAGGGCGAGGTTGCTTGTCTGGAGAGAAAACAAAAGGATACACTGGGTGTATCGAGTGCTTGAACGAGACTGATGCTATACATCTACCAGAAAACAAGAAGATGGTCTATATGGGACACCGTAGGTTCCTACGAAGGGATCACCCTTACCGCAGGAATAGAAAAGATTTTAATGGGACTACTGAGAAACGTGGACCTCCAAAGTATCGAGACGGGAAACAGATACTTAAACAAGTAAGCAAACTCACAGATGTTGTCCTTGGGAAGGGGGAAGGTGCAGTACCAGCGCCAGCCGGTAGTATCTGGAAGAAAAAATAAATCTTTTGGGAACTACCTTATTGGCCACTTTTGAGTGTACGTCACTGTCTTGATCCAATGCACATAACTAAAAACGTGTGCGGTAACACACTTAACATGTTGATGAACACCGGGGGAACAACAAAGGATTCTCTCGCGACACGCTTGGACATGCAACACCTGGGCCTCAGGAAGGAGTTGCACCCAATAACTCTTGAGGATGGCCACTTGAAACTTCCGGTGGCATCATGGACACTGAAAAAGGAAGAAAAGGCCATGCTTATTTCTTTCTTCAAAGATCTCAAAGTGCCAACTGGCTACTGTGCGAACCCGAAGAGGCTAGTTAACATGAGAGAACTTAAGTTTAACTATGGTTGTATGAAGGCCCATGACTGTCATGTCATTATGACTCAGCTGCTCCCAGTTGCCCTGCGAGGTATCCTCCCTGACAAGGTCCGTGCCCCAATCATAAAGTTGTGTTCGTTCTTCAACGCGATCTCTGAAAAGGTCATTGAAGGGGCCAAGCTAGACCAGCTGAAGCAGGAGATAACCGAGATTCTATGCAGGCTTGAGATGCATTTCCCACCGACTTACTTCGACATATCAGTGCATCTACTTGTTCATCTTGTGGACCAAATTAAAGCCCTTGGCCCAATGTACCTACACCAGATGTTTTCTTTCGAGAGGTTGATGAAAGTTTTCAGGCGGTATGTTAGGAATAGATTCAGACCAGAAGGGAGCATGGTAGAAGGATGGACAACGGAGGAGGCCATTGAGTTCTGCACATATTATATGGACATCAATCGGGTCGGAGTTCCAGTATCTTGTCACGATGGAAGACTAGGGGGCAAAGGAACGATAGGTGAGAAAGCTGTCAAAATAGTCGAAGTGGTTTCCTTCAGATAGGCACACTTCGCTGTTCTCCAGCAGGCCGACGGTGTGATGGCATACATTAATGAGCACAAGCAGTTACTGCAAAGTAAGCACATCGGTAGGTCACAGGCTTGGCTTGAGAAAAAACATAAGGAGGAATTCGGTGACTGGTTTCGACGCCGCAGGCTAGGAATGGTGACGGGATGTCAGCTAGATCTCTTAGCTCCCGGACCTTCGACTACGGTGATGATGTACCAAGGTTATGATATAAATGGTTTTACATTTTACACAAAAAAACAGGATGGAAAGAGCACCAACCAAAATAGTGTTGTTCGTTTCGACGCCCACGATAAATACGGCACGGTGGAGGCAACATACTATGGTTTCATAGATGAGATATGGGAGCTAAACTATGGACGACAGTTGAAGGTCGCTCTTTTCCGTTGCCAGTGGGTCCGGCTAGATGAAATCAACACCGACAATGATGGGTTCACTACCGTTGATCTATCCAAGACCGCATACAGAGATGACCCCTTCGTCCTTGCAAAGGATGTTTTGCAAATCTTCTATGCAAGGGATAACAATACAAAGGGAAGACTACAAGTAGTCATGCAAGGCAAAAGGAAGATTGTCGGTGTTGAAGGAGTGACAGACGAAGAAG
Organism: Saccharum hybrid cultivar R570; assembly: GCA_038087645.1. Taxonomy (NCBI): domain Eukaryota; kingdom Viridiplantae; phylum Streptophyta; class Magnoliopsida; order Poales; family Poaceae; genus Saccharum; species Saccharum hybrid cultivar. Next base: position 367,747 of record JAQSUU010000003.1, on the reverse strand, counting down.
AGTACAAAGGTTATCAAGAAATGGCTCCTTTTGGGGCAGACATTACCCTACCTATCCTTGAAGAGGGTGATGAACCTGCTTACCTCTGGAGTGATCACGATGAGGCCATCATAGTTAGAATATCATAAACTATGTAATCCTTAATGAAATGTTGTTTTAGTAATTTGCATCGAATTTGAGATCGTATGGAGTTGTAGAGATTGATGAGTTCTACCACTATTATTTTGGAACTTTGTTGATATAACGGATGCCATGTTTCCAACAAAGTGACATAACTTTGTGTGAGACAGAGCACTTTATGAGCCATGCCTAATAAAATTTTCTCAAATTGAGAAATAAATAAAATAAAAGTTGTAGACATTCATGAGTTCCACAACTTTGTTGTTTATAACTTTTCCATTTGAGATCAATTGGGGACCCAAAATGTTTAAAAATAATCAATATCACTGCCGGTTCTAATAACCAACCGGCAGTGATATCCCATATCACTGCCGGTTGGTTATTAGAACCGGCAGTGATGTCCCATATCACTGCCGGTTCTAATAACCAACCGGCAGTGATATGGGACATCACTGCCGGTTGGTTATTAGAACCGGCAGTGATATGGGACATCACTGCCGGTTCTAATAACCACCCGGTAGTGATGCGTGGGTTATATAAGGCGCTGGCGCGCTCCAAGGCCAGTGCATGACTCTTTATGTGCTCGACGCTGTTCGCCAGTGCACGCCGCCGCCGCCCGACGCGCACTGCATGACGCCGCAGCCCGACGCCGCCCTTCACGACGCCATCCCCTACTGCTTCCTCAACGCCGCCGTCCCCTACAGCTACGCCGCCGCCGCTAGGAGCTCCTCCACGTCGCTGTTGAGCACGCCACCCCTGCTTACTCGGTGAGTGCCCATAAGGTGTTCGATAGAATGCCTCAGTCCTTCTCTGCCCTGTTTTCTCTGCCCTGCAGTTCAGCAATACATAGCACATGGAAATAATTGCCTTAGTTGTTGTGGCTTATCTTACCTGGCTTAGATGATTTCAATTTTCATAGTCACTTTACTTAACATTTGCATTCATCTCTGCTATTATTCGATTGTCAAGCTGTTCAAGCTGTTCAAAACTGTAAATGGCCATTAGTCTTGAGTCTTGGACAGTACACCTTTCCTCAGTCTTGGACATGCACTAAATGGCCATTGAATGAGGAGAAAGCTGTTCAAGCTGCTGCAAATCTTATTGGGGAGCTCTTTGTTTTCTCGGTATTCACTAAGTCAAAGCTAAATATGTTCCAAACCTCCTACATATGTTCCTTGTCCTCACTTTTTGTATGATTCTGTAAGTGTGATGCAAACCTATTATTTATGTATGAGCAATGAGCCAATGAACATATGATATGCTCATCAGAAACTGGAAACATTATCGAGACAAACAGGAGTGATCCAGACTCTTTTTCTAGACTTCATTTTACTAAATGTATTGTTTATATAGTTTGGTGATATTTTTTTATTTCAGTCATTTGCTAAACTTAGGCAAAAATTATGTAGTAGGTTGCTGGGGTTGCTGTAATTTGGTGGGGGATGCCTTCTCTAGAATGTTAGACAAGTCGGCTAAGTGTGGTCTTATTCAAGGTATTGGGGTCACCAGTTGCTAGGCAACATAGCTTATGGGCAATTCAGCCACCCTCAAGCAAGCTTGTTAGGTTCGTGATGCCTTTGAATAACCACCTCAATGTTTGTGATGCCTTTGATTGCATGTCCAGAAACATGACTCGTCATCGCCAATTCACCACCCGTCGCCGAACTACTGATACCCCACAAGCAGAGAGCACTGCGATAGGAGCGCCGTAGGATCCAACTAAAGGTGGTGGTAACAATCAGGACGATTGGAGCCCTAGCCATTATCTGCAGCTAGACCAAGGAGACGAGGTAATAACTTAGGTCATACCTAATAACGCGATAGTAAGAAATCACGCTAGATAAGTTTGATGGGGACTTATTTATGAATTTTGAAGCAGGTTCCGCCGCAAGAGCCAAGTGGTGAGGGTACCAGCAGGACTAAGCGTGGTGCAACAAAGCTTCCTCAAACAAGTAAACATTGGCACATCTCTGAGTTCGACCAAGTAGGGGAGCCGGTGGAGCCTCTTACAGCATTAGGCCCATACAAGAGTGTCATCGGGGCACTTGTAAGAGACTATCCCGATCAAATACAGGAAATGGACTGGTCGTGAGGATGACCCATGGAGGGTTCCAGAAAGTGAGAAGGAGCTAGTTTGGAACAAGTTGAAAGGGTATTTCACTTTTCCTAATGACTATGACGAGGCGACAGTCAAGAAGAAGGCCAAGGAAATCATGGGTCGCTCGTTCAAGACTTTCAAGGGAACCTTGTACAAGTTAATCAAGGAGGACAGAGAACCGAATTTTGAGGGAGGTCAATACAACAAGCAGAGAGACTTCTGGGAGGAGTTCAAGGCTTACAAGCTATCCGAAGAGGCCAAGGCATCAAGCGAAAGAAATAGAGCAAACTCGCTTAAGGCAAAGGATCCTCATCGCCTAGGATCGCGTGGCTATGTAAGGAAGATTCCAGAATGGGAAATAGAAGTCCAGAAACTAGAGCAGCGCGGCATTAGGCCTCAGACAAGCGATTGGCAGCCCAGATCAGTAAACTACCTACTCGCAAGGGGGGCACAATACAATAGTGATGGGAGCCTTAATGCGAGTAGTGAACCCGTCAGCAATCTCCTCCAGAGGATTTCAACCTTAAGTGAGGAAGTGAATAGAGGTAACCGCAAGTCCGATAGAGAAAATGACGTGCTCACACAAGCACTTGGAAACAAGGAGCACCCCGGTCGCACTAGAGGAGCCAGAAATGTTCCTTGGGTGAAAGCATTCGAAGGTGAATCTTCATCCTATAGGAGCCGGGCGAGGGCTAGAACGCAAAGAGAAGAAGAGCTCCAAAGGTTTCGAAAGGAAATCGAAGATAGCATGGAAGCACGGATAGCTGCTCAAGTTGATGCACGAGTTATGTCAGCTATGCAATCCATGTGTTCGACACAACCGCAGTCTATCCTGACTTTGAATAGCCCAGTGCCCAAGGGTCGCAGTAGCTGCGGCTCGACCCCTATGCTTGACGAAGAAGAGGTCAATGCTCCTCATCCGGTGGACAACATCACTGGACCTATTAATGTCAGGTTGTACATCCGTCAGCAGTGGACAAAAGACAAGGTGGCGGTCGGACAAGCATTTCCAAGAGGAGACGGCATCATTCATGGCAAGCCAATGCCACCCGGGTATGCCAGGGTCAGCATTGATAAGATCTTGGATAAGAAGTATAATAAGATACACATTGATTTCCCAGTGGAGGAAGATAGGCCGCGTCTTGTTCACAACTTGGGCACTCATGTGGCTTGGCGCAAACGCTTCATCAAGCTGGATGAGCAGCCATCTTCGGATGATGAGGATGACAGTGAATCATCGGCATCGCCGCCGCCAAGAGGTTTCTCTCCTCTGCTAGATCCTCATTCTCCCTCTCCTGCCTCAAAAGAGAAGACACCTCCTCCACCGCCAAAGGAGAAAACACCTCCTCCACCGCCAAAGGAGAAAACACCTCCTCTACCTCCTCCACCTCCTCCACAGCCAAAGGAGAAGACACCTCCTCCTCCTCCTCCGTGAAAATCCAAAGTGCGATCAGGTTCGACCTCGCAACACAAGAGGTCATCAGTTTCGGTTGGTAATGCTCCCCAGACAAGTAAAAAGAAGGTGGATGCTAGCATTACGAGTAAGATGAAGGACCCGACTGTGGAGCCTCCAAGCAAGAAAGCCATCGTTGCCTTCTTTAATCGAATAGCCAGTCTACCTAAGTGGAGACAACAGACCGAATTTGAAAGGCAACACAACAAAGAGAGTAATCAAATCAGAGCTAGAGAAATACACACCAAAGAATTGCTAGAGATACAGAACTTGGCCAACAACATGGGCATATCCATGGAGAGGGCCACGGAGTTGTATTACGGAACGAGAGATTTTGAAAAAGCCACGGTCACATACAAGTATTCAAGAGGCAAACCTTTGGTCGCCACCAAACAAGAGTATAGATATTTACCAACATACATGCGACAGTTGCATGATTATTACTCCCTAGATACTGCCAACGGAGACTGTGTCGGTTTTGAAGTTTGCATCCCTCCCGGAATGGTTTTTAATCATCCTGAAGAAACGGTGCATATTATTTATTTTGAACACCTCTTTCAGCTCTTCCAACGGCGCTCGCTCGATACGCAGATTTTGATGATATGGTCTATGTAAGTACCCTACCCTCACAACGTTATAATAAACTACGTGATTTGCATTTGAATATATCATATGTTTATTATGCAGGTGTATGGCAAAATGGTGCCTAAAGAAGCAATTGAGCAATATAGACTTCTTGGATCCCATATTTGTAAATGAGACAACATGCACCGCCTCTGGTGAAGATGACTATGTACCAACAAGTTTGAAGATTGAGTTTGAAAGGATGTTCAGAAACAACAAAACAAACGTACTCCTACCCTACAACTGTGAGTATGTGTTCTCGACCCTTATTTTAGTGTTTCTTTTCTTGATATGTCATTCAATAACATGGACTTTGTGATTGCAGCAACCATTTCATCCTCGTAGATATCTATCTTCAAGATTCACATATCGAGGTGTGGGACTCAAAGAAAAAGCCACTTTCTCTTATCGACCCCCTAGTCAAAGTGCTGAATAAGTAAGTGAACCCAATATCACAACACTTTCTAATCACATAGGATATTGTAATGTCCTCGGTCTTCACACTTCATTTACAATGTAACATAGAATGAAGGCATTACCGAATTGGAAAAAATCTCGATAGCAAGATGCAAAAGCAATGGAGTGCCCCATTCAGTGTAAAGTATATGGAGGATCTCAAGACCCTAGATCAACCGATGGGGAACAACGAATGCGGGTTCTATGTGATGTGGGCAATGCTAAAATACTTTGGCGCAAAAACAAATAAGGGAGATGACATGGTACGTAGGCATCTCATTTCTATTGTTTTGTCTTACGTTTGTGCATCTCAATATCATCTTGCTTCAATTACAGCGCAAAGCAAACAATCACAACCAGTTGCTAGATTTTGAGATGAGAGGAATTCAAGAGGAGATAGCAAGGTTTGTGATGGACGAGATATTGACCAAGACAGGATCATTCTCCATTGCGAGGACTAAGAAGTACAAGGCGCAGTACGGAAGAGACCACATTGATAGGCTATTGTAATACGACTCTTAATTCGATACTTAAAGTTTTTTTTTGAAACTTTTGTAATATAAATATTGATGGGTTTGTATTGTCGCTGATCAACAACCACCTTCACATCGATATCAAATTGATCGATAGCAACCACCTCCACCTCCCCGACCTCCCACCCCACCACCTCCCCTCGAAATGAAAATAAAACAATTATTAAAATACAAATTGTGAAAAGTATATCACTACCGGTTCAAAGAAAACCGGCAGTGATAATATAATCTACACAACCGGTTGGTTAAAACAACCGGCAGTGATGGCTCAAGTATCACTGCCGGTTTGTAACACGAACCGGCAGTGATACATGAGCTATCACTGCCGGTTTGGCATAACCGGCAGTGATGTGATCAGTTCATCACTGCCGAGTTGGTTATGGCGGTTCAAAATCCGCCAGTGAAGGGGGGTTTTGAACCGCCAGTGATGTCCTTCTCTGCTGTAGTGCATGCCACGTCATCCACTAACATTAACTTATAATTGTTGATCCCTTTGTATAAGTAATTTTATTTCAAATCATCAGTAATTTCTGCGGCAACGCGCGGGGTATTCACCTAGTTAAATTAATCTACTAGCACATTACATGATGAGCAAATAATCACGTTTACGGATGGAAAGAAGCATCAAAAAATCATGTTGATTGCAATTTGCATAGCTTGGCCTCTTCTCCATGCGGCAAGAACAACGGGTTTCATTCGGATAAAACTCTCCCATCTTCGTAATAAACCAGCCAAGTCACCAAATCTAGTGATATGCCACAATATCAAATGCAAAAAACTTAGATAGAACCCTAACTGAGACTAGTCTTAAATATTAACAATATTTATATCTCTAAGAGCATCTCCAAGAGACTCTTTATATTCTTCTAATTTACAGGAATAAAGATAGATTTTAATGAAAAAAAATCCTCCAACAGTCTCTTCAAATAGATATCCAAATATAAACATCCTTTATTGTGGATTTCTTGCTACCCAAAGATGGAGAGTGAAGATAGCTTTGTATTTACAGGAATAAAGATAGATTTTAATGAAAAAAAAAATCCTCCAACAGCCTCTTCAATTGGATATTCAAATATAGACGTCCTTTATTGTGGATTTCTTGCTAGCCAAATATGAAGAGTGAAGATGGCTTTAATTTGTACACTGCGCACAAGATATAGAAAACTTATTGGAGGATACAACGATATAAAAAGCATTTTTTACTCAAATTACTCTCCAAATAATGATTTAGAGAATAAATTTTAGAAAGGCTCTTAGAGATGCTCTCAATAAGTTTATATTATGATACTAATTATACAGCATAAAAATCAATAATTTCTTATATACCGTCAAAGTTAAAAAAATGTTTGACTTTCTCGTAAAGTGAAAATGACACCCTTTGTAAGACGGGAAGGGAGTAGGACTATACATTATGCATGCTATATCATCATCTGCCCCCGTTAAGCACCCAAGACACGTCGTCGCCAGATATATTTCCCGTCGCCGGCGGGTGGTAGTTGCCACATATATTTCCCGTCCCCGGCGAGTGGTAGCTGCGGGCTCCACGCGAAAAGTCGGACGTAGTCCTGTTATACTCGTGCTGCGACAGAACTGGCAGCGTCACGTCCTCGGATTGCAGGACGTTCATGGCTTGCACAATTGACGGCCGCACGCCAGGCTCCGGGTGCGCACACCACAGCCCGACCACCAACACACGCTGCAGCTGCCACTCGCAGCCATCGTCCAGCAGCTGGTTGCCTTCGGTCAGCCTCTTGTCCACCGCTTCCAGAAGAGCATTTCTGTCGTACAGGTCCCAGATCCACTTGAGTAGCGGGATCACCTTGTCCGGGTGCTCCATCTCTGGTCGCCGTCCCGTGACGATCTCCAGGAGGACGACGCCGAAGCTGTAGACGTCGGACTCAACGCTGGGCCGCCGAGTCCGGATGAACTCCGGGTCGATGTACCCGGCGGTGCCCATAACGACCTGCGTCGTCCTTGGCCCGGCTCCATGGTCGACGAGCCTGGCCAGGCCGAAATCTCCTAGCTTTGTGCTGTGTGACGAGTCGAGTAGTATGTTGCTGGGCTTGATGTCGCCGTGCAGGACGCACTGATCCCACTCCGTGTGCAGGTAGCGCAGCGCGGAGCCCAGGCCAAGGATAATCATGTATCTGTTTGTTCATCATCAAAATTAACGAGTACTAGTTAACACAGAAGCAATGAGAGAATAATAGCCTTCTAAGTAGCTAGTACTGGAAAGATGTAGCAGCAAACTGTGAAATTTACCTCTCTGGCCAAGATAGCAAGCTGTTGTAATTGTAAAGGTGTCTGTCAAGGCTACCTTCCGGCACAAGCTCATAGACGAGCAAGAGACCCTTGCGGCTATCACACCAGCCTAGCAACTGCACGAGGTTCCGATGCCGCAAACGGCTTATGATCTTCACCTCAGCCTCGAACTCCTTCCTTCCCTGCGCCGATGACTCAGCCGCCGAGAACATCTTTATGGCCACCGCACGGTCTTGGTCACCGAGGCTGCCCCGGTACACGTTGCCGAAGCCCCCACGGCCGAGCTTCTCCTCCTCGGCGAAGTTGCTCGTGGCAGCGGCGAGTTCGTGGTAGCGGTACCTCCTAGGGCCCACCCCTCTCTCGAATTCAGAACCTTCAGTGATATCGTGCAGCTTCTTCCATATACGTCGTTGGCGCACAACGCAGCCGACGGCAGCGCAGACCAACGACGCAAGAAAAGCTACTACTACTGTGGGCACAAGCACGGGTAGTAGCCGCCACCGTCGTCGCCCTCCTGTGCTGGAGCTTGCGGCTCCTGGTCCTAGAGTGGAGCTGAACGACCAGGACAGCACCTGATGCAGCTCGATGCAGTATCCGGTAGCAGCAGAGAAGCCGACAGCCACCTCCTCTGGCAAGCTCCCCTTCATATCCACCCGGAAGCTAACATTGTACGGTTCGCCGTCGTCGATCTGGAGAAGGGCTTCTAGAATACTTGTGAGGTTGTTGTAGCTGATCTTGGCGGTCATAATCGCATCTTCAGAGACCAGGCCCTTGGTCACATTCACGTAGGCCTTGGAGTAGATGGAATTGACGTCGATACCAATATGGTATGTGGTTTTGTCCCACTGATCATTGAAGACGGTATCAAACTCCACCGCGACGACCCGGTCGTCACCGGTGGCGTAGATATTGTTGCTCTCATTGAAGAGGGCGAGGTTCCGACCAAAGCTGTTGGGGGGGAGCTTGGACGGGTAGTGGGCGAGGAAGAAAGCCATTCCGTCGCCACTCATGTTGCATGCTTGGTAGGTGGTCTCGTCTTTGGGCTTGATTTGGAAGGTGAAATTGGAGGTGAAGCTCGCCAGCTCGCCGGTGCTGTTATCCCACAGGGCCACCGGGCGCGCATACGACGCACGCCCGACGCTGAAGGGGTCGCCTAGGACCTCATTCTTTGTTAGCTCAAGAAAGCCAAGGCCCATACGGGTGTCACGCTCGCACCTTAGCGCCGCATCGCATGGGTCGCCGGAATTAGAGAAGTTGAAGCTAAAGGAAAGTGAGCTAGAACGAGGTGCATGGATCAGTAGCAGCAGAGAGAAGAAGAGACTCATGGACACGAAGGAAAACTTGCGAGAGCTCGTTGCCGCCATTGTTTTTGTTTATTTGGACTCTGGAGATCGAGAACGCGGAGGACACTGGGAAATGGGTGCGTAGTGCGTACTAGCTTCTCGGTCACCAGTGGGCTGTTAAGAAGAGACTCCCCCATTGCCCATTGGCCCACTCTTACGTAGCCTCTTTTTCCTTGAAAGGTCTGTGTGGTTGAATTTTCTTCTTGGACTTTACGATCCATGTGTAACTACACTAAAGGTTACACTACGTATAGTATTTTTTTCTCTGCTTCTTTTTATGAAATGTGAGTGTCGAATTTTAATATTTAGAATTTGTATATCGGCAGTGCTAGCGTCCGGACGCCCGCGCCTGCACTCCGCCCCCATGCCAGCCCAACGCGGTGTCTGTGCCCCACCCGACCCCACACGGTGTTTGCGCCCCACGCGGCGTCTACGCCCCGCTTGAGCCCCGCGCCCCCTATAGCAGCTGCAGCAGGCGGGTGACATTGCAACATGTACAACACCCGATCTACTTATGAAACATTCAGATGCAACACTTGCAACATTTGTCTGAAGCTCTATGGGTACATTACATTCCAAGTTCCAAGGTGGATAATATTGATGAGGTGACTGATGTGAGATTGAAAGCTCTTAAGGAAATAGAAAAGGACAAGGCTCGAGTTGTCAAGGCATATAACAAGAAAGTCAAGAGAAATCCTTTCAAGTGGGAAAATTAGTGTGAAAACCATACTTCCAATTGGATCAAAGAGCAATCAGTTTAGCAAGTGGTCACCAAATTAGGAGGGTCCTTACAAAGTGATCAAAGTCATATTCAGTAATTGCTATCTGCTAGAGACAATGCAAGGTAAACGTCTCACAAGAGCAATCAACGGGAGGTATTTGAAATCGTACTTTCCAAGTGTTTGGTAAGAAGCCTAAGTGCTCTTCAAGCAATGGCCGATATATGTATTGCCCTTAGAACAAAAATGGCCGACTTATACGTTGCCCTTATTCACTGAGCAGCCAATGAAATGGGTATCGTCATTGTTCGGTTTTGTTTGATATTAAGTGTTTTTAGGTTCATACATCATTCACCTGAAAATAGGGGCATATGTTGACAACCAAAATTGTCCATTTTGTGAAGTTGTCAAAATGTGAAACGGATTTTACCATTGTGTTCCTCTCGTTGAGATGGTTAAAAAACATATATGGAACATCCAATTTGGAGTCCAGATGAAGGAGTTATGCCCGAGGAAAGATGCTCCATTGTCGGGAGTTCCGCCTAAGTCGGGACTTTCGACTATCGAAAGTTTCGACAGGTGTAGGGACTTTCGGGAAGCCTAAAGAAACATGCTCGGGTGTCCGGGGTTATCCCCACATCAGGAGTTTCATCGGGAATTTCGACAAAGGTCAGAAGTTCTGACTATCGGGAGTTCTGACCCAAGTCCGGACTTCCGACATACCTAACAAAAAACCCAGTTCGGATCTGGCCTTTTGGATTCCAATCCAAACTATTTCCAAACTCGTGGGAAACTTGAAAAATAAGTCTTAGAGAGGTTTTCTACTGGGATAAGACCACCCCCTCTATATATATGAGAGGATCATGGCCAATTAAGTTCCCATGTATCCAATCGTCAAATAAATCAATCTACTACATCTACTCCAATCCATTTTCCCTCTTCTCCAACCCCCATGCTATTCATCCCTTGATCCGACGACCAAGGATGGCGCCCTAAGCTTGCCGGCCGACCTAGGGCAACCCGACAATGTCCTTGCCCTGACGGGATTTCTCCCGGACGAGAGCTTCGAAGGTTTCTTTGCTAGTTTACCTGAAAACTAGCCGGTTCTTCGTCATATAAGCACGTTGGTTATCCTTTGGTTGTTTGCTTGTAAACCTCTCCGTTCTTCACCGCGAAAGAGTGACCTCCTCGTTGCGTTCTTTGGTCCGTAGCGGCCCGAACGTCCAAGGCCCTGCTGGTGTGTGATTCGAATCACTTCCGACGTCAACAGTGACCAAAATCACATGGATTTAAAAGTAGGAACAATTCATATGATTTTAAGGCCTCCACCACATGAATTAGAAACCAAGACACGCATAGGGCAAAGACTTTGAGTCTGTCCAGCCAGCACTCGAGTGTATCGTCGGCTGTGAGCACTCAATTTTTCATCTTCACACTGTCTTCACTGTTATTCTTCCTCCCTGACCACACCACCACCCACCACCCTGCCGTGACCGTGCCAGGGTTTCACCGGAGCTCCACGGTTGCAGCCGAAGAGCTTGCGTAGCTGCGACGGCCTCCTTATTCCACGGCGAGCTCTGGCCATGGGTGCCCCGACCCGCGGCCTAGCCGCCTTCACTGCCGCCAAGGCCCCCAAACCGTCCTCCCACCATCCACACTGCCTGACTGGTCTACCTCACCCAAAGTCTGCTTCTAAGCTTGCCGGAGTTGGAGAAGAGGGGGAGAGGCCGGAGAGAGAGGTCGTAGGAACCCTAACATAGTCACCATCTTCTTCTTGGTCTCCAGCGCGGCCATGGGCACGGGAGGGAGAGGGAGACGCGCGGGAGAAATCGAGTGTTTCAATACTCGGTTGTTGGATAGCCTTTCTCAAGATTTTCACATGAATCTTTAGTTACGCCAACTTTACTTAGAAGTTGCACCAACATAATCATTGTAACTTTAGTACAAATACAGTAAAATTGAAGTGTGGGAAAGAAGAATTTTACTGGAATCCTCGTTCCTTTCATGCATTCTATTTAGGAAAAAAGAAAGGGAAAGAAAATTTGAGCAAAAAAAATAGGTGTGAGAAAGAAGATTTTCACCCAAGCATGATATATATAGCGAAACTGAATAAATTCTATATATTGGAACAAAGCATATGTAGATGAAAATTAATCAAAGTGAAAAAATCCAAATTTATTTTATGTCTTGAAAAATAACATAATTACTTGGGCCTTCAATTGAGCAAACATATCAAAATAGGAAAATAACAAACATAAAAAGGAAAATTACAAATAACAAAAATTCAGAAATTATTATATAAATTGTAAATACACAAAGTTATATGGTCTTGAATTAACTATAAACATCTCAAATTTTCAAAATGATATAATAGGAAGTACAGAATCATTCTGTCAATTACAAATACATAAAGATTAAGGGTCTTGAATGAAATATCAATTTTAGTAAGTAGTTCTAGTTTTGACTTTGCTTAGAAAACAAAGAACAGAAGCCAACAACGATTCCGCCACCGTGGCTATAACGCATAACATCAATCACTGATCACTAGTCTAGTAAGCTGTTCACTGTTCAAGTTTTCTCTTTGGACGGTTTCAAGCTTGGAAGTTGGAACAATTGGCAAGGATCGGTCAGGCCTAATTACCTGTACTACTATACTAGTACTAGGCAGGTAATGGATACGCAGTTCACGATCGAACGAAACAACGACCATCCCAATGGCCAAAGGTCCACGTACCCAGCGCACGTGTTATCATTGAGCAAAATTTTGAAATAATCTGGACACCCTATCTACTGCAGGACATCATGATGAGGGGGTGGGGGGCGCAAAATCAAATCGGACGGACCAGAATTTGTGTGATGAATGTAAACAAAGCACTTAGGTAAAGGATAGCTTTTCGGTACAAAATAACCTTGCGGAGTCAAATTATGTCTCGGTCTGTGTATACTGGTTCTCTTGGAGCCAAGTTTGCATAAGTAAAAATATATTTCGTGAAAGGTCTACGAATCTGTCGACTACCCCCGGTGCATATATGCATATCCATCAAGTACAGGTGCATTTTGGAAATGAGCGCAAGGATATCTCATTTTCTGTATTTTGGATTTAAAGCAGTACAGTAGGGGCCATTGATGATCTGTGTTGAATGTTTCAAAGAATCTGAAAAGTTCAAACCCTTTCTTTAATTTCAGAGTTGAAGGGGTCACCGCCAATCAACACATAAAATTAATACGAGGAAATAGACAGCTAAACCACTCCCGTATGCATTGAGAAACTTTTCAATATGACACTTGACTTAAAATATATATATTAATATATTAAATTAAATGGAAAGAACTATAAAATTTGAAAATATTTTTCATGACAGACACTAATAATGTCAATGTTGTGATATACATATAAATGGGAACAAATGGTTGATATGTGTCCATATGATGAGTGATGATGTCAAATAAAGAGATGGTCGAGCTTTGGTTAAGTGTGTACGGGACTAACCGAGATGTGAGTTAGTGTATGCAACATGTCTCTTGGCTTGTGGATGTGCAGGTGTTATAGTAGTGGACAGCAATGGAGAAGGTTAAGCGAGGAATTCGTACGCGATAGACAGGAGCGGTGAAGGATGGACACGAAGACATAGGCCAAAGGATCGAGGACCGGAGGATGGACCGTGGAGAGCTAGCACTTGGACATATTAGCAAGCAAGCGTTAAGAGAGGATGGTGATAGAGACGATGTTAACCGAAATTAATACGGCGAGTGGACCAAATCAAGGTGAGGCGGCGATCATTGGAGCGGAGGAAGCGGCGCTGAACGTAGATGGCAAGATGACAGGAGTGAAGGGTCATGGAGTGACTGAGAGAAAATAGAGCCACCGAGGGGAAAAGAGGAAGGATAACCAGAAAAGAAAATTTGTGGTTGGACACGCACGAGACGTTTCCGTGGCATAATGAAGAACACACTTTGGAGCCTGTCAACACGCACCGGTGCGTACAGCTACATGTCAGAAAGTCAGGAAGGGAATGGCGCGCAGTATATATGCAAACAATCCGTTGGAACGCCGGGAGCGGGCGGATCCTACACGTGGAAAGACCACCGGAATTCTTCGGTCCGAACGTTCGGACCCGAGCCTTCCGCCGATGACTTCCCCTGGTCTACCTATCTTCCCGCCGATAATTTCCCGCCGAGTGTTTCACGTGAACGTCTTTATGTATTGGGCTGATTACTTTATATTTGGACCTTTTCGAGGATGCTTTGGCCCATGCGGATGACCATCTATAGCTGCTGTGCTGTCTTGCCCCTCCGTCATCACGTAAGTCACGGTGACATGTAAGTTGTGCCGCTGTTTTCTTTCTTTTCTTTATTATTTCTTTTTGACTTATTTTTTTAATTTCTTTTATTTTTTTATTTCCTTTCCTTTTTTTCTTATTTTGCTTTCTTTCTTTTTCACTTATTTTTATTCTTTTCTTTTTAGTTTTCTTTCTTTGCTTCTATTTATTTTTACTCTTTAATTTATTTTTTTCTATGGTTCTTTATTCTTATTTTTATGGTTCTTTATTCTTATAAACTTTTTTATTTTTCTTTCTTTTTATTTTATATGATTCAATATTTTATTTATACCTTTTGTTTTCATGTTTTATTCTTTTCTTCTTTTTCTATTTCTTTCACCTTTCTATTTATTTTATGTTTTGTGTGGATTCTTATTTTCATTTTTTTCTTATTTTTTATTTTACTTTAATTATGATATATTTTTTACTTTTACTTTTATTATTCTTTTTATTCTATGAAGTACCTATGATGTGAAAATCTTCTCTTTTGATCGCTCGAAAGGGTGTCATGCACCGAGCGGCGAGTGTGGATGTTGTATCAACCAGAAATCTTCCCGTCCGAGCGCTCGTACGGGAGCCGCGAGCCGAGCACCGAATGTGGACACTGCATTAGCGTCGTACAAGGCCCCGCACAGCCCACAACGAGCACAGTTGCACAGAAGCGACGTTATCATTTCATAGACCATGTTCATCCGGCTTATAATCCGTCTTTTTCAGTTTGTTTTTTTAGCTGGAACAGTATTTTTCTCTCACAACATATCAGCCAACAGTATTTTTCAGCCGGCTTATCAGCACAGCCGAACGGGGCCATAGGCTGGCAAGTTTTTGCCATTCAGTTCTTGTTAAAAGTTCTTTTTTATTTTCTTTTCTTGTTTCTTTTCTTTTTACAAAAAAGTTTCTCTTATTTTTTTCTTGTTTGTTTCTTTTATTTTTTTATTTTTTTATTTTCTATTGTCTATTATTCTTCTATTCATTTTCTTTATATTTTTATCTTTCATTTATTTCTTTTTACTTTAGGCTTTGTTCATCTGCCTTATAATCCTTCTTTTTTCAGCTTATTTTTTCAGGCAGAACAGTATTTTTCTCTCACAACAAATCAGCCAATAGTGTTTTTCAGTCGCCTTATCAGCACAGCCGAACGGGGCTAGTCTAATTGATTATTTTTATTTTTATTTCTTTTCTATGTTGTTTTCTTTATCTTCATGTGTATACTTGTGATGTTCTATGTTTTTTATGTTCCCGTGGTATGCATGAAATGTTCTATAATATTTTTTTACGATGTTCGCGTAATATACATGCGATGTTCTCATAGTATACATGTAATGTTCTATAGTGTGTTTTTTTATGTTCACACAGTATACATGTGATGTTCTAATTATGTTCACGTAATATATATGCGATGTTCTATAATGTATTTAGTGATTTTCTATCTTCTATGGTGTATTTAGTGATGTTCACTTAGTACACATGTGGTATTCTATGATATATTTAGTGATGTTCACGTAATATATATACGATGTTCTATAATGTATTCAGTGATGTTTTATAGTGTATTTAGTGATGTTCACTTAGCACACATGTAACGTTCTATGATATATTTTTGGATGTTTTGAAAAGTATCAATGCAATGTTCTTTTAATGTTTTTCTATTATGTGTTTTTATTTTTTTCCTATGCATTGCTCTATATTTTATTATTTATTATTTATTATTTATTATTTATTATTTATGTTATGTATTTATTTTAATATATATTATAAAACAAATTTCATGAATCTAAAACTAGAATACTGTTCTTCTAAAAAGAGAACATTTTTCTTATGAAGACGAAACATTATTCTCTAAACCTAGAGCATCGTCTTTGCTCAATAAAAGATTTTTTCTTTTTTTATGAAATTAATGGTCGTTAATGAACTTTATCTAAATATTTTATCTTTATGAAATTTTCTTAGACTTAAATGGTCTCATACAGCAGCTTATATTATTATAAATATTTTATATAACTAACAAAAACCGTGTACATAGTGTAGTGGTGAAAGGAATTATTGTCTTGATCTATTGATGATCTGACTAGTCAGCCACATGCTGCGAAGGCGAAGGAAGCACGAAGCTGGCTGGAACAACATCGAGCGTCGTGTCAAGAGGTGTCAAGAGCCGATCGTTATGCATGCATGCGTAGGTTAGGTACGCGTGCTTAGCTTAGCTTATAAGTTAAACCATGCAAGCCGACGATCCACGGGGATGCACGTATGTTTTATTTATTTATTTATTTATTTATTTGAGCAAAAGGGCATGCACGTATGTACGTCGTATCGATCTGAAGGGGATGGGCTGAGCGCGATGGAAGTGGGCCACAAAGGAGGGATGGGCCGAGCTTCCCAGCACGACGATACGGAACAGAGAAAAATAATTGCAGTGGATTCCGTGTAACCCCCGCGAAAAATATTTTCCCGTGCTGCCGGCCGGCGCCAGGACTCGGTCCGAACGCGCTGACTCTAGTCGCGCCCAAAGACCACTATATAATCCCACTATACTAACCATCAACCAGAGCACACGAAATAAGAAAAGAAAAACAGAGCGAGAGGGAGCTCCAGCGGCCACTCAGCCCAGTATGCGATGTTCCTCCTGGTCGCGCTCTCGCCTCCCACATGGCGTCCGCTCTCCGCCCCGGCGTGTGCCACCGCAGCGGGTACCTCCCGGGCCGATCCAGCACTGTGAGAAGAGCAATGGCCCAAGTATTACAGAGCATATGGAATAATAAATAGTGCATATGAAGCTAGCAATGCGCGTCACACCAGTATTACAGAGCTTAACATCACGGATGGTGCGAATCGTGACGTACAAAGCATGTGCCAGTATAACCTATATATAGTATAATAAATATCACAGAGCATATATGCCAAAGGGCAGTTCAATTCCACACAAATGCTAATGTTGAGTTCTTGGGACTGAAATATTCCACAGAAAGCTCACAGAGCAGGTCAGAACTGTGAAATATTAAGCAGAATTGCACTCAGGAGAATTCAAGTCTTGTAGCAATTTCAGTATTAAGCATGTAATTGGCACATTAGCAATTTCAACAGAAGAATATATTTGAAATCGAATAAGACGAGCAATCCAGAGGATTCCATGACGATAATTAGCTATGGGCTGCTTGATGGGTTCCGTTAGTGTTACATACATAGTACTATGAGGCTGATTCTTCAGCTTTGAACCAATCCCAGCTACCTCACATCGCTTCTACAAGCCTTTCCCGAACTGAATTCTGATCTGTTATAGGTTCAATGCTGCAAATGAAACGAAAATATATCTCAGTACTTCATGAAAATCTAAAAAAATAGATGTTTGCTAGTATTACCAAATGAAACTTGCCTGTAAAGTATTTCTCCTCCATTTATCACCTTCTTAGATATCCAATCAGGAGCCAGATTCTCTAAAATATGCAGCTGCTCTTCTACCTCTCCTATAAGTAAAGATGATATACTCAGCAATGCCCACAAAATAACAAGTGTAAGTTGGAGTTGTTATACTGATCATCATTACCCATCTGTTCTATCTCCAAGTTGTTGGCAAGAATATTGTGGAAAAGTTCCTGTTTTGTAATTAGCGAATTCTTGGTAGAATGAGAAATATCGCAGACAATGTCAAATGTGGAATGTAACGAAGCCATCTTTTCCTGGGTACCCACTGGGTCTGCCAGATTGATTTTCTCTTTATCAGTTAAGAAGACCGGATCATTTTCCTTCAAGGAAAAAGTTCATTTGATCAGGAAATAACCAATAGACAAATGAACATTGTAGAATTGTCCAAGTCTTTCAACTTTTATAATAAAAATAAAAAAGGGGGACAGGAAGCAAGAAATCTATTAGTCATACACCATTGCATACCTAGAAAATTGAGGGTACATTACTTTTTTCTATAGCGAATTTTTTACAGACAAAAAGAGAAACTGCCATTCTAGACAAATCTATCACTGTGCCTCAGGGCATAAAATTTCAAGTTAGGTAAGCTATTGCAGATTATTAGCGGTCCGATGGCTGGCTTGTTTCTACGGCATGAACAACTGCGCTGCTAACATCATAGGTATTATTGAACCGTCATGTATGCCTGTTCACTGAACTGCACAATTAAATGCAGAAATAGCTGTCCACGGTTATTCTGTTGTGCACTAGGTTTTTCACAGAAAGATAGGCACAAGCATTTGTTTCTAGTTTGTGTTATTGACTATGGCATCTGTGATCTTGTAGCATGTAATTATGTGCTAATCCATACACACAAAGATAAATACAATTCAATGTGATGGATCGAAATCAAGATACCTCTAATGACTTGTTGAAACTAGATGAGTCTTCTGAGAAAATGCTCTTTTTAGCTGTAGCCTCATGTTTCATTCTATCATGATAAGAAGGGCTGCTTCCTTCAAATTTTAAAGATGTATTTAGTGATCTGCGGGCAGAACTGGCTGAACGTGGTTCAGAAATGTGTCCACATGTGGCCTCGAGTTTCTCAAGTGGAGTGGGCAACGGCCTTTTGGGTGTCTGCGTTGCTGGTGTTTGAGCCAACAATGGTGACTCTGAGGTCTCTTGTTTTGGCGTACCCTCTTGACAACAAGAGATCAAATGCCGGCTTGGAGTAGCAGAAATTTCAGAGTTCACTGTAACTGAAGCATGTTCGTCTTGCTTTTTAGGGCTTCTGTTTGTCCCTTCTGTACCATAAGCACTCACAGAGCTCAGATTTGCTGGATGAGGTAGCAATCGAGTCTTTTCAGCTCCATCAGTAATGACTTTCTGCGACATTAGTTTTTGAAAAGATTGTGGGAAGTGGGAAGCATTTGATAATCCATCCTCAGTGGTCTCAGTGGTGCCCTGCAGATGTGGCTCGGCAGCATGCCCATTATGTGGTGCCTCAAGGTATAACTGGCCCCTTGACCTCAAATTAAAGTGTTCCGGTAAGATTGCCTCTGGAATGTCTGTACCCTGCATAAATAACAATCCAACTACAGTGCTGAGTGAATTATCCTGGCCTAGAGACTAATAGAATCAAAAATGCGTATGGGTGCCTCCTAAAAATAGACAAGCAAATTAGAGGAAATATTGTACAGCAAAGATCTACTACTGAACAACTACCTAAGCAAGGCAAATTAAGTTTAGTACCTTATAATGAGTATCCAAAAAATTCAAAAGCTTTGAGTAAAAAGCCTCGCAAATTGCCATGGATGGAGACTGATCAGGACTTGTGCATTCCACAACATCCATTACAAGTATGATTTCTATATCAGCATACATGCATTGGCTTTTCTCATCATGCAGAAGTATCCTCTTAATCTGGATTGCTTCTGGAAACAAATGCTTCATTTGGGCCAAATGACTGTACGATAGCTTCCTGTAATGCAGAAAGATTACATCCAACTGAAACAAACAAACAAATAAAAAAATATTCCACACAGATACTTTTGTCGTAGTTATTACCTTTTAGTGAGTATTTCCACCTGGGTGGCAATATTACTAAATGTAGCCATCCTCTTCCGTAGGCGTAGCAACCTTATAGAACTCTCCATTCTATTAAAAAGATTTAGTAAATCCTTGTGTCTGCCATTGTGAACAAGACAAGGTGAATAATCATATGGCTAGGCAGCACACATATGCATGAGATGTTGAGATGAAAATAAAAAGGCTCACTTCTCAAGAAGTTCAATGGTCCTTGAAATATGAGATCGGCTCGCAGCAGGCGAAATACTGTCATTATAGTCTTCATCATCTGTGTCACCCTCATCTTCGATGAACTGATTTGCAAATCTGTCTTTGTACCTCTCTGCAAGTAAATTCCTTGCCAGCGAACTCACAACAACCCCTTTGCTTCTAGATTCAAGCTTCTCTGGAGTGGGTGATTCAATTTTGCTTCCAGCATCTTCTGTGTCAACTTTCATCTTGTGCATAGTTGCAGGTGTACTCGAATCATCATCATTAGACATTTGCAGTAATCCTTTCTCAAGGTCAAGCTGAGTAGTATCCCCCTCACTCATTTTCAGGTCCCTACACTACAATAATGGGATCGTAAGTAATATGCTCCAAACTAAATCAAACACAAATCCAATATTCATAGAAGTACGTGGGTGAACTGCACACAGTACCACGATACAACGTTATCAAAGAGTAGCAAACATCAACTTCTATGGTCATACTCATCCGGGCATACCTCTATCCCCTAGTAACACCACCAAGGTATTTCACAACCATCTAATTATAATCACTCCAATAAAAACTATTTACCAAAAAAAATCACAAATTCTCTACTCGTGGAAATATTCATGAATTAGGACCAATCCGTGCAAGGAAAATCCAGGGGTTTTACATCCACCAGAATTTGGTGGCAAGAATGTGAGGTATCTAAAGTTCTATGAAGGGAGCCTCAAAAAAATAAAACGGTGAACTGAGATACCTACAATCTAATATGGAGTTCGCTAAAAGAATGTGAAATTCTAGCTATCACTCCGTAAAAGTTAATACAGAAATCGGGTCGAAACAACTAGCGTAGTAACTGAAAAAATTGAGTGAACTGCTCACAGATTACGCCAAACCCTAGACATTAACCCACCAGGCCACCACATAGCACAACACAACAGCTGAACCACCGCTACTCAAACCAACGCCTTGCGAATGCGGAGGCGAAACGAACACTCCGCCGGAGAGCGCGTGGGAGAGTGGCAGAAGAAAGGAAAGCATCGTAAATAAAATTCCTAAAGCACAAGCAAACAGAAGACCAGATCTTGAAAGTTTACCTACAGCTAGAAATCGTGGTGCGCTCGGCGTCTCAGATCCGGAGGAGGCCCGAGAATCGGCGCTTCAGACGCAGGATTTCGCGGCGGGAGTCGGCCGGCGGCGGCGGTAGTGCGCCGTTGCGGAAGGGAGGGGGAGAAAAAATCAAAGCGGAAGCAACGGAGGAACGGTGCGCTTCAAAAAAGGCGGAAGCAAACGTTGCCCAACACGAGCCCAACGGCTATATTTCGGGCCCTTTTTATACGTCAGCCTCAACGAATCGCATGGGCCGTTCCTTGCTTCACGCTTTCAGCCCACTTGTTTGTTCTGTTGCTTCACAGACCCGGCACGTTCCGACCCATGAACAGCTTGCTGGTTTCCCTGTCCTCTGCTCTTCATCTGCCCAAATATTTGTTTCTCAAAAAAAAACTGCACAAATATTTTGTTCTCCAATTCAACTAACAAACATTTTCCTGTTCATACAGAATAGGGATCATATCACAAAGGTAGTGGACCCATGCCAGACTAGGAACTGTAGTATTGTATTTTCAGTACGTACATCACAACCAGGCAACCACACAATCAGGGGTGTTTAATTTCTGGGGTGAAAAATCTTAGGGTGTCACGTCGGATGTTTCATGGAATGTCGGAAAGGGTGTTCGGATACTAATAAAAAAACTAATTACATAACTCGCCTGAAAACCGCGGGAAGAATTTATTAAGTCTAATTAATCCGTCATTAGCACATGTGTTACTGTGGCACTTTATTGTCAAATCATGGACTAATTAAGCTTAAAAAATCCGTCTCCCAAATTTATCACAAACTGTGTAATTAGTTATTTTTTCGTCTACATTTAATACTCTATGTATGTGTCCAAACATCCGATGTGACGGGGTGAAAATTTTTGAGGGAGAAACTAATCAAAGGCCTCAGTATCTTACAGAATAGTTACCAATGCTTTTTGGGCCTGCAGCATCGTCCCAGACAGTCATTCAGCGCGAATGATGGATCTTCCAAGTTCCCAATCAGGCAACCCACAAGGAAGCTTGCGATGAAGAACAGAAGTGTTTTTGCGTACATGTGACCATTGGCGCGGTCCCACATTATTGACTGCTAGCATGGGGTTCGTATGGGCTGTTACACTTTGCTAACCATCGAATGCAGACCTGGGGCATTGACTGGTCTGTGACAGTCGGATAGGCCATAACTGATTTTGACGTGTTCGAGATCCTAGATTTGTAAAATTCTGCCCCTTATCCACTGGAGTTTATTGGGGTGAAAATGGTGTATTCATTAATTATCGTATATGACGTTTTGAGCTACTTTTAGTTCATCTAGCGAGTAAGACAGTAAAAGATGGATTTTATTTCCACGCAAAAACTAGGGCCAGCACGCATATCAAATAATACTGTAGATTGTTCTCTTCAACCCTGAGCTAGAGCTGTTATAAACTGTACATAAACATCGAATAAAATGGTTTCACAGACGGTCCTCTGAGGCCACCCAGGGCAGTGCTCAAAAACTAGAATCCTCTTCTGAAGCCCATTGACCGAGTCGTGTTCAGAAACGGACGATACAAACTAGCTAGTAGGATTTCCCAGAGTGAATCAGGCTGCCAGCTCCCATGAAAAGCCCGAAAGCTACAGCAGTGCTGACAGTGGCTTGTCCAATGTATCTGATCTTTAGCAACCCAGGGATCTGTGGAACAGAATAAGACTGATTAGCACTCACAAGAAAAAAAGAATCTAAACTTTATTTTAGATATGTTTGTCCTGTTAGTTAAAGTAACAAAGCTACATTGTGGTTGTGCCATGGGTTTGATAATAAATCAAGTCTCCACTAAGTTCAATTAAATGGACAATAAAGACTGTCTTAATGGGGGAAAAAACATCAGTAGTGTTATGCTTAGCAGCAGATAAATACTTTGCATCTTGAATGACTGAACAGAACAGTCAATTTATTTCCTTCCTACTGTTTCGATGCATCAATACCTAATAATTTATGAACGTTGTTCATCCAGAATTCTACAAAAGCAAATATTGAAAGGGGAATCAAATATCAATTAGAAGCACTACCACGAAAGCAGTTTTGAATATAAGAAAAAGCAGACAGCGTGATAAGCATACCTTGTGTCTGAATGCCTCAAAAGTTCCATAGCAAGCACCTGCATATAGAAATAAATATTATGCCAATTATTAACTTGGTACTCGTATTCTACGGCAGCAGAAAGAAGGAAAACAAAATATGACACTTATTTTCGACAAATTCATATCCTAGGAAGCAGGTAGGCACAAGAGCATTTTGAGAAAACTAGCTACAGCCTATAAGCAACTTTCTGTTAGAGCTACATATTGAGATCAAGAAATTCAGGAGAGTCATTGCACAGATGAAGCAAAAGAAGCCTATCATGTTTAGGTACCAATCGTAGAAGTACTGTTCCTCTAACACGCACCGCAAAAAAATATCAATCAATAAAAGTTGTAAGACTTTCCAGAGGAGCGTCTTTTCTGCCATACAAAAACCAAAAGCAATGACTGTCCAAGTAAGACTGTCAGAGACCAGTAGCCTAACACAACAGTGACCATATCCAATCCTTCGTTAAGATTGGTATCCCAACGAGCAAAGTACAAAACCAATCTCAAATGCTGTCATTTAGTCCAAATCAGCAAACTAAACCAAAGTCCAAATATACTGACTAATCGGTAGCACATTCCAATTCCAAAGTGGCATTAAGCGACTTTTGACACTAGAAGTCATTAACTCAAAACTCAAATCCTTCTTGTAATGTAAACCATTTGGTATTGCGCTGGGTTTGGTAATCTTGGGATTACTATCCTGTATTTGTAATCGTTTACAACTCTTCTTCTTATATAATGAAAAACGTGCCTTGGCACGGTCGCAAAAAAAATCATTAACTCAAAACTCAATGCAAAGGCAAGTAGTAGATGTTGCATTTTTCATCCCAATTCCTAACAACCAGCAGCAAATTCACTAAATCACGGCATATAATACCAAACCAGCAACAACCCTTGAAACACAAGCGATTGGGCAAACAAACTCCAACTAGAGCGTCGATTTAGTACTTCCTAAACATGGAGTACATCTGAGGCCACAAGCAAACCGTGGATCAGCAGATTTATAGCTCGAGAAGATCCCTGACATCGCACGCTGATATACTTGAAACGCCGATGCATGAGCACTACCGAACTGGAGTAGATAGCACGGATGTATAGAGGTGTCCCTGTTCGCTTGAGCTTATCAGCCAAATCAGTCAGTCATTAAGCAGTGTTTTTCTTTCATAATAAACCAGCTAACAGTATTTTCAGCTATGGTTTATCAGTCAAGCGAACAGGCCAAGTGAGAAAGCCCTTTCTTTTTGTAAATATAATAAAAAAAAAGTGGAGGAGCTTACCGACGGCTCCGCCCATCGCGCTGCGGACGGCGACTCCGGCGCCCACCTGCGCCATGTAGTTGTTGCTACTCGTCATCACCTCCTCGCAATGATCGTCTGACGGCCGACCGGGTTCTTCCGGGTTGGGTTTTCGTGTTTGCAGTTTGCTCAGATAGGAATATGATTTATTTTATGATGGTGAAGGATCTCGGAGAATCAATCAGGCCTAATACAAGCTGTTCGATTTTCGTAACGGATGGCTTCGGATCAATCTGGAGCCGCAAGAAATTGGTCCGGTTGCGGTTGGTACTCTTCAGCACGTATCAGCGTAGTACTATTACTGGAGAAACTGCCAGGACGAGTTTTCTTGGATTAGAAGTTGTCATCACAGTTTAATTGTAGCCCAAGCAACCATTAAAGCGTCAAAGTTTACTACGTGTGTACTGTGTAGGGATTTAAAAACCTGCATTTTCTATTTACGTTTTTCAGAATCCAGAAAGATGACCCGTAGCAATCGATTAGTGTGGCTAGCTTCGGTGGGCATCCTTGGGGCCGTTTAGTTGGCAAAATTTTTGGCGAAACGCTAGTGTAGCAGTTTCGTTGTTATTTGGTAAATATTGTCCAATCATGGTCTAATTAGGCTTAAAAGATTTGTCTCGTTCATTTCGTCTAAACTGTGTAATTAGTTTTATTTTTTATCTATATTTAATGCTTCATGCATGTGTTTAAAGATTCGATGTGACGGGGAATCTGAAAATTTTGGCAAAATTTTTGGCATCTAAACGGTGCCCTTGTTCAATTGATGTAAATGACGTCCTGGGTTGACCACATGGGAATTTGGGCAGGCCTAGAGACTGCGGCCGTGTTTGGTAGAGCTTGTACCGGCTCCACCTTCTCTAACGCATGTATTGTTCACATGCCTCTAACAGAGCCGGTGGAACCAGTTTTTTTTTCTTCACCGGCTCTATGAGAAGAGAGAGGAGAGAGAGAAAAAACTCATGTAAACAGTGCATGAACAGTGCATGTGTAAGAGAAGGCAGAGTCGGTGAGAGTTTTACCAAATGGGACCTGGATTTCGACGGCTTCTTCAACATATTATAGAAAGTGTAAATTCAGTGAACACTGAACAACTTTTTTTTTTTTGAAACCGTGAACACTGAACAATTTAACTTGCACATCGGGCCGTGAGAGAATCGCTAGAGCTCCAGCGGCCAATGCAGCAAGCAGAGCCCGGCCGGCCCACCATCGGCGGAGCCCGAGGGATGTGCAGTGCCAAAGGGAAAAAGTCTACTTTTGTTCCCCACTGTCGCGAAAGCCCGTTTTTTCCCTCAACTCTAAAACTGGATAAACAAACCCCTCAACTTTTGAAACCGCGCAGATTTAGTCCCTCGGCTCCGGTGGTTTTACTTACAGTAACCACGGGTTGCTACAGTAACCGCGCAGATTTATTTCGGCTGAATCTTTGAAAAATCATAGAAAATCCAATTTTTTTGGACTCCACGTGAGTAGAGTTACACAGTGAACATATAATATATTATGCTTTAGTACAAAGTTTTTGCCTTTTTATTTATTTATTTTAGCTCAATCTTTGAAAATCATAGTAAAAACTTTGTACTAAAGCATATTATATTATATGTTCACTGTGTAGCTCTACTCATGTGAAGTCTAACAAAATTGGATTTTTTTTATTTTATGAATTTTCTATGATTTACTATGATTTTTCAAAGATTTAGCCGAAATAAATCTGTGAGTTTACTGTAGCAAACCCGCCGGACAAAACAACCGAGAGACTAAATTTGCGCGGTTTTCAAAAATTAAAGGACTTGTTTGTCCGGTTTTAGAGTTGAGGGACAAAAACAGACTTTCGTGATAGTTGAGGACTCAAAGTAGACTTTTTCCTGATGCAAAGTCCTAGGGTGTGTTCACTTCGCGAAAAGTAGGTGAAAAGTTATTGTAACATCTTTCGTTGTTATTTGGCAAAATTTGTCCAATCATGGACTAACTAGGCTCAAAAGATTCGTTCCGACATTTACAGACAAACTATGTAATTAGTTATCTTTTTTACCTACATTTAATGCTCCATGCATGTGTCGAAAGATTCGATGTGATAGATAGAAGAGGAAATATTTTAGGTTTGCATGCCAACTAAACAGGGCCCTAGTGCAAATCTGTGAGTTCTCCAGCCCATGTGCCGTGCACACCGCACCGACGCCGGCCTGCTCGGGCTCCTGCCTCCTACGGTCCTGCCTCCTGATTAGGCTCGGGCTCGGCTACACTGGCGCGGCCTCCTCGCACACGTTGCACTGTTGCAGTCAACAGAGGCTCATTCTTCTCAAAAAAAAAATGGTCAACAGAGGCGCATGTTTCATATTACTTGTTGCGGTGGGATTTAATGGGCTGGATTTAATTAGGATTGACCCAATTTATACTTAATTAAATCAAATTATTCTAAGACTCTAAATGACAGGTCCAATACCGGTACCTTAAAATTTATAAAGGATGAGTTTAAAAATTAATCATTGTGCATATTTGTGAGGTTAAAAGAGATGGTCAGGGCGAACTAAGCGTAGCTCAGCTGGTTGGGTTCCTTGTGATAAAACTTGTTAAGTCGGGAATGCTCGTATTTTTCTGGATTTATTTCAGGATTTAACAGCGTTATTCTTTTAATAATAAACAACTCAGTTCTTCGTTGGTACTTATAGGTTAGGAGGCGTGCGTATCTTCGTATGAGTGAGTGTACGCTCGTGTATGTGAGTATCTGCGTCTATAACTGGATCTCATTCAAAACAAGGAGACAGACAGGAACGGACACACAAGATATATGCCGATAAAAAGAGGCCTCAAAGGGCACGGAAAAAATGGAAGGATGGAAATTTTATTATTTTTTTACCCAAGGAGACTCACACGAGGAAAGAAGGCGTGCGGGAGGCAGAAGCAAAGGCTACACAAACCTAAATTATTTTAGTTAGAGCCTGTGTGTTGTTTTTCTATAAAATTAGCATATACAATACCATGTAAGTGCGCTCTAAAACATATTGCATGGAAAGAAGCTAGGAGTATTTTGGTGTTGTAAGAGTTGGTCAACATTAGAGAATTTTGACTTACCAAAGGTACGTTTGATTCTTGGAATTGAATTCATTTTAATAATTACAATTTAGACACATATTAAGTTGACATGGATGTATATAGATTATATTTGTATATTATTATTGGCTATATTATAGAGGTACTTATGTGTTGCATTTCTACCGTAAGGGAGTGAGTTGAAGATCATATTATAAGTTGCAAAGTAGAATATAGGATGATAATCTATAAAATCAATTTTTATCTCTCACCCTATGAATTTGATATAGGTTTATATGTAAACTTTGGGAAGTGGTGGAATGTCAAATTTGAAGCCAAATAGTCTAATTTATTAAGTCGATTTCGATTCTAGATGATTCACCGGGGTCCACGAACAATTCAGCTCTTCTCTAAAGGAAAACGTTAGCTGTTAACACGAGAAGGCAAAAATATATCCTTGTCGCGCTTTAACTTATATTCCCTCACTCGCCTTGTTTTTTCAACAGTGTCTCTATCGTACTACTTGTCTGCAGCTGTCACCGGCATCAGGCATCAACCAGTTCCAAGTTTGCTTGTCTTATGGTGTGTTTAGTTCGCGAATTTTGTTTTCTCTGGCTACTGTAGTATTTTCATTTGTATTTATTAATTAGTGTCCAATCATGGACTAATTAGGCTCAAAAGATTCGTCTCGTGGTTTTCTACCAAACTGTGTAATTAGTTTTTTCCGTCTACATTTAATGCTCCATGTATATGTCCAAACATTCGATGTGATGAGGAATCTTGAAAATTTTTGGAAACTAAACATGGCCTTATAGCTGGTAGCTTCAGCCAGAGAGGTGGCCATATTATGATATGAAACTGCAACTGACCATCCGCTATCTCATCTCATTTATAGGGCGTTTGGTTTCCTTGCATTTCCTCACCTGGCCTTTTAGGATAAAAAGACAAGAACACTATAAACTATATATAATGTAACTAATTGATGTCATAAATATCGGTGCTTTTTTATATAAATTCTGTCAAACTTAGGATGTTTGAGTTAAAATAGCTCTAGAATCGAGATCGCTAAAATAGCTCTAGAAGATGACCTACATGCAAATAGGTGCGTCCCTTTCCGAACTGCTAGTAGTTGAGCTAGCAAGAACATCTCCAACAGGCTACCTAAAGGGACTACATATCCCAAATTTAAGTAGTGGAGACAAGAAACACAGGTCCAACAGGCTACCTACTTGGCCCAACAAATTTGTTGGCTACCTAAATGTCCCCCTCCTCTACCTATTGCTGTCGGGCCAACAACTCCTCTACCTATTTTTTTCTCTCTCCTCGCGCCTCTCTCTCCGCTCGTGTACGCACGCGACGCTCCTTCTCTCCGGTTCGCTGGCCCAGCTCCTCGGCTCACCGGCGCACATGCCCGTCGCCGGTCGCACGCCTGCACGCTGCGACCCTCCTCCGCCGTGCCGCCTGACCCCTCCCCTTCGGCGAAGCCCCTCCCGACGCCAGCGTGGTTCCTCCCCGTCCATCTCCTCGGAAGACGGCCCCGACAAGGAGGCCATGGTCCACGGCGGCCCTGCTCCCCCGGCGGCGCTCCCTCCCTGGCACGTAGCGCGCTGACGCCCCCCTGCGCATCAGGATGTCCGCCGGCCTTGCTCCGGCCCAGATCTCCGCGCGCTCACTGGAGTCCGCCTGCCCCCAGCGCGACGGTCTCCTATGGGGCTCCTTCTTCTCTAGTGATGGGCCTTCTTCTCCGGTGACGGGCAGGGCTGCTTCCAGCGATGCTCCTGCTAGCCGTGTCGTTCCCCTGCTCCATGGCCGAGTTCATCGGTGGCAAGAGGAAGGGGATGACATGTGGGCTCCACATGTCATAGGCTGCTAAACTGAATATAGGTAGCCAGTTATAGGTAGTACCGTTAGAGTTGGAGGCAATATTTAGGTAGTAGAAAAGTAGGTGGCTACCTAAACAGACATTTAGGTAGTCTGATTTAGATAGTAGTGTTGGAGATGCCCTAATAAAATTCTTTGTTACCATAGGAGAGCCAATTCGGCTCACTTCAGCTGTTAAGGTCAGACTGACTGTTGCTAGTAAGATAAGACGAATCTTATCTAGCAACCGAATGGCCCCTATATATATATAATATATGTTTACCGTGATATTCAAGTAAATCTTGTTTTCAAGTTCCTGAAAAGTTTAAGCAAAAGAAGTTTACGGAAAAAAAGATGAAAACAACAAACTACTCCTACTAACCAATCATCATCTGTCGAATCTTGGTTTGATCTCGACGATACGTAAGCGAAGCTTCGGCGTCACTCGTTTGACCAAACACCTGTCGCGTCGTTGTCTGCTCCTCGCGCTTTGTTTACTAAGCGTGTGTATTGCACCAGTTTGTACTCAACCACCGTTCCATAGACGTGCGAGGTATCTTTAATTTCTCCTTTTCCTTCCTTCTTCTTGCTTTCTTTTTTGAGTTTTTCTATCCATACCATTAAAATTCTGTAAGTTTGGAGATGCGCCGTTACAATTCACTTATTTGAAGAACTGCCATTATAATTTCAACTCTCACTCGTGGATGCTATTTTCTACGTCTTTCACGTACGTGGGTCCATTGCCAGGCACGTATTACTACGGCAACACGTATGGGCGTTAAGTTCCGGCCTCCTCCATTAGAATAAGCCCCGCCAGCGACGGAGGAGCGTTCGGCCACGGCGGCGTGCGCGCGAGCGGAGCGGCCGCGAGCGCCCACGCACCTTGAAGCGACCGCCCTCCTTCTCCCCGGCGGCCTCAGACCTCGAAGCACCCTGATCTGGTCTTAGGTCATCCACCACTGCACGTGATGGACGAGGACGCCGCCTGGTGGGGTACAGGTACCTCGACGACGTGTTCCCCGGCAGCCACGGATTCGTGCACCTCACGTGGGTGAAGGGTCGAGATGGCGGACTAGAGGGGGGTGAATAGTCCTTTCTAAAACTTAATTACGTCAACTAACCGAAACAAATGCGGAATTAAACTTAACGGTCTAGCCAAGACTACACCCTTCTATCTATAACTCTAGCACCTTACAAAAGATTCTAATCAAGCAAATAAGGTATCTTCCTAGCAAGAGCTCACCTAAACAATTCTAGCTTGCAAGGTCACACAAACCTATGCAGCTAGTACTTTAAGCACTGGAGAGCTCCTACACAACTAGTAAGCAAAAGCACAAAGCTCCTAAGCTCACTAGCAATGCTCAATAACAGGCAACCAATGCCAAATTAGAGAGCGCAAATTGCTTAACTACACAAACTAAGTAATGTGACTAACAAGGTTACACAAACCAAATTAGCTACATAAAAGAGAGCTTACTTCTAGCTACACAAGCAAGAAGGTAACTAGCTAGCTACACAAGCAACATAGTTACAAAAGCAACTACATAAGCAAGATATGTATAAAAGTAAATACAAGCTTGTGTTGCACGAAGGCAAACCACCGAGAAGAGTAGACAATGTTGACACGATGATTTTCTCCCGAGGTTCACTTGGTTGCCACCAAGCTACGTCCCCGTTGTGTCGACCAACACTTTGTGGTTCGGCAGCTAATCGGTATCCACAACCGAGCTCTCTCAAAGAGCGCCGCAAGAACCCACCATCAAGTGTGGTAGCTCAATGACACGCTCAACTAGAGTTGCTCTTCGCGATCCCCGCGAGATGAGCACAATTCCCCTCACAAAGCTTCTCCGGAGCCTTGCACAATCTTCTTGCGAGCTTCGACGGAGCCACAAGCCACCAAGCCGTCTAGGAGGTGGCAACCTCCAAGAGTAATAAGCACCACCGGCTTGCAACATGATCACCTAGTGTTACTAGATGCAACCTCACAATGCAATCGCACTAGAATCGCTCACTCACTCGATCGGATGAACACTATCCAGTAAGAGTGAGTTAGAGGGCTCCCAAGCACTACCACATAAGCCACCAAGGCTATAGTGTGCTCAGCAACTGGCCAAGGCCGGCCACCATAAGTATTTATAGCCCCAAGGGCTATACTAGCCATTGCATCAGACTCGGGGGCATCAGACGCTCCGGTGTCTAGGCATCGGACGTAGCCTCCAGCGTCCGGTGCTCCCTGGCCGTCCACGTGTCGCTCTTCGTTCAACTGCAGTCGCCAGATCTCAATGGTCGACCTAGTCCGCGCTCAGTTAAGTTCACACCGGACGCACAGCACCATCGGACGCGCGCACGCCAGCGTCCGATGCACTCCAGTAAGCATCCAGAAACGTTTTGCGCGCAACGGACACATCCGACGCACCACCATCGGACGCGCCACCACGTCCGGTGCTCTCCAGCTCTTCTGTCACGCGCCACGTTACTAGCACCGGACGATCAACAGTGATAACCCAGCGTTCGGTGAGACACCGTCGGACGCGCTGGTGCAGCCTCCCAACTGCGTAGCACTAGGGTTAGCCACCGGACGCGTCTGGTGACTCCGAAGCTAGCGTCCGGTGCAGCGTCCGACGAGAAACACTCCCGCGACTTGGCCTCCTTTTCTTGCCTTCGGCGCAAAGGAAAATAAGCGTTTCATTTTCACGAAAGCGCCGAATCCCGCCAAGCTTGCGAGGCGGGAGGGAGAGAGGAACCCAAACCCCTTTCTACCGCTCAAACTCCACCTCCTTTGCAAATGTGCCAACACCACCATGTGTATATCACCATGTGCAAGTGTGTTAGCATTGTTCACAATTATTTTTTTCAAAGGAGTTAACTACTCAACTTACCACGCCACTCGATTCTAGCAACGATGCAAAGTTAGATCACTTGAATGGCACTAGATGACCGATATGCAAACAAGTTTGCCCCTCTTAATAGTACGGCCATCTATCCTAAATCTGGTCATCAACTTCTCTACACACCTATGACCGGTGAAATGGAAATACCCTAGGTTATACCTTTGTCTTGCGTATTTCATTCCATCTCCTCCAATGTTGATGCAACACATGCACCAATCAATCACCAAATGATATGATCCACTTCATATCATCACGTGACCGTATTGGTTCATCGATCTTGACCTCACTTGCTCTTCACCGTTGCCTCGGTCCATCGGCGCCAAGTCTTGCCCAAGCTTCACCGTCACACGCGGTCCCTCGCTTCAAAGCCTCCGACTTGCCCTTCACGCTTGCAATCGGTCCATCGAGCCAAGTCATGCCTTGATCTTCTCCACCTTGATCACATGACTCAATGTCATGTCTCATATGCAATGAGCTCCTTCATGACACCATTACCTGTGGACTAATTCCCTGTGTATCTCACATAACACAATTAGTCCATCTAAGGTTGTCACTCAATTACCAAAATCAAACAAGGACCTTTCAGCGAGACCATGGGGTGCGCGCCCGTGGGCTCGTCGCCGACGCGCTTGCGCGAATGCACCGCATCAGAGCGTGACCTCCGCGGGCTCGGCGGCAGCCTCACAACCCTCGAGAAGGATGGCGTAGGAGTGCATGGATTTCGGTGCTTACGCAGATGTCGGCCTTGTCGAGCTCGGCTTTCTGTTTCGCGTCGTCGGTGCGCTCAGGTTCCTCGCGGGGATCGGATCTGCCCCACGGTCTACTTCGGCGCCGCGCACCATCAGTTTCACGAACCCGTTGGGCATCCACTCCGACTCCTCAGATGCCGCCGATGACCCAGCATGCCGAACGACACATACACTATTGAGTCCTCCAGCTTCGCATGGAACCACCACAAGCGTCTGCCCGTGTCCGGTGAGAGCCTGATGTTGGCATCCCTCGTCGCACGTCCTTGCTGGCGAGTGCGACTGGCCAGACGAGTTCATATGCAGAGCCTGAGCGTTGCGAGCGCACGATTGGCAGGCGGCGTGCGCTAGCCTGGACGCGCGGTGCGTGCCGTCGAAGTGGGCGACGCACGCGGGGCTGGTGAGCGATGCAGCGAAGCTGCAGGGCCACTAGGCCAATGTCCGGCGAGGCCGAGGTCGTGCACAGTCGTATTATCCTCAACGCGCGGACAGGGGCAGGAGACAGCGGTGGAGGCTTCCCCCGACCCGTACTCACCCATACGTTGAACTGGCCGTCGGCGTCGCGCTGCCCACCGGCTCTCTGCTCGTCGCGTCCGTCGACCGTGCAAGCCGCGCATGCCGTCGTGGCCCCCACTACTAGGACACCTCCGCGCCGGACCCCGCCGCCGCGTCGAAGAAGTCGGAGAGCCACGCCGTGCTTGCCTCGCCGTTGGCTAGTGACCTCAACTCGAGCAGAGCCTCCGACGGCAACCAGCTATGTTGCACCGATACGGGATATGGATACACGCCGATACCGATACGACGATACCGTGATACTTCATTTTTCAAAATCAAGGATACATCGATATGGCAAGTATATATATTATAAATAATAAATATTACTAATATGTATATGTATCATTAATAGTAATAGAAAACAACAAAAAAACTAACAAAGCTAGTCATACAAACTAATTCTCAATGGTGTGGATGCCAGTAGCCCAGTACTCAAGTAGACCCGACACACCTCTAATAAATTCTATATTCATGTGCTGCTTGAGTTCTAGCTACCACAGTCGTCATCTGTTGTACACATCTTTCCTAGCTTGTTATCTTCTTCGATTTTCCTCGATAGGTTGGATGGTATGTATTGGGTTCCGGGTTCGGAAGTATCGGTGGTGTATCAGGATGTATCGACGAAGTATCGAGATTAATTTTATGTATCTTTTTATCTCAATTTTCCGATACTTCTCCTATACGAGTATCGGTGGAGTATCGGGGTATCGGAGTATCGGATACGTATCCGATACCGGTACGGCACTTTGGTGAAGTATCGGTGCAACATAGGAAACCAGATAAGACGGGCGGAACGCAAGCAGGCAGCCAGCGCGCACGGGGGATGGTCCTGCACGTAGCCGTGGCCAGGGCCGCACTGGTCGTGGTGGAGCGCGACGGCACGAGCGACCCGACCACCAGCCGCGTCCTCACCGGCTCCTGGCTGTGGGACTCCTCCCCTTCGTCGCGGACTCCCGCCCACCTCGCCGTGGACTCCCGGGCGTTGCGGCCGTAGCCTGCCTCGGCAGCGCGCGCTGCGTGGTCACGGACGTCGCCGCGCTGATGCCGGGCCTCAGGGCCAACGCGGGCGCGAACGAGCTGAGCGCCGCGCGAGCCGACGTGAGCGAGCTCCGGTGGGGCGACCGGCTCCAACTCGAGGACGATGTCTTCTATGACCCCGAGGACATGCCGACGATGGCGGCCACGCTGCGGGGGATGTGGTGGACGGACGAGGAGGGCGGCGACGGCGGCACCGGCTGACGGCGTAGTAGCGGCGAAGGGCCACCACGTCCGCGGCCACGGCGGAGCAGCATCGGCACAGCCGAGACGAAGCGGAGGTCCGGGGCACGACGAGGTGTCCACGGGCGGGCTTGGTCTGACGGAGGAGGCATAGACTTGACGTGCGTATGCGTTCGTGTATGCATACCTGGCTGACAGTGGGTCCTTATATGCTTCTCACATAGAAAATAGCATGAATGAAGGAAAGATGAAATTATAATAGCAGATCTGGAATAGACGAATCGTAACGGCGAAGAATTGCGATGGTCTCGTTCAAAAAAAAACCTTCTTTTTTCTTCAATCGGTGTCTTTGTTAATGGCATGCACCGGCACATCTGTGGATCGAGCCCCGGTGCCCCCACGGCCACGCGTCGCAGCGTGTGACGAGGAAAACGTGCTTGCATGCACTGCAAATAAGGCCGGCATCCGTTACATCCTACCTCCCGGCTGGTCATGGTATGCCAGATAGCCATATACGAGTTTTTTTATTATTATTAAGATGACGGTCCCTTAAACAAAGCACAGAGCGATTATGCGAAGTTGGCCACATTTCTCGTTAAGAAAACAACAATCATGTCGGAAGGAGTTTGGAAATGGAGGACCCCGAGCCCCCCCCCCCCCCCCCCCCCCCCCCCCCCCCCCGCTCTCGCCCTTCCTCATCGTCCCCGCCGCGACACCCAATCCCACCAGATCCGCCCCATCCACCGCATCCCGTCGCCAGCCAGCACCAGACCCAACACTGCCGTCAGCTGATCCACAGTTTGTTGGGTCGCAGAGGGCGCCGCAGCCAAGCCTCACCGCCCCCGAGCCCGCTCACGTCGGAACCCAGTCGCCGGCTGGGGACATCATCGCGTCACCGACACACGCCACCGTGCTCGAGGCGATTAAGGCCGGCCAGCACGCGCCAGAGCCTCCATCCCTGCCGCAGGAGCATTCATCTCTCACCGGGCAAGCCGGGCCTCTACCCCAACTTGCCTGCGGCGCACAGGAGTCAGCCCTGCCCTGCAGTGGAGTGCAGAAGCTTTCATCCCTCACCGGCAAGGCCGGGTCACCGCCCCAGGAGCCTTCAATCCCCTCCGGCACCGATGCTCTGCCTATGCTCCCGAGGATCCCAACCACGATTGATCTGGAGATTCAGGCACAGGCATGGACGCTTCTCAACTTCGGTCAAGACGTCGCTGCAAGCAGTAGCAATCAATGTGAGCACCCAGCACAGGTCTCGTGTGAGCATACAACGCCGCCACCCTCCCTACACCACTCCACCCACAGATCCGGTGAAACCACGGTGAATCCGTTCTCATCCGCTCCAAATCCAATGCCTGCTCTGCCTGAACTACACGAGGATGGACTCAACTCAACAGAAAAGCAGGGGTTGGAGGTCACGAAGACATCTCAAGAAATGGTCAACAATGAAGCCTTAGAGGCCCAAGGGCTGGACCCACAGCACTCCAAACAAGATCAAGAAGGAGCAATAAGTCCTCGAGAGATTGATCCGGCTCTACAAGCAAGCGTGCAGGATTTCCTTACAGAGTTGGCTCGGGAGCTGCAGGGGCTGCTCCAGTCCCAGCCAAAAAAGATGGCGACTACTCAAGTGAAAGACCGTCAGCAGCACCACAATTTTTTACTTGAAGATATGCTTCAGAAGAAGATTGTTTCGACAAAGGCCCCTAGAAGATCAGATCCGCTGCTCCCAGAGGTGTTCGCGATGATTGAGAAGGACATGATTCAAAAAAGGATACCATATGAAAAGAAAGAGAAATGGGTGAACAATGATCGTCCAGTTGCATTTGCAGCCAACAAGGAGTGCAAAACTCAAACAAAAAATCCACTAGTTAGTAATGGCAAGATAGCCTGCCATGAACAAACTCGGGCAACCTCCAACTGCAATTTTGACAGAGGACAAGGCACACACATGCACCAGCAATCGGAGACAGTGGAAGACTGGACCAATGGGGAGCTTTCTAGCACGCAGCTGCTACATCAGTTGTTGGCCTCAGCTGAAATGGAAGATGGTTGGTCTCCAGTTCGCCCAGAGCGCTGCTGGACAAAACAAAGAGAAAAATCAACATTTCAGAGCAGGAACCACCAGCCAAGTAACACGTCCAGCAATAAATACCACTTCAGGAAACACTTCGAACGCAGCCAACAGCCTCATCGAGCTGAACAACATGTGCTGAGGAGACAAAAATTCTTGCATCATATGAGGGGGCATTGCTTTAATTGCCTCTCTACCGAGCATATGGTTGTGTCTTGCAGAAGTAACACTCGCTGTTGGCGTTGTTTGGAACAAGGACACAGGTCAAGTTTTTGCCCAGGTCTTAAATTTCCTCCTTCCCGGTGTCCGGAGTACATGGCATCTCACCAACCTAGAACGCATTTGTCCCATCAAAGTGACTTAGACTCTCAACGTTTGCCTCAATGTTGGGAGAGAGAAGAGAGTCCAGAGTTCTCATGGCCGCTCAAGGGAGTGCGAAGGGGATTCAATTGCAAATATAGTGAAGAGCTGGACAGGACTCACTACAACATGGGCTTGGAGGAGTCCGACGATCATGTTAGTAGTAGGTGGAATAGGCATCGTATGAAGCAAGCACCTAGCCTCAAGAGGGTTTCCTTCGCGACGCCTATTTCCCAATTCATGGGGGAAAAGTCACCTACTATTGCTGATGATGGACATCTCATCCTGCCATGTACTCCCCCGCTCTTTAATGAAAGTATATACATTTGTGATCCCATGTTATTTGAATCCCGCCTCAGCACATTTGTGGAAGCTGCCCAGCATCCTACCCCCTCCCTTGCTGCAAACTCACGGTTAATGGAGATGTCAATGATACCATTTGATAAAGATTGGGCCCTAGAAATAGAAGCACCAACAAAAATCCTACAAGGCGGAACGACGACTCTAGTGGATGGAGTTGAAGTGATGCTACCACCATGTTTTGCAGTGGAACCAGTGCACATTTTAAAGGAGGTTGCTGATGTTGCTGTTGGTATGGCGTCAACGCTTGATGCTAGTTTGGGAAGTGTACCTCCAGAGATGGGCAGACAGATTGTAGTTGTTGATCTGAGCCACACTGATCTACATGGTAATGGTGTGGAAGCTGTCAATGATCAGAACACAAGCTCTTCTAGACTACAAGAGCCGGTTTTCCCTCAAGTTCCTGCCAATATTGTTGAGAATGAGGTTGATCCCACTTCACCACAAGACCCAACTGCAATAGCTAAGGTAGTTACAATTGATGGGTTCATAGCTTCAATTACTAAACCTGTAGCAGCCCCTCTAATCCCACAACTACCAGAAGCAATTCCTGAGGAAGAACCCAATGATCAGGAAATAGGAAACACACCTGAACTACCTCAAACTCCACTACCACCAAGACCCTTTGTCTTTACGCCACAACGTAAAAGCAGTAGGTTAGCCAAGAAATCTGAAACCACAAAAGGAAAAGGAGCAATCCAAGTTGCAGAGGAGTTGCTAGTCAAGAAATTGGGAGACTTATCGCCACCAACAACTCAAGAGGGAGATGACCAGTTGGAGTTTTATGCACAACATTTTGAGCGTCCACTCACCAAGGAGAAGATGGAGGCCCTCACAGTGCTAATTGAACTGGGGCAACAAAAAAGCAAGAAGAAGAGGGGCAGACTAACCAAAGTTGAATAATCTAGAATATCAAGAACAATTAAAGGCTTGGTGGAAGTACTCATATGCAGCTGATGGTTTATTTGATGGGCTGTTGTCAACGTTCTTGATCTTCAAATTTGGCTTTGGTGCTCTTCACTGGTTGTTTGTTGCTTAGGCATGCATGATGGTTTTATAGCTTAGTGAGTTGTGGTATTTGTAGCCTGTTGTGTTTTATTTTTGTGGTCATGGTGGTCGTGAGTTGCATGGATGAGTAAGGAGTCTGTTTGGACAGGCTGGTCTTTGTGTTTTTGTCTTGACCGTGTAGGCAGTGGTTTTAGTGGTGGTCGGTCGATGTGTTTGGAGTTGTCCCGATGAGTTGTTGTACCTCTAGTTGTAGGGTTTTAGGTTCAGTTTCCCTAAAAAACTGGACAAACTCTTGTTTTTAATTTCTTCTTCTAATATATATAGCGGCAAAGCTTTTGCCGTCCTTTCTAAAAAAAGAAATTGTTGCGCAGCCTGTCGACATTTCGAGTCACTGGAACAAAGAAAACAAACAAATAAACAATAATAATACTACTACTGCAACCCCAACATGCTCGGCAGTCGGCACTAACAGTCAGAGGCGGTCGTCACCTTGAAGTAACACCCAACGCCGGAGGAGCAACACCTGCGGTCCTGCTAGGCTGCTACCGTTTCGCTGCACGGCCAGTCGGCCAGCCATCGTCGACGGCGTACGTGACGCGGAGCGGCAGCGTGAAGCCACCCACCGCGGCACGCCACGCGTGGGCAGCTCTGCCGGCTCGCCGCTTGCTGGAGCGGTGGCTGCAGCGTCCCGATCGAAATCACGTGCCCCGCCTCCGACACACATCCTGTCCTGATCCTTTTGCCCCGCCTGAGGCCTGACGGCCCATTTCCGTGTGCGTTTCGTGCGCCCCATGTGCAGCATCAGACATCGAGCCGTCTGTCCGTCCACCCCCTTTGAAAAAGGAACGCCGCACCGCGGGGACGCGTCTCGGCAGGCAGGCAGCCAGCCAGCCACCAGCCCGCTCCCCGCTCCCTTCCACGCGCCACCCCACCAACCGGCGCAGCGCTCTAGCAACCCCACCGCGAAAACGCAGTAAAATAAGCGAAAAGCGCCGCACCCCCGGCACACACGGGGACGACGCGCAGTGGTTCTGCGTGCCGTTGGGGGCAGGTGGAGACTTCACGTCCCCGCCTCCGCCCACCCGTCTCCGTCCCCCGACACGCGCACACATAAACCCCTATCGTCGTCTCGCCTGCGGCCTTCACAAACAAGCCTCGCCCTCGCCTACAACCCAATTACCCAAGTCAACCGCCTTTCCACCTCCTCGCCGTCGTCCCGTAGCCGTAGTGGCGTCACGCCTAGTCCTGGGCCTCCTATATAGAGAGCGAGCCGCGCGAGGTCTCTCTGCAGCCAGAAACAGAGGGGGGAACACGCACGCACAGAGAGACCAGGTTCCAAGCAAAAGGCAGTGCAGGCAGGGCGAGTGGAGCTAGCGTGACCTTGCGTTGCCTGTACTTGTGTCGAGAAGCAGAGCAGCGGGTGGTGCACCTGCACGTAGCAACTCTGATCATGGCGGATCACCAGCGGATCCACCCTGTGGACCTGGAGGCCGCCAATCAGCCGACGGTGCCGCTGGTGCCAGGAGGCTCGTTCCGGTCGGACAAGGGCGACCCGGCGCGGAGCGCGAACCAGCAGCAGCAGCAACAACGGGCCTACGTCCCCGGCGCCCCCCTGCCTCCGCCGCCGCGCCGCGTCGCGCCAGCGGCACCGCTTCCTCCGCGGCGGAAGCGGCGCGGCGGCCGGGGCTGCTGCTGCCGGTTCCTCTGCTGCGTGGTGATCACGGCCGTCGTGCTGGCGGTGCTGACCGCGGCCGCGGTGGGCGCGCTGTACCTGGCGCTCGACCCCAAGGCGCCGCGCTACTCGGTGGACCGCCTCTCCGTGTCGGCGTTCCAGGTGGACCCGTCGACGCTGACGGCGCGGGCCGGGTTCGACGTGACGGTGACGGCGGCGAACCCGAACTCGCGCATCGGCATCCAGTACGAGCCCGGGTCCAGCCTGGGCGTGTGGTACCAGTCGTACCGCCTGGCGCGGGGCGCGCTGCCGGCCTTCTACCAGGGCCACCGCAACACCACGGTGCTGGCGCTGGCCATGGCCGGGGAGGTGCAGCTGGGCACCGCCGTCGTGTCCGGATTGCAGGACGCGCAGCGGACGGGCGCCGTGCCGCTCGTGTTCCGCGCCGACGTGCCCGTGCGCGTCGAGATCGGCAGCTTCAAGCTGTGGAAGGTCACGTCCAGGGTGCGCTGCGACCTCGTCGTCGACAGGCTCATGGACGTCAGTAGTCCCATTAAGATCAAGGCCAGCAACTGCAAGTTCAGCTTGAAGCTGTGATTTCGTTGCCGCGGTTTTATTTCTTTGGGTTGTCTGTTCTCTCTTTGCATTGGGAGAGAGTTGAGAGTCGTTGCGTTGGATTCTTTTGGCAGAGTGCTGGCCGTGTGGTAGTATTTGCACAGGTGCAGGGCACTCCCGCCAACCTCGTCGGTGTTCATCCCGGCCATGTACAGATGGTACCAGTAGTACATTATTGCTGTTATTAGAGAGGAATAATATGCATGACTAGATTTTTATAATTCTATAGTTACTTCTATCACCACACAATTGAATGAACAAGACGCAACAACCAAATGGAAAATGGCTCTAGTACCATTACTCGACCTGAGAGAGCAATGGAGCAGAAATGTCAATGTTTTACTACAAGTAGCTTGATAATGGTATGGCCAGTAAGGATCCATATGCGTCATTTGCAAGTGCACCACATGCTCAACTGCTCTACCTAAAAGT
This sequence comes from Saccharum hybrid cultivar R570, assembly GCA_038087645.1. Classification (NCBI taxonomy): domain Eukaryota; kingdom Viridiplantae; phylum Streptophyta; class Magnoliopsida; order Poales; family Poaceae; genus Saccharum; species Saccharum hybrid cultivar. The sequence goes on along the minus strand of JAQSUU010000003.1, from coordinate 326,821 downwards.
GATGGCTCCTGCCATGTATGTGCTTCAAAGTCAACACAGTTCACCTGCCCAAAGTCGCCTCCGGCATGGCTACCAACTCTATATCTATGCTTATTAATAAAATACTCTTCCATTTCAAATTATAAGCCGCTTCGATCTTTTTGGTACATCCATTTTAATATGCATCTAGATATAATAATATGTTTAGATACTATATAATAAAATAGATGAACCAAAAAAATTGAAACGACTTATATTTTGGAACGAAGAGAGTATTAAAGAGAGAATTTTCTATCCACCCTATTTTTTTGTCCGTTGCCTCCCGTATTCATCTGCAACCGTGCATAGAAACACAACACTCATACTCTGACTAAATAATTTAGGTTTGTGTAGCCTCCGCTTCTGCCTCCCGCACGTCTCCTTTCCTCGTGCGAGTCTCCTTGGGTTAAAAGACAATAAAATTTCCATCCTTCCATTGTTTCTGTACCCAATGGCCATTGAGGCCTCTTTTAATCGGCATATATATACAAATATGTAAAATAATTAATTTTTAAGATACTGTTATTGGGCCTATCATTTAGAGTCTTAGAATAATTTGATTTAATTAAGTATAAAATGGGTCAATCCTAATTAAATCCAGCCCGTTAAATCCCACCGCAACAAGCAATATGAAACATGCGCCTCTGTTAACTGCAACAGTGCAACGTGCGCGAGGCCACGCCAGTGTAGCCGAGCGTAATCAGGATAGGGGTAGCGCTTCGCTTAGCAATAGCAAGGGGTGAATGCTGGGATGGCCGATATCCTTGATTTGAATCTCGGTGCGGTGTGCTGTGTGCGCGGCGCATAGGCTGGAGAACTCACAAATTTGCGCTACACATCCCTTGGGTTCCGCCGATGGGCCACTGCACGCACGGCCTTTAGACCGAGGATCCTGCCGGGCTCTGCGTGCTGCCTCGGCCACGCGCTCCCTAGTGATTCTCTAACGGTCCAGATGAGCAAATTACGCTGTTCAGTGTTCACTGAAGTTACACGATTAGACATACCGACTGAACATACCAATGTTGCAGAAACAAACAGACGGGCAAACAGCTCCATCATCATCGCCCTGATGTCAGTTTCTAAGCACAATAAACAGATCGAAAGAGGGGAATAACGGGACACGCAGGTAGCAGGAATAGCCGACGCCGACGACCACCACCGCGTCGACGTGGACTAAGGACAGCTGCCTCCCTTCTTTCAGCGCTGGAACCACTCGTGCGCCGACTCGTTCAGGCACTGGGGGCACTCGGCCGCGGTCGCGTGAACGGTTACATGTGCTTTTTTTTACTAGCTTGACTGATCGAAGAGCATGCGTGCGTCAAGGGAGAAGCTTAAGCCTTGCTTGCATCTCATGTGCATGCACGGTCAGTCATGCCATTGGAGAAGGAGAACATGGCACCGTCCATCCGGATTCCGGAATCAGAGCGCCGCAGCTGCATCTTTTCGGCCTCTGCTTAGCTGCATCCATCCTCGACCCGTTTACGCGTTCAGAATTTGGAACCCTAGGGCATCCTCCTCCTACTTTGCGAAAATGGCGAGGTTATGCCTGATCCTGAAGAGGCACGCACAAATTAAAGGAGGACGCCTACAGTTTGCCGCGAATAGGTAAGGTATGTATAGCCGTGTATATAGCTAGCCGTAGGGCTCACAAAGTCACAAGTCATCACGCCGCGCACATGCCCATGCCAAACAACCAAACCGTGCAAGACTGAAAGATCAAAGACGGGTTGCGCCCAACATTTTTCCAGTTCCATGAATCGACTGCCCTTTGCCACGAAGGTTGCAGCAGCATGGTAGACGCGACACGGAAGACCACTGGCGGCCAACCACACGGGTCGTCTTGGCTCACTCGACCACCCGACTGCTGTTAGAATTCTTAGGATCTTCTTGGTGTAGATCAGGGGAATTCCTTTTCTCACTATTCGGAATAAACAAGTTGTCTTCCCAAACATGAACTAGGGATAGAGATAGCTAGAGAGATAGGCGGAAGTAGCCGACCTTCGGAGTTGGAGTGGGAGAAGTTCATCTCGGTGACAACCGTCCCGGACGGTGTCGAGCCAGATGGCGTGGTGCAGAGGCGGTGGCGGTGAAGCAGTTACTGTGGTGGTGAACCTCGTGAAGTGAGCCACCGGCCCCCACCTCCTTTTATTGCGCAGTGCGACGGGGGCCTACCAACCGCTAATGGGTTGAGCGCCCCCGATCAGGGCGCGAGTCAAGGCCCAAGTGGCCGTTGGGCTATATTGGTGGGAGATCAACCTAACATTCTCCCCCTTAATCTCGCCTTATACTTTAAATTTTAGACTTTACTTCACACTTGTTTTTTTCTACCATTCCATCACAGATCAGTGCATAGAGCATGTCTCGTCGTCATGGTCAGTCGCCGATAGATTTAACAGCTACAATACACATCTCTGATCTGAAACAGATTCTTTAACTTTGGGCCCTTTATTATCCGAAAATCATAGGCTATACCATAAACCCATGTCGACTGTGTATTCTCTAAACACATTGGGTGGTAAACCTTTGGTAAGCGGATCCGCAAGTACTTGCTGAAAGTCCTATGTTTGGTGTTGGTAATTAGTGATAATGTCTAAGTACTAATCATATGCCTAAGTTATATGTAGCATATGAGGATTAGTACATTGCAAGGTTGGTGGCAAGATGGACATGGTGATCATGATGGCCACACTTGGATTTGGACGCAACCCTATGTGATCAAGGCAAAGGTATATGCTTAAGGGTTGTGTTTTAGTAACCAAGACACCTAGTGGGTGTGGTTACATTATAGGATAGATAGCCGTACTATAAAGAGGGGAATGACGCGGCTATTGAACTCCTAAGTGCCTCTAGGTGTGCATTTCAGAATCATATGCATTTGGATAGAACTAATAACGCCTCGAAAAATGATTGTGAAAATGCTAACACACTCACACATGACGAGATCACTTGGTGGTGTTAGCACGTTTGCGAAGGCGGTGGAGTTTGAGCGGTAGAGAGGGTTTGGGGTCCTCTCTCCCTCCCGCCGATCGTAAGCTCGGCGGGATTCACGCGTTTTCGAGGAGTTGAAACGACTATTTTCCACTACGCCGGAAGTCCGGAAAAGAAACGGAGGCGAACGGAGGTCACAGAGGTGACCGGACGCTGAACCGGACGCTGTCTTTGCATGACCGGACGCGTCCGGTCAGCGTTCAACGTCTGCGCGTTTTTCAGGTTGATGATCGTACGCGCAGCGCGTCCGGTCACTATCGACCGGACGCGTCCGGTCGTTCAGGGAGCTTACTGGACTCTAATCGGATGCTGGCACTGTGGTGTCCGGTCAGTTCTTCTGCGCGTCCGGTCGCTATTTCGTTGTGCGCTGCTCAGGCTTGACCAGCGCGTCTGGTCAGTCTCGGGACCAGCGCGTCTGGTCGTTCGCAGCGCGTCCGGTCTGCGCGTCAAGCGCGTCCGGTCGTTGCTTCGCAGCTAGCCGTTGTGCGACCAGCGTGTTCGGTCAGTTGGACCAGCGCGTCCGGTCAGTGCTTCGCGTTTTAGCCGTTGCGTGACCGGCGCGTCCGGTCAGTTGGACCCGCGCGTTCGGTCAGCGCAATTTGGTTGTTTAAGTTTCTAACGGCTCTATTCGAAGGGGTACGTCTATATATACTCGTTGGCCGGCTCAAGGCTCTCCCTCTCGAACATTTGACATACTTGTGAGCACTTTGAGCTAAGCAACTCCTCTCCCACTCATCTCTCTTACTTCTTTGCATATTCAAAGTGAGATTGAGTGATCCAAGTGCATTTGCATTGTGAGATTGCATCTAGTTGGCACTTGGTGGTTGATTTGCTGTGGAATTCTTGTTTCTCTTGGTGGTTGCCGCCACCTAGATGGCTTAGAGCAGCTTGAAGGCATTGGCAAGAGTCGGTGATTATTCTTGGCCACCTCCGGTGATTGTGAGGGGTTTGTGCCTACCTCGGCGAAGCGCTAAAGGCAACGTTAGTAAATTACTCGTGTCATTTGCAACCTTTTGCCATTTGGTAGGTTCTTGTGGCGCCTTTTGAGAGGCTCGGTGTGAGGCCAATTAGCCATCGAACCACGTGGTGAAGAGGGACACAACGGGGACTAGCGTACGGGCAAGTACGTGAACCTCGGGATAAATCTTTATGTCATCACTTTCATATTGTGATTGATTGATCCCGATGTTCGGTTATCTTGGTATTCATTGTTGATCATATTGGTTGGCTCATTACTTCGCCCCTCGGTGAAACTCTCCTAACTCAACTCCGCATTACTTTCTTAGTTATCTTTGCTAGCTAGTTAGCTTTGCTAGAGTAGCTCTTTTGTGTAGCTTGCTAGTTGTAGTTGTAGTTACCTTCTCGATTTGACTTGTGCGGTTGAGTGCAACTACTAGAATTGTGTTTTGGATAGGTGGCTTGCAAACACCCCGTAGGCTAAGCAAAACTCGCATCTCGCTATTTGTTATATTGATAAACTTGTTTAGCTTGTCTTTGTAGAAATTTTTAAAAGGCTATTCACCCCCCTCTAGCCATCAAGACCTTTCAAGTGGTATCAGAGCAGTGGTCACCATTTTCAAGGCTTAACAACCTGGGTGTAAGATGGCTCAAGTTGTGTTCAACCATGTCGAGGGCAAGCCTCCATTCTTTGATGGTGTCACATCTTTTGATCATTGGAAAAGAAAGATGAAGCAATATCTTGACTCTATTCATGAGAACGTTTGGAAGGTGACACACCATGATTATGCTATCATTGATCCCGACAACCTCACCAACAATGATCGCATCAACAACCAATGCAACACTATGGCTCTCAATACTCTCTACAATGGGATTGATGCAAAGGTCTTTGAGCAAATCAAGGATCTTAAGATGGCAAGTGAAGTGTGGATAAGATTAGAGGAAACATATAAGGACACTTCAACGATAAAGAGTGCCAAGCTCTATATGCTCAAGGATAAGTTTGCAAGCTTCAAGATGAAGGATGATGAGTCCATATCGGAGATGTTCTATAGGCTACAAGTTATTGTCAATGATCTCAAGAGCCTAGGAGAAGATGTCAAGGACAAGGACTTCTCACATAAGTTCTTGATGAACTTACCTAAGAAGTTTGCTATCTTGAGGAAGATGATCCAAAGAGAGGATTTTGACAAGGTGACTCCAAACCAAGTGCTTGGAGATGTCATGATCGATGCTCAATATGATGATGATGAAGATGAAGATGAGAAGAAGAAGATCAAGGTCAAGCAAGAGAAGACCACCGCATTCAAGGCTTCTTCTTCCAAGGGCAAGAGCAAGGTTGTTGATGATGATGATCCATTTGATGATGAGACCATGGCCCTTCTAGTGCAAAAGATGGGTCGGTTCATGAAGAAGAGAGGCTATGGTGCAAGAAAGAGAAGGGACTTCATGAAAGCAAAGGAGGTGCTTTGCTACAATTGCAATAGCCCCGATCATGTAGTGGCAAAGTGCCCCTATGAAGACAAAAGATATCATGATGGGAAGTTGAAGTTGAAGAAGAACAAGAAGGAGAAGAAAGCAAAGAAGAGCTTCACATTCAATAAGAAGAAGAAGGGTGGTGGCTATGTGGTCACTTGGGATAGTGATAACTCCGATAGTGATGATGATAGCTCTAGTGATGATGAGAAGACCACTCGGCGAGCCATTGCAAACATCGCCCTCTCCAACAAGCCATCCATCTTCGATACTACATCGACATGCCTTATGGCCAAGCCTACCAAGGTAAAACATGATGATAGTGATGATGATTCTTGTGCTAGTGATGATTGTAGGAGTGATGATGAGGAGGATGAAGACTACTCTAAAGATAATCTATTAGGCATAATAGATCAAATGAGCAAGGGCTACAAGAGGACAACCAAGAAGTGCAAGATCTTATAGCAAGAGTTCATTGCTAAGAGCAATAAAAATGATTCCTTGATGGAGGAGCTTGTTGCTCTCAAAAATAGTAAGGAGTGCAAAGGAATTGAACAAGAGCTCAAAGCTCTTAGGAAATCCTTTGATGAGCTAGAAGCCTCTCGTGAGTGTCTAAAGGAAGACCACGAGGATCTTGAAATTGCTCACACTAGGCTTAAGGAAGCCCACTCCACTCTACTTGAGCTCATCAAGGAAAAAGACCTTAAGTTGGAGAAGCTCATGAAGGAAGCTAAGGAGGAGCAAGTGATTGTCACTTATGACATTGGACTAACATGAGATATTATTGATGATTCTTTATTTGTTGGTCCTACTAATACTTCATGTAGCTTATCATCATCCGCCATAACCAACTCTATCTCTACTACTAGTGATTCATCACTTGAGGTTGAGAATGAGACTCTCAAGAGAGAGGTGGATGATCTCACCCGCGCATTAGGCAATGCCTATGGTGGGGATGCTCGCTTGCTAAAATGCTTGGGTAGCCAAAGGTTCTCTCTTAACAAAGAGGGTTTGGGCTATACTCCCAAGAAGGGCAAGGCGGCCTTTGCTACTCCAAAGTCTCGCTTTGTGAAGGGCAATGGTCGTTATTGCAATAGATGCAAGCAAGTTGGGCATCTAGAGATTAATTGCAACAAAATAAATAAGAACAAGAAAAATACTAATGTACCTTACATTTCTTTTGATTCTTGTTATGTGCTTACCAAGGGTGAGAAAGGTGTGCATGCTAAGTTTGTTGGTATACCAATTGTGGATCCAAAGAAGAAGACCATTTGGGTACCAAAGAACTTTGTTACTAACATCTAAGGATCCAAACAAGTATGGGTACCTAAAAGACATTAAATTGTTTTGTAGGTAAATTACAAGGCCGGAGGAAGGCATTGGGTTCTTGATAGTGGGTGCTCTCAACATATGACCGGTGATTCAAGAATGTTCAACTCTCTCAAATGAAATGATAGTGGCATTGATAGCATCACATTTGGTGACAATAGCAAGGGTGATGTAAAGGCTCTTGGAAGGATTGCAATCTCAAATGATCATAGCATTTCCAATGTGCTCTTAGTTAAAAAGTTGAACTTCAATCTTCTCTCGGTTGCTCAATTGTGTGATCTCGGTTTTAAGTGCATATTTGGTGTTGATGATGTGGAGATAGTTAGTGTTGATGGCTCTAACTTGATCTTCAAAGGCTTTAGATATGAGAATCTATATTTGGTTGCTTTCAATGCTAGTGATACTCAACTTTCAACATGCTTGCTCACCAAATCAAGTATGGGTTGGTTATGGCATAGAAGACTTGGTCATGTTGGCATGAAGCAATTGAACAAGTTAGTGAAGTATGACTTAGTTAGAGGCTTGAAGGATGTCACATTTGAGAAGGATAAGCTATGTAGTGCATGTCAAGCCGGAAAGCAAGTAGGCAACACTCATCCATTGAAGAGTATTATGAGTATTTCCAAGGCATTTGAGTTGTTGCACATAGATCTATTTGGGCCAACTACATACATAAGCATTGGTGGCAACAAGTATGGCTTTGTGATTGTGGATGATCTCACTAGATATATATGGGTATTATTTCTTATGAATAAGAGTAATGTATTTGATATATTCAAGAAGTTCATCAAGAGAGTGCAAAATGAGTTTGAAACCACAATCAAGAAAGTGAGAAGTGACAATGGAAGTGAGTTTATAAACACAAGAGTTGATGAGCTATGTGATGAGCTTGGAATCAAACATCAATTCTCGGCCAAGTATACACCTCAATCAAATGGCTTAGTTGAGAGGAAGAATAGAACTTTAATTGATATAGCAAGATCAATGTTGAATGAGTATAATGTGAGTCATTCATTTTAGGCTAAAGCAATCAACACGGCTTGCTTCTATAGCAACCGTCTCTATTGCCACAAGTTCTTAGAGAAGACACCATATGAGATCCTAAATGGAAGAAAGCCTAACATTGCATACTTTCGAGTATTTGGTTGCAAATGCTACATCTTGAGGAAGGGCACTAGATTGAGCAAGTTTGAGAAGAAATATGATGAAGGATTTCTACTTGGTTACTCAACTACTAGCAAAGCTTATAGAGTTTGGAATTTGGCTAGTGGTCAACTTGAAGAAGTACATGATGTTGAGTTTGATGAAACAAATGGCTCTCAAGATGAAGAAGATAACTTGGATGATGTGAGAGGAACTCAATTAACCAATGCTATGAAAGAAATGGATATTGGTGATATTAGGCCAAAGCAAGTGATTGATGTGGATGACAACAAAGATCAAGTGCTCCAAAGTCTAATTACACAAGCTAGTGGTTCTCTAATGCAAAATCAAGCTAGTACATCATCTCAAGTGCAACAAGATCAACAAGTGGCTAGTTCATCATCTCCAACTCATGATCAACATCAATATTCAAGCAATCAAGTCCAAGTGCTTCAACCAACTAACATTGTAGGAGACCATCCATTGGATTCCATCATTGGTGACATACAAAGGGGAGTTCAAACTAGATCAAGATTAGCATCTTTTTGTGCTCACTCGTCTTTTGTGTCAATGGAAGAACCTAAAGACATTTATAAAGCATTGAGAGATCCGGATTGGGTAAATGCAATGCATGAAGAGCTCAATAACTTCAAGAAAAATGAAGTATGGGAACTAGTTGAGAAGCCTAAGGATCACAATGTCATTGGAACAAGATGGGTCTTTCGCAACAAACAAGAGCAAGATGGGATAGTAGTAAGAAACAAAGCAAGACTAGTGGCTCAAGGTTACACACAAATAGAGGGTCTTGACTTTGGTGAAACTTATGCCCCGGTTGCAAGATTGGAAGCAATTAGGATCTTACTTGCCTATGCATGTGCTCACAATATCAAGCTATATCAAATGGATATGAAGAGTGCATTTCTCAATGGGTACATTCAAGAGGAGGTGTATGTGGAGCAACCTCCTGGTTTTGAAGATGACAAGAAATCCAATCATGTATACAAGTTAAGGAAGGCTTTGTATGGATTGAAGCAAGCACCTAGAGCATGGTATGAAAGATTGAGGGACTTCTTGCTATCCAAAGGATTTGTCATGGGCAAAGTGGATACTACTCTCTTCACCAAGAAGATTGGGAAAGACTTGTTTGTGTTGCAAATATATGTTGATGATATCATATTCGGTTCAACCAATCAAGATTATTGTGACGAGTTTGGGAAAATGATGGCAAAGGAATTTGAAATATCAATGATTGGTGAACTTAGTTTCTTTCTTGGACTTCAAATTAAACAAATGAAGGAAGGAATATTTGTAAGCCAAACCAAATACATAAAGGATATGCTAAAGAAGTTTGGTATGGAAGATGCAAAAGGAATCACTACTCCAATGAGCACTAGTGGAAGCTTGGATAGTGACAAGAATGGCAATATGGTGGTAGCCTACTCTATGATTGGTAGCCTACTCTATGTGACGGCATCAAGGCCCGATGTGATGTTTAGTGTATGCATGTGTGCAAGATTTCAAGCCTCACCAAGAGAAATTCATTTGAAGGCAACAAAGAGAATATTGAGGTACTTAAAGCATACACAAGATGTTGGATTATGGTATCCCAAAGGTGCAAGCTTTGAGCTAGTTGGATATTCGGATTCCGACTATGCCGGTGACAAAGTGGAGAGAAAGAGCACTTCCGGGACTTGTCAATTGTTGGGAAGATCACTTATCTCATAGTCATCTAAGAAGCAAAATAGTATTGCACTATCTACCGCCGAGGCCGAATACATCGCCGCGGCTAGTTGTTGTGCACAAATCTTGTGGATGAAGGCAACATTGAAGGATTTTGGAATCAATTTCAAGAATGTGCCATTGCTATGTGACAGTGAAAGTGCCATGAAGCTAACCAACAATCCAGTTCAACATCAAAGAACAAAGCATATTGATGTTCGTCACCATTTCATTAGAGATCATCAACAAAAGGGTGACATTGCTATTGAGAGTGTGGGCACCGAAGATCAATTAGCCGATCTATTCACCAAGCCACTTGATGAGAAGAGATTTCACAAGCTAAAAAATGAGTTGAACATACTTGACTTCTCTAACATGAGTTGATGCACCCCATGATATGACATTCCTCTCCTTCGAGCCCTAAGGTACAATTGGTTGACATGTCATACATTCTATGTTAAGGACTTATTTAGTGCATCTAGTCATAATTTACATGTTCTAGGCTCATTCATGAAAATCAATTGAATTTAAAGCTTATATGGTGCCACTATTGTTTTCATGACTTGTATGATCTAGTGGTAGCATATAACTTGTTTAAGTAGCTTTGTGATCCTAAGTGTTTAATCTAGAAAACATGTCTAAATATTTGCTTCAACATGGTGCATGATAACCCTACTAGTGAGGTGTGAAGAAGCTTGCCCTTGGATCAAACCGAAGCATTTTATTTATGCAAGCAATCTAGGTTGAATCACAAACTTGATCCTCACCCTATAATTCAACATGATAATCTATCTAAAATTGGTCTCTTGTGGTCATTGGTGCCAAAGGGGAAGAAATTATTGTTCACAAAGATAGATTCTAAAGGAAGAGAAAATCCTAAAGGGGGATAATTGATAAAAGAAGGGGATCAACTAAAATTTTGAGCACACAAGTAGGGGGAGCAAGCTCTTAAACATGAATGTTGCATTTACATGTGCACTTCATATGTATGATGCATAGTTATGCATTTCTTTTTCTCCGATACATTGCTTGTGTGGTGACTTGCTAGTATAATTTGAATGATGCATTGAGGTACTAGCATTAATAGGAAGTAGTTAGATTTTTCTTGCTTCATGTTTTTCAAAGTGGTACTAGAGCCTTGCTTATAATGTTGATCTCACGAGGTTTCTAGTTATGTTTGTGCTTTTTCAAGTGGAATCTAACTACACAAGGTGCTAAGATGGGTTTATCGCTACTCCGATGGTATCACGCTTCAAAGGTCTATAATCTAAAACACTTAGCACCTATTGGTAGTCAATGCTCCTAATCTTTCCTATCTAACATGTATGCTTCTAAAATCCAAACATATAGCATACATGTAGGGGGAGCCATTACTATCAATTTAAATTCATGATCACATGTCCATAATTCTTACACATGGTAATATACTTGGACAAAGTGACATGGTTTCAATCAAAATTTTATCATAACATCTTTGTGAAAGGTTTGTCACTAATTACCAACAAGGGGAAGATTGAAAGTCCTATGTTTGGTGTTGGTAATTAGTGACAATGCCTAAGCACTATCCTATGCCTAAGTTATATGTAGCATATGAGGATCAGTACATTCCAAGGTTGGTGGCAAGATGGACATGGTGATCATGATGGCCACACTTGGATTTGGACGCAACTCTACGTGATCAAGGCAAAGGTATATGCTTAAGGGTTGTGTTTTAGTAACCAAGACACCTAGTGGGTGTGGTTACATTATAGGATAGATAGCCATACTATAAAGAGGGGAATGACGCGGCTATTGAACTCCTAAGTGCCTCTAGGTGTGCATTTCATAATCATATGCATTTGGATAGAACTAATAACGCCTCAAAAATGATTGTGAAAATGCTAACACACTCACACATGATGAGATCACTTGGTGGTGTTAGCACATTTGCGAAGGCGGTGGAGTTTGAGTGGTAGAGAGGGTTTGGGGTCCTCTCTCCCTCCCGCCGAGCTTGCGAGGCGGGATTCAGGCATTTTCGAGGAGTTAAAACGACTATTTTCCACTACGCCAAAAGTCCGGAAAAGAAACGGAGGCGAACAGAGGTCACAGAGGTGACCGGATGCTGAACCGGACGCGGTCTTTGCATGACCGGACGCGTCCGGTCAGCGTTCAGCGTCTGCACGTTTTTTAGGTTGATGATCGGACGCGCAGCGCGTCCGGTCACTATCGACCGGACGCGTCCGGTCGTTCGGGGAGCTTACTAGACTCTAATCGGATACTGGCACTGTGGCGTCTGGTCAGTTCTTCTGCGCGTCCGGTCGCTGTTTTGTTGTGCGCTGCTCAGGCTTGACCAGCGCGTCCGGTCAGTCTCGGGACCAGCGCGACCGGTCGTTCGCAGCGCGTCCGGTCTGCGCGTCAAGCGCGTCCGATCGTTGTTTCGCAGCTAGCCGTTGTGTGACCGGCGCGTCCGGTCAATTGGACCAGCGCGCCCGGTCAGTGCTTCGTGTTTTAGCCGTTGCGTGACCGGCGCGTCCGATCAGTTGGACCCGCGCGTCCAGTCAGCGCGATTTCGGCTGTTTAAGTTTCTAACGGCTCTATTCGAAGGGGTACGTCTATAAATACTCGTTGGCCGGCTCAAGGCTCCCCCTCTCGAACATTTGACATACTTGTGAGCACTTTGAGCTAAGCAACTCCCCTCCGACTCATCTCTCTTGCTTCTTTGCATTTTCGAAGTGAGATTGAGTGATCCAAGTGCATTTGCATTGTGAGATTGCATCTAGTTGGCACTTGGTGGTTGATTTGCTGCGAGGTTCTTGTTTCTCTTGGTGGTTGCCGCTACCTAGACGGCTTGGAGCAGCTTGGAGGCGTTGGCAAGAGTCGGTGATTGTTCTTGGCCACCTCCGGTGATTGTGAGGGGTTTGTGCCTACCTCGACAAAGCGCCAAAGGCAACGTTATTGAATTACTCATGTCATTTGCAACCTTTTGCCATTTGATAGGTTCTTGTGGCGCCTTTTGAGAGGTTCGGTGTGAGGCCAATTAGCTACCGAACCACATGGTGAAGAGGGACACAACGGGGACTAGCGTGCCGGCAAGTATGTGAACCTTGGGATAAATCTTTGTGTCATCACTTTCATATTGTGATTGATTGATCCCGGTGTTCGGTTATCTTGGTATTCATTGTTGATCATATTGGTTGGCTCATTACTTCGCCCCTCGGTGAAACTCTCCTAACTCAACTCCGCATTACTTTCTTAGTTATCTTTGCTAGCTAGTTAGCTTTGGTAGAGTAGCTCTTTTGTGTAGCTTGCTAGTTGTAGTTGTAGTTACCTTCTCGGTTTGACTTGTGTGGTTGAGTGCAACTACTAGAATTGTGTTTTGGATAGGTGGCTTGCAAACACCCCGTAGGCTAAGCAAAACTCGCATCTCGCTATTTGTTATATTGATAAACTTGTTTAGCTTGTCTTTGTAGAAATTTTTAAAAGGCTATTCACCCCCCTCTAGCCATCAAGACCTTTCACTTGCTTGTTACTTTTACGTTCAATACTTTTAGTATGATTCCGGACTTTCTCCATTATAACATATAACTTTAATGTCAATGTGTTTGGTAGCACATTTGACCTGTTGTCTTAGGAGCAGACTACTTAAATGGTTATTGTTGTTGACAACCATTACCAATTCCAGGTAAAGTTCTTTAACCATTTTGTCTGTCCTGCAATCTCATATCATGTTATACTATAACTTTGCATCACTGATGATACTCAAATTGTTTCTTTAGTGCTTTTCCACAATAAAACTTCAACTGCGAGTGTTAGCTACTATGTGGGTTTCACTAAACATCTCGTCAAAATTCAACATTGTGCCCACAACTGCTTGAGAGTACTTGTTCTTTCTTTCTTAGCATGAGGCCGATATTCTTAATTCCATTCCAGTGATCTATATCTGGACTGGACTTTTGCCAAAACAACCCGGATACGTGAACTATGTCAGGGTAAGATCTTATCTGTGTACTAATTAAGCTTCCAATAGCTGAAGTATATATGACGTCCATCTATAACGATCTCACATTGCTTCTTGGAACACTAAAGTTCTCAAAACTATTACCCTTGATCATAGGAATAAGCGTAGGTTTACCAGCATAGGTACTTTATTTCTTTAGAAACTTTTCTTAGTATACCTATGCGATAGTCCTAATACCCCTTTTTTTCTATCTCGGTGAATTTCAATTCTTATAACGAGATACATTTCACCGAGAACTTTCTTATTTAACCTTGAGGACAAGAGCTTCTTCTTCTCATGCAGTAGATTGACATCACTACTAACATGTAAGATGTCATCTATATATACAGGATTAGGAAATGAATTTTCCATTCTATAACTTTGTATAAATGCAATTGTCCTCTCATTCTCTTTAACCCAAAATTTCCAATTGACTCTTCAACTTTAAATGCCACTGTCTAGAGATTTACTCTAGTCCATAAGAGATTTATACATGTGGCATCTCTTACGTTCTTTTCTTTCCATGAAAAAATCTCTAAGTTATGCTATGTAATCATTTTCATACAAATCCCATTGGAAAATGTTATCATTACTTTCATCTGATGTAACTCAGATCATGATGTGTCACCAGCACTCATTGTAATCTAGTCATTCACTTCGCACAAAATCTTTTGATTCAAGTCGCGCTCCACATCTTTACATATTCCCTTTGGAGTCACATTTTGCCTTGTAGACCCATTATAGCCTACTGTTTTGGCTCCTTATGAATTTATTCCAGGTCCCAAAATATTATTGGTCATTTTCAATTTCATTTTATCTTCCTTTGCTTCTTGCCATTTAGACGAGTGAACGCCTCTCATGGCTTCTTTAATTTAGGTGAGATTACCCTCCATTTGAATTTCACTAATATAGATTTTATAGTCAATTAGGAATATCTGATTTTCTTATACTTTGAGACTTTCTGGGGCCTCAGCTACTTGATTCTACAAGATCCTGTGTAACAAGATCTCCTTGCGGAGTTTAGTCTCTTTGCACTATGCTCCCCCAGATTGTCCCATCTTTAAACTTTCTTATATTGAGTTTAATCTGCTAAAACTCATATGGCGCGTTTAGCACCACCTTAATAACTCTGAACTCGTCCAGTATGAATACTGACCGACTATGCTATCTTCCTATCGGAACTATAAAAGGTCCAGAAATTTAGCTATTTCTTTACTTTAGGGGTATCATTATTATGACTGTCTTACTCTCCCGACGATCACATTCATCTTTTATAGATCACTCTTACCTTCAATACATAATATACATCACATTGTTTGAAGTATGAGGAAGTATCTTTCTTAATTGTCTTTCTTAATTGATCTCACATTTTCTCCCCCTCGAAATGTGGTATGAACTTTTCTACCATAATTTCAAAAACTATTCAGAACTCTTGTGAATGAGAAAACTTTGATTACTTACTTCATCCACATGATTATATCATGCAAATGAAATTATTTCTTAATTCGTATGGGAGTACTTTTTTCTTATTTCACTTCAAGAACTCAATAGTCTTTTATTATTAATACTTTCGCAAGTCACGCTTGCATGTCATTCTTATCTTGAGGTTCGTCTGTAACTTTCTGTTCTTCTTAAACTCATTGAATGCTTGATTACTATGACACAATAGAAGAGCACTGTCAAGCACATGAGTCATCACAACTTTCTCCCGCCATGCAGGATAGATTAACATAAGTATTATACCAACTTTACCCCGCCATGCGGGTATTTTCTCAAACTTTTTCCGCCATGTGAGATAATTCCCTTGAAGGGACATAAATGTTAGGATTGGCTCATTTCAATCATCAAATTTAGAAATAAATCCGAATACTCTTTAACACACATGCTTAATCCGACGTTGTTCAAATTAAACATGCATGTCACTTATTACATTTCATATCATGATGATTAAGACTAAAAAATTATATCACTTATTACATCTCTTATCATGATGATGAAAACTAAAACTAAATTCTTCTTCATAAAGAGTATATAAAAGACATCTCTTAAACTAAACTTTTATTGTTCTATATCTTTTCTTAGATCAATATCCTAGAATTCTTTTCTTTTGAAGCCATTCTTTACAGAGAACATAGTCCCTCATGCAATGGTCTTCTTTCTTTATCATCTTCTGAGTCACAAGTACCCAGCTTATTTTCTTTTTTGCCTTCAAAAATAAAAGCATGAAGATCTTTGTCTAAAAAAATATATTCAACAATAATCATCAATAATGCTTATTAAACTTTAAAATCTTTATGTTCTATTCTATATCACCATTGGGCAGAAATAGAATAAAACATCATTCTTCTACATTAATTTCACATCACCATTAGGCAGAAATAGAATTAACGTATAAAAACTCAATTATCTTATGACTACTCTTCAAAACTAAATTCTCCCGTTTGTTCGAATTTAATTAGAAGATAATCATCATCATTGCAGCGGAAACATGAAAATACATTACATTCTGCTCGCTCTGGAGCATCTCTTGTTTCTTATCAATTCTCTGAAAATTGGTCACTTTGATGCAAAATTTATCAGAGGTTTAAACTTTAAACATAAAACTCATAGAATTATAATATTGTTATCATTAATGTTGGTCAAAAAATAATAATATCATAATTTTATTTAAACTTAAACTTATAAATAAACTTATAATATTGTTATCATCAATGTTGGTCAGAAAATAACAATATTATAATTTATCTTATGCTATAAACCGACTATTCCTCCAATTAAATTTTTTTCCGTTGGTTTTAATTTTAACTGGAGGATAAACTTTTCATCATTCACTGAATAACTATAACCGCTCTTCAAATTAAATCCTCCTGTTGGTTCAGATTTAATGAGAAGATAATAAATCTTTTCTTTGCAGCGAAAAACATGAATAAACATTGATTATCAACTTTCAGAAGCATTCTGTACTGAACTATTCTCTGAAAAAAATTTATCCCGTTGGTTCAAAAATTTAACAGAGATTTAAACATTGAAACTTTTCCACAATTTATCAAGGTTGCTTCTAAAAATTAAAAAAACAAAAAACCAACTGCATTATTCCTTTTGGCCTGAAAGCCTGCACCGGCCTAAAACCGGCCTTGCGCCTGGCCCAGCAAGCACTGCTGCTGTGCGGCCCAGTGGCCCAGCCGCGCTGTTTTCCATGGGCCCGGCTCGTTTCATCGGCCCAGCAGCAAAATGGGCACCGAGGCCCAGCTACGTGGCTTGCAAAAGAAAATGGCCCGTGGCCTGTTGCGCTCCTCTTTGGCCCGTGGCCCAACTAGCGCGGTCAGCCCAGCCGCCCAGCAGCTTTGGCGCGTGGCCTAGCAGCGCGCACCGTGCTCCCCACGTGCCCAGGCCGCAACCTGGGCCTGGGCCAGTAATCCACTCGCCCGCCTAGGCCGATTTTGGCCCGATGACATTCCAACCGTCGGATGCGATCCGGCGGCTGTCCGTTCGTTTCAGCGGAACAAAAACAAGTCGTCAGTGCTACCCCTGAAACCCTAATCACTTTTTGTGCTTTCTCGCGAGCGCAGCAGGGCTGCAGCAGTGGCGGCTACCGGCGACGGCGAGGGGTTGGAGCCCCGGAGTAGGTCCCGCAGCGGCTCCCCTTTCTGCTCTTCTTTCCCTTTCTCTTCCCCTTCCCGTTTTCACTCTCACCGCTGCGGTCGAGTGACTGAGCGGTGGCGGCGGCCACCATTGGCGAATGGAGAAAGAGCTGTGGCACCGCCATGGTTCCTCTCGCCGGCGCGCGCGTGCGGGCAGAGCCGCGCGTGGCACCGTCGAGGAGAACCGCGATGGTGCTCTATGTTGGAGCCGTTGGCTCCCTTTTTCTTCTCTAAGCACGAGCCCATGGCTCGGCTTCCTCTGTCCCGCGCGCAGCGGGATCTCATTCCCGCACGACGGCGGTGACGACGACGGTGAGTGAACCAGGTAAATCCCTCCCTTGTCCATCCTTTTCCATCGGGTTAGGGTTTGAGTTCGTGGGGTTAGGGTTTGACCGAATCAAAACGGAATCCCCTCTTTCTATTTTTTTTCTTTCAATTTTCATTCCCCAAAATCTAGATCTACACGGTAGTAAACAACCAGGCTTTTGATACCATCGTTAGAATTCTTAGGATCTTCTTGGTGTAGATCAGGGGAGTTCCTTTTCTCTCTATTCGGAATAAACAAGTTGTCTTCCCAAACATGAACTGGGGATAGAGATAGCTAGAGAGAGATAGACGGAAGTAGCTAACCTTTGGAGTTGGAGTGGGAGAAGTTCATCTCGGTGACGACCGTCCCGGGCGGTGTCGAGCCAGATGGCGTGGTGCAGAGGCGGCGATGGTGAAGCTTCCCGTCGCCCACAACACCTCCTCTTGATCGGTCTAGGAAAGGAGATGGGACAGTTACTGTGGCGGTGAACCTCGTGAAGTGAGCCACCGGCCCCACCTCCTTTTATTGTGCAGTGCGACGGGGGCCCACCAACCGCTAATGGGTTGAGCGCCCCCTGTCAAGGTGCGAGTTAAGGCCCAAGTGGCCATTGGGCCATGAGATCAATCTAACAACTGCTTGCCACGCACTGTCATGGATTCTTGATCAAGCTAGTCTGTCAAGCACCTTGTCATGACCCCGAGAGATATTGCGAAGGCGACGGCGGAAGCAGGCCTGGAAGCGGAGGTGTTTGGGATCCGGCACTGGTGGTGGACGGTGGACCCAGAAGCCGGAGCGAGTGACGAGTGGACACGATCGAGTTAGGGAAGTCGGCGCTGTGTCGCCTATATAAGGGCCGAGAAGGCGAGAACGGCTTGTAACGAACGTCTGTTAACTGAAATCAAAACCGAACAGGAGTTCTTCCTCGCGGGCTCCTGCCGTGCCGCGCTGAAATTCCTCCGAATCCCTATCCATTTCTTGCTAAATCTTCCCAGATTCTACCTCACCTATCTTAGTTCATCACACACCTGTGCTCGCCGGCGCGCAGCTGTGAGCTACCGCCGCCGTGTTCATCGCGGCGTCGAAAATGGAGTGCCCAAAGCCCTCCGTCGTCGTTTCCGCGCTGATCCTCCTCGTCCTCGTGATGGCCGCCGAACCAGGGATCGCCTTGAAGCTGGAGCCGACAGGCACGAGCAGCCACATCCCGCCTATCCTCGACTGCGCTCCGGCCCCCGCGGGTGCGGCGCGCTCTAACAACCTCAGCGTGTTCCGCGGCAATGTCCTGGCGGTCCTCGGCGCGCTTCCGGCGGCCGCAGCGGCCGCGCCCTCGGGCTTCGTCGCCGCCGCGCAGTCCGGCGGGGACGTTGGCAACGACCGCGCCTTCGCGCGCGCGTTCTGCTTCGGCCTCGTCAGCGCGCGTCGTCGCGGCTCCGTCCCCGGCGACTGCCTGGATTGCCTTTCCACCGCCGCCCAGGACGTCGCCGACGGATGCCACGGACGCCGCGGGGCTATCTGGCGCGCTGGCTGCTTCCTCTCGTACGCGGACACCAACGCGTGCACGGCCCGCGAAGACGCGTGGCGCGGCTGGTTCTACGATGACAGCGCCGACGACACGCCGACCGCGGCGCTGGGGACTTGCGTGGCCAACCGCACCGCGGCGGAGTGCTCCCGGTGCCTGAACGAGTCGGCGCAAGTGGTCCCAGCGCTGAAGGAAGGGAGGCAGCTGTCGTTGCTCCACCGCGACGCGGTGGTGGTCATCGGCTACTCCTGCTACCTGCGCGTCCCGTTATTCCCTGCAACGACGCGGTGGGTGAGCTACGGTGAGCTCGCCAGTCCTCTCTTCCCCCTCTTTCCATATCTTTCCTGTCCTTAGAAACTGGCATCAGTGTGCGATGATGACGGAGCTTTTTGTCTCTGCAATCTGCAGCCGTGGAGCTTTTTGTCTTTGACGTGGTTGTGCTACTGCTCATCGAAGTAGGCGGCCTATTGTTTTGCATCCGCAGAGCCCGTCAGCTGCATGAGGTGGAGGTGGCCGCTGCGAATCATGCAGGTTGCCACGCCAGCAATGGAATTGAAGTGCATGCAGTCGATCCTAGTACTAATTATACTGTATATCCTAGTGCTTGAGCCTGTCTGCCAGAGGAAAACACAAGTGCTGAAAGCTCTACCTCTCAATATTGTTCAGCGTCAACAGTTTGCTTTTTTTTTCTTCAAACTGGAGGTATCCCCAATTTCCATTAGAAGTAACGGAAATACAGAGTTTGATAGACTGTTTATGAGAAGAGAAAAAGACAATCAAGATCACCCAGCTTACTAATACTCCCTAAGACACACAACCTCCAACCTGCTAAGAAGCAGCTACCAAAAGCAGCCCATCGGGCTAGCGTCAACAGTTTGCTGGTTCGATTTTTCCCTGCCCATGTTCTGATGTTCATGTGATTTTGATCTATCTGCGGTACTGGTAGCACCAAACATTAGTCACCACACGAGTCCACGATGCCTGCCCTGATGAGCTTGTTCAGTGCTTTGTCTAATTTTCTACTCCGCACGCAGTGAACAGGCAGAGGAGCCCGACGGCCATGATAGAATCGGCACATGAGTATCTTCATCCAACAGCTTAATTAGCTCATCCATCAGAACACTAGTTGTCAGGCAAAGCAACCACACGCAGCCCAACTAAGCCCATACCCTATGATACTTGCCAACCCAAAGGCCGTGCGTCGTTATTATGGCCCATCGACAGGAAGCTAAGGCCTACACGCAGTGCAAAGTTTAGAGTGCTCCAGCCCATGTGTCGTGCATAAAACTGAGGTAAATAAATCAATTTTACCTTCCTTGACTATTGCGATCGTCTGATTTTCCTCCCTAAACTATAAAATTCAGTTTTTTTAGCCTCCATCAAATTTTAAAACCGCTTGTTTTTGCACCTTAGCTGGTTTTGCTGATGTATTGCCACATTAGAGGGTGTAAATCCGACTAATTTGAAAGTTCAAGGAGGTAAATCGGACTAGAAATAGTTTTTTGAGACCTTTTACAATGGTTGGAAATGCTTCCTAACACTTCTCAACGCCTCCCGATGCCTCTGCAAATTATCCATTTTTATTGATTTTATTGGCGCAAGGGCATTTTTGTCATTTCGCAAAAGCCAACTCAAACCCCCACCGGCCCATCTCCCAGCCCACCCACGTACCTGGCCCAACACCGGCGCCCATCCCTCGCACTTCGCTCTCTCCCTCGCCCTAGCAGCCGCCGCCGTCCTTCTGTCTCCCTTGCTCTAGCCGCCGCCACTGCCCTCGCACAGCGTCGCGCCGGCGGCCCTGCCTTCTCCCTCACTCATCGAGGCGACCGCTGTGCCCTCAGCCCCAAGTCGACGGCGGCACCCCAAACAACGGCGGCCCCAAGTCAGCGGTGTCGAACGAAGGCAGTGGCACCGGACCAAGGCAGCGGCGCAGCACGCAGCCAACGGTGCGCCCCCAGGCAGCGGCGCGGCACCTAGCCAACAGCGTGCCCCCAGGCAGCGGCGTGGTTCAGGCCGGCGCGTCCCCTAGGCAGCGGCGGATCTGGCTGCTCTCCTCGTCTCAACCTCGTTGAACGCGGCGCTAGGGAATCCAAGGTGGCGAGCTCCCCATCTCCGGCACGGCAGTTGTGGTCGTGTCACCAAGCTTTAGACCAGCAATCAAGGTGTGTGCCCTGTAACCCTATCAACTCTCTTTGAATGATACTAATTACATTGATTCTGAATGATACTAAGTACAGCGACCATTATAGAAAAAAAATTGTAGCTTGGTGAGAAAGAGTACAAAAGTTTCATTCTAGGATCTGGAGCTACACAGATTTGCTCAAAACCAGTTCCTTTTATTAGGTGTCATTCAAATACGAATACTAGAAATGATTGTGGTACTGTTCCTTACTCCTTAATTCTTGTAGTCTATGCTTAAGGTAGAAGAGGTCTACTAGTTCCTCTGACATAACTGCACTTTCCACCGTTCTGTGATGCTGTTTTAATGCAAGTTACATCCCAAAATTTTGAAAGGAAATAATGAAAGCATTGTTAGTGTCAGTCCTTGTAGAAAGAATTTGGAAATAGAATGAACTGCCTAAAGCTAAAATGTTTATAATATCTCTAACTATCCTATTCAGCATGTTTCTGCATGGTGTAATTTGCCAGCATGGAACATAGATCCATTTTTACTAGTATACTTTGACAGGTAATTTGCTAAATGGTGAGAAACATGTTTTGCAAACAGGATGTCCTAATCTAAACAAGGGAATCACAATTTCAGAAATGCTACCAAAGAAATGTTGCTTGAGAAATATGTGAATAACATGAAAAGTTGCTAGTAATACTCACCAGCCAATTGTCCAGTAGAGCTGATTACTGCCAATGTTTCACTGCCGTCATTTTTCAAGCACTAGAGATCTGTTGGATAGTAAATAGGAATATTCCTATCCCTAGCAACTTGAATAATCTGTAGTACTCCTTAACTACATTTGTTCCTATGAATTGAGAGGGCACTGTCAAATGTTCCTCTGACATATTGGCTGGTACTACAGAATTATGTGCTTGGTACTACAGAATAGAGTTATCTTAGGCATTTTGGACGGTTGAGTTAAGAACTAACCGTAGCGGGATGTGGATGGACTGCTGGTGGCTAGTGAAGTAGTGAGGGAATATATATTTCCTGCATATGTACTAGTTTATCTTTACATCTTTGCAGTCAATGGTATAAACAACTTAAGTTATCTGATGGATTTTCCTATAACAGTACACTTGACAGTGATATGTTCTACAACTTTTAACGACTTGGTCATAATCACAAAACTATAGTTACTACCAATTTGTGATGCAGTGGAAGTAGCGTTTAGCTAACCATTTGATCTTGAACTTAGAAGAATGTGTTTAAGCCATCAGGATTTAATCAACTAATTGGGAAAGAAGAGAGAGAGTTTGGTGATACTGGTCTGAAACCTTATTTAATGTATTTAGGCCAAAATAAGGGATTCATATATGATACTCTTGTTGCTGTTACTAACATTTTATTCACGTCTGGGCAAGTATCACATAACTCATGGCTAGCTGCCAATGTTCAAAATCCCAGTGTAAGTACACTGGATCTGGTTCTGGTGTATATAGCCATTGCTTTTGGTTCGATCATCTTCTTGCTCTTTAGAGCACTGTTATCAGTTGATCTTAATATCAAGACATCAAGGTCTTTGTTTTCCCAACTACGGGGTTAGTCATTTTTTCTTCACTCATGATTGCTTGTAGGCAAAGAACCTGTTATGCATAAGATATCTTCTAGGATGATGCAACTATCTGGTCGTGGCATACTGGGTTTTTGAATTGTTCCTCTACATTTTTGCTTTAGAGAGTAGTTCTTGCTTATGTTGATCAGTTCACCTTTCTATTTCCTACCAGCCATCCAAAGATCATTGTCTGTTCTAGATTAAGATTGCTTTACCAGTTTCTAATTGGTGTCTACCATTTGTTTTTTTGGATTGATTCAGGAGGAAATGTCGGGTCTTGAGTACAATGAAATTGTTAGGAAGACATTCGGTAGTGAAACAGAAGGATATCAGTTTTATAACAAATACGCTAAGGGGAAAGGATTTAGTGTGAGGAAAAGCTATTGTGAGTGGGGCAACGGCCACGATGAGAGGACCCTTCGGAAGTTTGTTTGCAGTTGTGAAGGTTTCCATGAAGAGAAGGAGCTGAAGAGGGAGATTAAGAAGCGGAAGCCGCAGAATATAACTCGTGTTGGATGCCCTGCCAAATTTGTGATTGCACGGGATCAGAATGCAGGGCATTGGTATGTGAAGGATTTTGTCTATGAGCACAACCATCCGATGGCGGAACGAGACCTTGCTTGTTTTCTACGTTCACATAGAAGAATCAGCAATGAGCAGAAAGCTGATATTGTGTCGATGCAGATTTCTAGGATCCGCAAACACCAGATAATGGATATTATGGAAAAGCAGTACGATGGGTATGATAAGGTTGGATTTACAACGAGGGACTTGTATAATTTCTGCCATGGCAATAAGGTGGAGACAGTTGCTGCTGGTGATGCTAAAACAGTCATCAGTTTCCTGACAGATCAAAGACGTAAGGTTCCTGATTTCTTCTTCGACTACAAGACCGATGGGGAAGGGCACCTTAAGGGTCTGCTCTGGTGTGATAGTCAATGTCGGCTTGATTATTCAGCATTTGGTGATGTCGTTGTATTTGATGGCACATACAAAACGAATCGGTACAACCTGCCCCTTATTCCTTTTGTTGGGGTGAATCACCATGGCAACACAGTTCTTTTTGCATGTGGAATTGTTTCCCAGGAGACAATTGAGTCATATGTGTGGCTTCTTAGGAAATTCTCTGACGCCATGGCTCAGAAGCATCCGGTTTTTGTGATCACTGATGGAGACCTTGCTATGCAAAGAGCAATCGGGCTGGTCTGGCCGAATTCTTCGCATAGGCTGTGCACATGGCATATTGAGCTGAACATTGTGCGTAATGTTCACGATGATGGTGTGAGGGCTGATTTTAGGTATTTCCTTTATGACTATTGCTCCATAGAAGAGATTGAGAGGAAATGGCTGAAATTCTTGGATAAGCATAATGTTACAGATAAGGATTCGTGGCTGTATCAGATGTATGAGAGGAGGGAAATCTGGTGTGCTGCGTACCATGCTGGTAAGTGCTATTTAGGCCTGAGGAGCAACCAACGGAGTGAGAGCCTAAACTCTAGGCTTCAAGTAAATCTAGATCATAAAATGACACTGTTAGATCTGGTACAGCACTTTGACCACTGCCTTTCGCGGCTGCGCAGTAATGAAGCGTATTTGGACTTTCAAGCATTGCATTCGAAGCCATGCTTACAACCAGATGCTTCAAATTTTGAGGAAGAGGCTGCGAAATCGTTGACACCAAGTGTTTTTGCCAAGGTGCAGTTCAGCATAAAAGCAGCCAAAAAGTGTTTTTGTGATGGAGGTTCTAGATGACTATTATATGATTGAGTATATTATTGGCAGGGAGGATAAAAGAGACAAATAATACCATGTGGAATGTGAGATAAATGTTGATGAAGGCAATCTGAAGAGAATTTCTTGTTCTTGTCTTAAGTTACAGTCCCTTGGAACCCCCTGCTCACACATCTTCTTTGTATTGGGCTATCGTAAAGAACGCGAGCTTCCAGGTTGCTGTGTTTTGAAAAGGTGGACAAGGGGGCCAAGAATGCATTTGCTCCTATAAGGAAGAGCACCATGTATGACTACTCCGATAGCCTACAAAGGTACCATGAGCTACGCAATATCAGTCACACTACATCCTTCGTAGCATCTCGTTCACCTGAAGCATATGAGCGGCTCAAACACGTTCTGCATGAGGAAGCTGCTGTGATCTTACCAAACGGAGGAGAGAATGGAGACAACAAGTATGGCCCGGTGCTGCCACAAGACCTGGATGTTGATTCTGCAGAGTACAGAAATGTCTTGGATCCCATGCATGTTCCTGGCAGAGGGGCCCCGAAGAAAATGTTGAAGTCAATTTCAAATAAGAATAGATCTAAGGTGAAATGTACCCTATGTAAGGGTGAGGGTCACAATCGGCGAACATGCTCCATGAGAGAAGAGGTAGTTAAGAGTAATGTTCATCGAACCTAGCAACTGCATGTCTGTGAGGATTGTCTAGTTATGGCTAATGTTACTCTTCATTTGTAGGAAACAAAGCTCCCTGAGGATGTGCTGGATACATGATTTGGCAAGGATCCGCTTGCTGCTGCATAATAGGTACGCTGCTGCATAATAGGTACGCTGGTACTTAAAACTCGTCATTTTCAGACGGTTTTAAGTTCAAAACTTCAGATATGAAGCAAATCTTTGTCCTCTTATGAGCATGCGCGTCCACCATTTTGTCTATATCTTCTTGTCCATCAATCTTTATCAATGCAGTTGCTGGATTAATCCCAGGAGCAGGATTCCGGTAGTACAACTGTGCATCTCCTTTGAATCCAAAATAAGCATACAATTGCTGAAACAGAGCGTAATACTGAACGGTGGCTGGCTTTCTAAGTGTAAACTCGACCAAATCTTCTTGACTATCGTAGTACATCTGTAGATCCGAATAAATTTCCTTCACTGAGTGAATCTTAAACCGCATTTGCACATGCTGCATGTATAAATTAGACGAATAAGGATTATTTCAGCACAACGAGTAACCAAAATTATATAAAAAAAGCATATACCGGGTCACACTCGTTATCAGTTATTACACCGATGTGTCTCCGTGGTATATGGATCATATCTTCTTCCTGAAAGTGCAAACATTCGAGGCGTGGATGATTATATGCATAATATAAATTAAAAGAGTACCGTAGTTAACTCATTGGTGGCACGGACCTCCTCTCGTTCGATGAAGGACTCAATCAAGGTCTTCATCTTTAAGCGCTCTTCGTCCAACGTTGCCAATTGTGCCTTTGCCTGCTCAATCATGGACTGAAAGTGTTTTCGGTCGTTCTTTATATTTGCATTGTTTTCTTCACGAGCCTTTAAAAAATAAACAAGAATAAGTGGCATGCTACATTCAATCCCTTATAAAACTACATCTTGTAGACTAAAACATATGCTACATCAAAGTACGAAATAACTGAAGGTGCAATGTGATGATATCATCATGAAAATTGAAAATAGACATGCATATGCTGCTACTGCTAGCCTGCTAGGGCAGAGAGTTACATGGTAGAGAGTAAGTGGATGCTTGCTGTGTTGACTTCCGCATCTCGTCGCCCTCCATAAATATAGGATCGATTAGCTTCGTCCTCCCCTGCCTTCCGCATCTCGTCACCCTCCATCGCCGCCGCCGTAGCCGCCGATATGAGGAAGCTAGCCAAAGCCATCCCTAAGTCATCCTCGGCCGCGAACAAAGGAAAAGCCGCCGCGAACAGCGCCGTCGCGAATTCGTCCTCGGCTGCAAACAGCTCCGCCGCAAAGCCGTCATCGGCGGCGAAAAGCGTCAAGCCGTGCCGAACTGCAGGTACGAACGGGCTTCGTGTCTATCTTCGGGGATCGCCAACTTGTGCTGCAATTGCTTGAGCCCAGAGTGGCGGGAGTGCGTGAACGGATGTGTGATCACGGACGGCGAGTCAAGTGAGTCAAGCTACGAGGTAATCTTCTTGCATGGTTGTTCCTTAGGGCCTGTTTGTTTTACTTCAAATCCATGTGGATTGGGAGTTGAGGGGGATTATTAATGAACTTTGATCTTTCACTATTGCCACAGTTATCGCCGGACCTATACATTCACGAAGTGCAGATCAAGAAGCTCGAACAAAGGAATAAAGCCATGGCTAGCCGGATGGACTTCCTCCAAGAGAATCAGGAAGCCATGTCTAAGCAGATCAATGTCCTCAAAAAGGAGGTCGCTGCCAACAATGCCAAGGCTAAGAAGCCTTAGATATGGATGCAGTTTCAGTTGCAGTAGCCTTTGAAGTGCCTAGTTTAAGTTAAATAAATTTCCTTGTGGCTTGCACTTTCAGAGAACACAGTTATCTTGCACTATTCTTGGTGTATTTTTTATCAGTAATATCTTATTTTGTGACTGAGTCTGTTGGTTTTGCACTTAAGTTTTGTTTCGAGCAGATGCAACCTGCAGCCCGCTGAACATAGAAACACAACATACTATTACTAGTTTGGCCTGTAGAATCAGAAAGGCATAAGCCAAATTTCGATGGTAGAAACCGAAACCTCTTCTGAGTTATCAGTGGATGACCCAGACACCAAGTGAAATCTATGTTTATACCAAGATAAATAAATTTGCATGACAGGCAAGAATAATAAACAGTGGGCAAAGAGTTACAAGCACAATAACACAAAACGCGTAGATCCATTTTAATGTCAGTTTATGTGCTATTGAGTGAGCAATATTCAAAAGCATGAACAAGTAGCAGCTGGTTGGTTCTTAAGAAAGCTTAATTTCATGCAAATGCAACAGGGCCAGCAAAATTGTCTCACCTATAATGGAAGAATAATACAGTGCCCAGGGACAACAGGTTCAAACTGCGGCAGCATCAAGTAACTGAAGTTTCCAATAGCCTCGGTGCAGTCAATGAACTCGCATCTGAGTAATAATGAAATAGTTCAGAGCTGCACAATAAAGAAATAGTGTAGACAGTATTGGTTGTTCATATTCACTTTAACAAAAAGACAATAACAGTGTATCCTAAGTGCTGTTCAGGGACAGCAACCATTCTGAAGCTGCTCCTCAGAATCTGTAATCTTAACCATCAGCTAGCACGGAGACAATAAACATCATAGTAAGATTCAGGTTTTCCTTTGAGGATTAAACGTGGCAAGGTAATAAGAGGATTAAACTGGAGCAATACCCTCGCGGCTAGGCAATCACCCTGCTTTGCACCTTATCTAGCTCATCCTAGACTTGCTTTTATTTCTGTGTCACCAAATGTGGAAGCGAAATGATAAGAAATTATTTAAAAGGATTCCAATTGCATGAACAATGCAGGTTTGCACAATACCTCCCGAAATGATAAGCAATTATCTAAATAGATTTCAATTGCATGAACAATGCAGGTTCGCACAATACCTCCCTCTAAAAGCCTAAGTTTGGTTTTGGTAATTAATGACACAAAGTTGCTAATACCATATGTTAAGTGTTTTGAGTTAGGCATAAGCAACACATGTGATGAAGGTGTATGTGGCAAGGAGTGGTGGCCACAAGATCACAAAGAGATGGTGCATGGACATGAAATGATGATCATGGTGGAGATGCACATAATATGATGGACATGATGTTCAAGTGGAAGAGAAGGAACTAAGAGCGCAAGGCAAAGGTATAACCATAGGATTTTCCTTTTGCCGGTCTAAGATGAGTAGAGAAGTGATTGACCGGGTTTAGGATACATAGCCGACTATCAAAAGGGGCAATCACGGTTAGCTCGGAAATCAAGTGCCACTAGATCATTGTGTTGAGCATATGCATTAGGATCTAGTAAAAGAGCTAACATAACGCCTTGAGAAATGATTGTGAAATGCTAACACACATGCACATGGTGATGTGCACTTGGTGGTGTTAGCACATTTGCGAAGGCGGTGGAGTTTAAGTGGTAGAGAGGGGTTTGGGTTCCTCTCTCCCTCCCGCCGAGCTTGCGAGGTGGGATTCGGCGCTTTTTGGAGAAGTGAAACGCCTATTTTCTATTGCGCCGAAAGTCGGAAAAGAAACGGAGACGAACGGAGGTCACTGTGGTGACCGGACGCTGCACCGGACGCGGTCACGGCTTGACCAGCGCGTCCGGTCAGTTCAATCCGGTCAGCGCGCCTAGGGTTGATGACCGGACGCTGGTCTGGCCTGACCAGCGCGTCCGGTCAGTTCACCGATGCGCAAAAGCTGAGCGCGCGACCGGCGTGTCCGGTCCTTCACGGGACCGTTGCGTCCGGTCAGGCGTCCAGAGGGGCAGAGAGCACAGGAGTGATGATCAGACGCGGGGCGCGTCCGGTCATGTGCGATCGGACGCGTCCGGTCGTTGAGGGAGCTTACTGGACTCTAACCGGACGCTGGCACTGTCGTGTCCGGTCGTTGCCTGGAGCACGTCCGGTCATTACTTTGAGGGCTCGCGGTGTTGCGCGACCGGCGCGTCTGGTCAGTTTGACCAGCGCGTCCGGTCATTCGCTGCAGCGCGTCCGGTCTGCGCGACCAGCGCGTCCGGTCGTTGCCTCGCAGTTAGCCATTGCGCGACCGGCGCGTCCGGTCAGCGCGACTTCGGCTGGTTAAAGTTCCTAACGGCTATATTCGAAGGGGTACGCTATAAATAGAGGTTGGCCGGGGTTTGAGGGTATCTCTTGCACATTTTGAGACCTAGAGACATACTTTGAGCTAGAGAACAACCCCTCCACTCATCTCTTTGATTAGTTGCACATCTTGAGTGAGATTCAAGTGCATTGCTTGAGAGTTGTATTCTAGAGGCACTTGATCTTCGAGTTGCTGCGGATTTCTTGTTACTCTTCCGTGTTTCCCGACACGGTAGACGGCTTGGAGCAGCGGAAGTGATTGAGCTCACAATTGGAGATTGTTGAAGCCTTCACCAAGTGTTGTAAGGGGTTCTTGATCCTTCCCCGCGGGAGTTCGCGAATTGGATACTCTAGTAGAGCTCGTGGCTTGGAGGATCCCCATCTTGTGTACGATTGTGCGGCGCCCGCCGAGGGCTCGACTCTTGATAGTCGATTAGCTCGCGAATTGACAAGTGGGTGTATCGCCACAACGGGGAGTAGCTTGCTGGGAAGCAAGTGAACCTCGGGATAAATTCTTGTGTCATTCTCTTCCCGAGGATTTCTCTTGTGTAATTGATTGATTGATACTTCTCATCTCTACACGGCGGTATAATCTCTCAAAGCTCTTCTCTTGTATTACTTCTTATTTCTAGCTTGTAGTTGTTGTTGTGTTTAGTGAATAGCTTTGTTATAGACTTGTGTAGGTGGCTTGCTTAATTAGTTAGAGCTAGTGCATTTGCTTCGCCACCTTTCGTACTAACGTGTGGTTAAGTAATTCTTGTAGAAGTTTTAATTAGGCTATTCACCCCCCCATCTAGCCTATTTGGACCTTACACCCTCTAATCGGGAATCCCTCCTAATTTGCTTGCATCATGAATCTAGCTAGGCAATTCATCAAACAACTTGTAGGCAACTGGAGACATGTACTTGACCGGTGGTTGAAACTTATGTGTAGAACTTTGATCTGTAAATATGGATAGCCAGATGTCATAACGAAAAAGCAACTGAAAACATATTTTTGGAGTTAAAAAAACGTATGCTAGTGGCCTGGGCACATGCCATTGTTGGCACATGCCTAGGCGAAGTGCCCCTTTCATGGCCGTGGGGTGGAGAAGAGGATCGGGTTACCTGTGGAGCAGGGCGACTGAGCTCGCAAAAGGCGTACCAGTCAGCGGCGATGGCGTGGACCCGCCAGGAGGCCGACACCATGTGGTCCAGTCGGGGTCATCAGTTGTAGGCTTGAAGCCAGCACGCTTGATCCAGACAGTCTCGCTCTGGTAGGTGAAGTTGCAACCTGTTGGTGGCTTGCAGCATCCAGACTGGACATAAGATAGGTTTATTAGCTTCATAGAAATCAGTTTCTTTATGGAATGAAAATATGTAAAGTTCAAGCAAAATGTTCAACTGGGTAGAGTAGAATATTGCTTAGGGCTGTGAAGTGATCATATAGCAAGGTCAACAGTCAACAGGCCATGTTGACGGTGATTCTCTGCCTTTTCTCGTTCATGTATTCATGCTGCGTGATGCTGACGCGGAACAGGTGAGGAACCCAGGTGGCTTCCTTGAGCTTGAGAACATAACTGTCCTCCCCCTCCTACAACAATGGCGAACCCACTATCAGGGATAAGGCAAACAAGGAAACAACAGAAATTCAATGCTGTCAAGCCAAGAGTATTTGCCCAACTCAAACTCAGTAAGATATAGTCCATACATAAAGAGAGAAAATTCTGTGATCTTAAAGTAACAAAGTGTGACCTCAATCACAGTACCAGCTCAAGGCCGTGATCAACCAAGTTATGTTGATTTGATTTAAGAAAATGATAAATAAGCTCTTATAAAAATAACATACACTGATCCACATACACCAGCCTTAAGTAACAGGCTAACTAGTGGGTCATCCATAGTCTAAGAAAATTACTGTAAGGTACGAGAAGAACCAGTATATTACAAAACCAAATGTGGCTCCTTGAATGAGTTAAAGATAGTAATTTCACATTTTGCTATGCAGTATCCATCCAGCACGAGATGAACCATGGAATGGAGCAAATGTTAGTGCTGATTTGCACACAAAATTCGTAAATCATTCAGGGCAACTAACTCCTCAGAAACACAATGGTTCAGTTCAGTCTCAAGCTGCGCAAGGCATCATCAAATTACAAGCAGTCATAAATTACGCACTCTAAACCATAGTAAGTACTTAGTAACCAAAATATCAAGAAACAAGAATTGCATTCTTCATCTGACAAAAAGAAAGAAGAATAATTCTTACAGCAAACTAAGATTTGACAAAGAACAAGTTCCAGAACAGAAAAAGCTCACCGGTGGCTGGAGTCGCCCACGCGCACCACCTCCTCCCTTCCACAGCCTCTGGTGTCACCGGAGCAACAAACTCCACCACGACGGACTGGCCGCCTGGCGCCGGCAGCCTGGCCAGGTCGGCGGCTTGGCGCAACTGCGCAGGCGCCGGAGTGGGAGAGGTGGTGAGCCGGCGAGGGACTAACTTCGGTGGAGGGCGGACGCGCGAGCGGGACTGGAGGCCGTGGGGGGCGCATCGACGGGAGAGTGCGGTCAGCGGACGCGACTTCGCCGTCTTTGCGGGTGCGGGCGTGCAGCCGGAGCAAGGCCGGGGAACCAGCGGCCTGAGCAAGGCAGGGGCGGCCCGGCGGTCAGCCCCGCGCGGTCCCCTCCCACCGGCGGCGGCTGGTCAGCACGGACTCGTGAACGGCGGCGTAACCCTAGAATTTTTTTTAATTAACAAGAACATATTCATCTAACTAACTATAGTACTTAAATCATACATCTCAACTATACTACTCCAAACATTATTTTTACAATTATGGATTTACCATTTTACCCTTCATTAAAAAATATAACTACGAAAAAGGAATTGCCACTCTTTTATTTGAAGTCCTAATCCTCTCAACTTTCAAGGCGTCGGGAGGCGTTATGGCGCATAGGGGTCCACCGACCATAGACACAGCCAACGCTTCCGGACACCTCCCTCATTGACGCCTATCAACGCCTTCCTTCTTATGGGCCACCAATCATAGACACAGCCAACGCTTCCTGATGCCTCCCCAACCATTGTAAAATTTCACTTTTTTAAAATACAAAAACTTATAAAAATAAATTAAAATTTTATACAATTTTTTACATAAGAAATAATGCAATTAAAAATCCTAAAATTTGGATTAATCTTAAAAAATCATAGAATTTTTTTACCTTGAAAATTTACGCAACTATTTTTAGATTTTCTCTAAAACCATACTCTATCTTAATGTGCCTAGCTTGAAATTGTTTCAATCTTGATGAACTCATTTTGGTGCTTATTTGCTAGTAGAAGCTCTCGTTACTTATTATAATAGTGGATCGTTCAACTAAGTAATTGTGTTAGCCTACGTGGCTACATGCACCCTATCACACAAAAATGCTATGTATCATCAAAGATTAAAATTTTCTTAGGATTTTTAATTGCATTATTTTTCCATGTGAAAATATTTAGATAATTTTTTTAAAAAAAATTTAGTTACTTTTTGGATTTTTTTTTAAATATTTCTAGTCCGGTTTACCTCCCTGAACTTTCAACTTTGTTTGATTTACACCCCCCCTCTAATATGGTGTCACATCAGCAAAACAACTATTAAAACCACCTAAGGTGAAAAAACAAACGGTTTTGAAAGTTAAGGAGGTTTAAAAAGTGGTTTTATAGTTCATGGACGAAAATCAGATGACCGCGATAGTTGAGGGAAGTAAATTATACTTTTTCCCTAAACACTAATCCACGTCAAAATCGTGGAGTATGTCATTGCCATGTTTCATACTTCCCCTGTCCCAAAATAAACACAAATTTTGTTTTTTTGAGAAATTAAACCTTTTTAAGTTTAACTAAAAATATAGAAAATAGTATCAATATTTGTATCTTAAATGAATCTATTATAAAAAATATTCAATGCTCAATCTAATAATACTTATTATATATCATAAATAGTAGTATATATTTTATATATTTCATTAAACTTCAAAATATTGAACTCTTTAGGAATGGGATGTACATTTATTTTGGTATAGAGAGAGAGTGCGTACTTTTTTTTTAAAAAAAAAGTATCCTACGTGCATAACTAGCCCTGCGAAAAAGCAAAGCACTGCCCTATTGAGGTCAAATCCTCGAGCTCAAGGTAGCCGGCGCACCTCCCCAGACTTGTATGCACGCGCTTTAGAATCATATTCGTACAGTGTCTAGACGTTCACTACTTTGATTTGGGCCGTGTTTAGATCACCGAATTGATGGTCACCAAATGTACTGTAGCACCATAAATGTGCACTGTAATATTTCGTTTGTATTTGGTAAAAATTATCCAAATTTTAACTAATTAGGCTCAAAATGTTCGTCTCGCAAAGTACAACAAAACTGTGTAATTAGTTTTTGATTTCATCTATATTTAGTACTCCATATATGTGTCGGCATTTCGATGTGATAGGGAATCTTCTTTTTGCATAGTGAAATTTGGAGGAGAAATTTGGCAACTTAACCGGGCCTTGTATTGGCTCCCCACCGTGAATGCAGTTCCGAGGGCCTATTTGATACACCTAGCTAGTTATAAGATGGAGTTAAATGTGAATCTAAATTAACTAAGATCCACTAACTAGTTGACTAAGAACTAGCTAAAGGCTTAGCTAAAATATAGCCCACCTATAAGCTCTCGTGTTTGATGCATTAGGATAAATTTTAGCTAAATAAAAAATTAGCTAAAATCAGCCCTATTGTTGAGGTCCCTAATTCTTACGTGCACGTGGGAGAAAGCGATTAAGCGACGACGGCCTCCATACGAAGCTCGCGAGGGTCGGCCGGCCCTTCCAACGCGACCGTGCTTAGCTTCATCGATCGGTTTACGCGTTCAGAGTTCCAGAGGCGGAACCAAGACTTTTAATTAAGGGGGCCGTACAATATAATGACACCTTATAAATGTGATAAATATATACATCATGTGTATATTTCAATAGTTGTTTCAATGCTTTTACGTATATATTTAGTATTCATACTAAAAAGTCATAATATTATCATAAAAAATAAGTGAAATGATAATTTTTGTGCTTTAAAATTGAAATATTTATAAGGTATTTAAACTTTTTTACTGTGTTGGGGGTGGCCATGGCCCCTGCTGGCCACCCCCTGGTTCCGCCAGTGCAGAGTTCGGAACCGTAGTGCATCCTCCTCCTACTTTGCGAAAATATGGCGAGATGCGGATGCCTCATGAGACAGGCACAAATTAAAGGAGAGGACGCCTATGGTTTGCCGCGAATACGTAACTAGTACGTAATGTAGGAGTATATATAGGACATAGCAGTGGCGGACCCAGCCGTGTTTTGGGTAGTCCCAGGACTACCCCGGATTTCCGGCGACCAAGGTAACGGAGCACTGTAGCGAGACTGTAGCGTGATATAGAGCACTGTTCATATAATGTATGCCTACCCAATAAAATGATTCTGGATCCGCCACTGGAACATAGGTAGCCGTAGGGGCGTAGGGCTCACCAGTCACCACCAGGGGTGCCCAACCTTTTTTCAGTTCGATGAATCGATTGCCTTTGCCAACAAGGTTGCAGGATGGTTGTCGCGACGGATGAGCACCGGCGGCCAAAATCGATGAACACGTGTCGTCCTGCGCTCCTGGCTCACTCGACCACCCGATTCTGATGCTTTCTTGATCAAGCTGGTCTGTCAACCTCCAGTTACCTCGTCGCCGCCGCAGTGTATTCATCGCGGCGTCGAAGATGGAGTGCCCAATCAAGCCCTCCGTCGTTTCCGCGCTGATCATCCTCGTCTTCGTGGCGACCGCGGAACCAGGGATGGCGTTGAAGCTGGAGCCGACAGGTACGAGCAGCCACTTCCCGCCTCTCCTCGACTGCGCTCCGGCGCCCGCGGGTACGGGTGTGGCGCCCTAGGGATTTGGGATTCGGCCCGAAAGGCCCGAAATTCGGTGGGTTTCGTCCATTTCGGACAGGCCCGAAAAAAAATTGAACCGGCCAAATTATTTCGGCCCAATTTGAATTTGTGGCCCGGCCCAAGATCCATACCAGCCTGCATATACCCCTCGTAGCTATAAAAGCGCAAACACTGCCCTGGAAACCCTAGGGTTTCATATTTCCTCCACCACTTCCTCTCTGGTCCGGCGGCGGCTCGACTAGCGCAGGTGCGTGCCCAGCGACCAGGACGTGAAGGCGGCGGCGGATCTCCCATTCCAGTCCACTCCACCATCGTCTCCCCTTCCACTCCTCTCCTCTCCTACAGCCATATCCTGAATCCTCCCCAATCCCCAAATCCCCAATCCTCCATTGTTGTTGTAGTCGTTAATTTGGTGGCGTCATTGAAACCAGATCACCGAGCTACTGGTACGTATGTCCGTCCGTGATGAATGTTGTGAAATTTCTGCTGGACATCGCATCAACCATTTGGTGTTTTTGAAGCTAGTCAGTTTTGGGTGCAGATCCTGCTCATGGAGAGTAGTCTTCTACGGGCTGCACCACCTACAGCATCACCGCCGGCACCACCTGCAGCACCACTGCCGGCAGCAGCTTCTCAAGGTATATGTAAAACAGAGTACCCTGTTTTATAGAGATGGACATCACAACTGCATACCTCTGATTTGTATGGATTGATTTATTTGTGGTACAATACAATTCATAAAGGTATAGCTAGCGTGGTGGTTCTGTTAATATTGTATCATCAAATTTAAGCATGGCCCCCAGTTAGATTTACTTATTTTGTATCATTAAAAAAATGAGATATTGAGAGAGTTTGTGTTAATCTAGCAGTCATGTGACCATAGTTTCAAATCTCCGGCAGTCATTGTTCTAAGAGGCTGTAATCTTTTGATGAACCTCTTTGTTGTTGTCTTGGACTGGTGCCATGTTCTATCTGGACTCCCAGATTATGCCAAGTATGTTCTGCAGGCAGTATCCTTGCAATGAAATGATGACTAATGGTCCAATGGACATGTTAGTTTGTTAAGTAATTCTTTTTATGAAGTGATGACTGATGGTCTGATGAATTATTGAAGTTTTATTTTTATCAGGTTCTGTTTTTTCTTTCTTTTTTTGCAAACTGCTGAGTGGATTGATGCAAGATTGTGTATTGTATATAAATCTGTTCTTCAAGTTTATTTTTTATTAAATGTTTGTGGATTGATGCATGATTGGAAGTAACTTGCATTGATCTGGACAAAATTTCTAATTTATTACTTAAATTTCCATGTTTTTTATTGCTGATATTTTGCTTCCGAAATGTAGACCATAATGATTTGGCACGCAGCAAAGCACCTGTGCAGCCTAGAATTGACACTGCACTTGAAGTGGGACCTAGAGAGAAGCTTGGGCAAGCATGGGCAAAGTTTTTCCATGCGAATGGCATTCCTGGGCTGAGGATGAGGACTCAAAGCCTCTCTACTCTCATTGAGAGAGAGAGAGTAGCATGACTCTGTCAAGGTAATATGCTTGATACATGTATATATAATAATTGTTGCTTTTATATTTGATTGTTGTGTATCTATAAAATGTATATTGTCAAAGCCTCTCTAATCCTAATTGCAATATATATTATCAATGGAATCATCTGAAAATATATAGTGGTGAAGTGTGTTGGTTAATTAAAGTTAACTTACAAATGTTGTTTCATGCATGTTTTTTTAGGTACAGTCCAGTAGCAGTTCTGGAAGTAACTTTTTGGTGTGTACATGGTGATGGGTGGATGACTGCCATGAAACACAAAAGGTGCCAGTGGCAATTGATAATTTGCTAGCTGACATTTTCTTTTGCGTTTCTTACTTTTGGGCGACTTAATTCTGCTAGTGAATGTGTATGTATGGCTGGACTGTAACTTAAGTTCTACTCCTTTGGACTGTTTGAGGAGTAATGAACTAGACTTAAAGTAGCATCTGATTTGGCCTACGTTGTGTACTTAATTTGGACTTTGAACTATTTATGGAGTTATCAACAAACTTCTTAGGACTGTATTGTCTAAATATTGGCTCCATTGATGTTGTGTCCTTCTGGGCTATTGTGAAATTAAATTTGTGTTGGCTGCAGCCTAAGTGTTTTAAAACTATTAAAGTATTTATTGTTTTAAAGCCTTAATTGAAGCATGGTAAATTGTTTGATCGTTTTTAATTGATTTATCTGCTGTTCTGTTCTTTATAAAAAAAATTTGGACTAAATTTGTCAAAATTCGGCCAAAATTCGGCCAAAATTCGGTCAAACACGAAATGTTTGACTGGTCAACTTAATTGAAAACCAGTCCGAAATTTCCGAAAAATCCGAATTTCGTCAAATTCGGTGACAGCCGAATTTTTTAGCATTTTGAATTCCAAAACCTTGCTCTGACAACCTCAGCGCATTCCGTGCCAACGTGCTGTGGCTCCTCGGCACGCTTCCGCTGGCCGCCGCGGCTGCGCCCACGGGCTTCGCCGCCGCGCAGTCCGGCGAGGCCGCCGGCGACGACCACGCCTTCGCGCGCGCGTTCTGCTTCGGCTTCGGCGCACGTCGCGGTTCCTCCCCTGACAACTGCCTGGAATGCCTCTCCGCCGCCGCCATGGACGTCGCCGACCGATGCCACGGACGCCGCGGGGCCGTCTGGCGCGCCGGCTGCTTCCTCTCGTACGCGGACACCAACACGTCCACGCCCCGTGAAGACGCGTTTCGCGGCTGGTTCTACGACGACGACAGCGCCGACGGCGACGACACGCCGACCGCGGCGCTGGGGAGAGAGTGCGTGGCCAACCGCACCGCGGCGGAGTGCTCCCGGTGCCTGAACGAGTCGGCAAAAGTGGTTCCAGCGCTGAAGGAAGGGCGGAGGAAGAGGAAGGTGTCGTTGGTCCACGGTGATGCGGTGGTGGTCGTCGGCTACTCCTGCTACCTGCGCGTCCCGTTATTCCCTCCAATGCCGCGGTGGGAGACCTACGGTGAGCTCACTCGTTCTGTCTCGGTCTCTTTCTTGTCCAAGGAAGCAGGAAATCGGGGCGATGACGACGGTGCTCGTCCTTGCAGTTTTCGGAGTCTTCGCAGTCTTGGACGTGGTTGGGGTAGTACTCATCGAAGTACTGGAGCTTCTGTTCTGCATCGACGAAGCTCGGGAGTTAAATCCAGCATGAGGTGGCCGCTGCGGATCATGAAGGTTGCCAACAACACCAGCGATGGAGTTGAAGTGCAGTCGATCCTACGTACTAATTAGACTGTGTATCCTAGTGCCTGAGCCTGTCTCTGCTAGAGGAAAACCCAAGTACTGAAAACTCTATCGATTTTTCTTCAGTGAACAGTTTGCTGGTTCGATTTTTCTCCGCTCATGTTCATGTGAGTTTGATCAGATTCGCCAAAAACAATGTGAGTTTGATCTAGCTGCGAGACTGGTACCACCAATCAATCCACGATGCCTGGCCTGATGAACTTGTTCAGTGGTTTGTCTAATTTTCTTGAACCAGAGTACTAACTGATCGAGGAACACGGGGGGTTCTATCTAGACTGTTCTTGAACTAATATATGCTACGAGTACGTGGTAATATAGTCGTATGCTCTTGGTGTCTTTGTTCAACTATGTTTGAGCTGCATGCTCAGAATGTTAAAAGAGATGACTTTTCTCAACACAAGGTCAAGCCAGGACTATATTCCATTTATGGGCTTCTGGATTTACAGCAGTAAAAAAGGACCATAAAGCATATATAGCTGTAAAAAAGGACCATAAAGCATAGTTTTGAGAACAATATAATGTAGGTAATGGCATATATATACCAAGACATGGCTTATTTATTTAAATAAGTAGTCCCACACTAAGAGCAGGCGAACTGAACTGCACTGCTTGGCATTGGCATGCCTCATCACCGTCGCCCATCTCAGACATCAGACCATGTGACCTTCACCTCTCCAATGGTTCCATTGAGCCTGAGAGCCTTCCACACTCCCGGCGAAGCATTCAGGACGTTGTTGCGGCACGGGTGTCCGAAGCCGTGCTCCTCGTCGCAGCCGTCAACCGAGTCACACTCGTCGACGACCTTGGCCCGGACAGACCTCCCGTTCTTCGCTCTGATACGGATCTTCTTGTTGCTGCGGTTTGTGCCGTCGAGCCGCAGCCACCCGGAGGACAGTATGACCAGCCGTTCTTTGTTCAGGTGGGAGCGCTGGTCGCAGGACAGGATGTGATCCTGATATCCGCTCCACCTTCTCCATTATCAAATATGGTGAAAACCATGATAGCTGGTGTCTTGGCTGACACCGGAGGTGAGCAATTGAACTGCGGATAGTGCTTGCCTGCGACGCAGCAGCTGTCCGACCCCCTCTCTTTGGAGCAGTGCATGGCAGGTTGCAGCAGAGGCCTCGTGAGAGGAGAAGCACGGGATCTGCAACACCAAGAGGGCAAACGCAGCCAGTAGTAGTCTAGCGTGAACCATATTTGGTATTTCTTCTATTGCCTTCGTAGCTGCCACGCAAGTTTAGGTTAGAGCTTGAGAAGGCTTGGAACTCTTGCTGAGTGGCTCAGAGCATGGAGTTTGTGTCGCTTAATATAGGGTGTGTTTAGTTTATCATTTCATCCAAAAAAATTTGGGTTTTGACTCATCATTTTGCAGAATGGAACTAAACACCGTGCAAAATTTTTGGCAAAAAGGTATCCATTCTTCATTTTAGATTTTGACCTCAAGAGGCAAAAAAAAAAAAAAAACCAAAAGACCAAAAAGCCCTCACCCACCCCATGAAAAATTTGATATTTTGGATGGAACTAAACACACCTATAAAAATTTTGATATTTTGCATTTCATCATTCCAAAGTAGTTGGCATTTTGCATTTTGCATTATAGGGGAAACTAAACACAGCCATAGTCTCTCTAGCAGCGCAAAAATGTCGGGGATTTCTATGCCTCTTGCTTCATTTGACATTTGACATGCATGATGATGGCCCTTCGTTCTCTTGGTTTTTCACCTCATGGTTGCCTTGATCATCACACCTTTTTTGTCTGTGCACGGCAGAAAGTTACATTGCCTGCCAATGTTAAGTCCAATACTACTGCTGCTAGCTTCGGTATTAGTGATTCTTTTCCTCAAGTATAAACAGTACTTTGACATAATTTCAATAATATAAATGTGATGCCCTTTTGCTTCCTATAAAGCCCACCATGTTGTACCAGAAGGAAAAATGGAAAGAAATAAAACCTATATAGGCAAATGGAAAGCATGGTGAGTTTAGACTATTGTTGTAAAAAATGCTGACCATCCTTTATATGTTACTCGTATTATTAGTTCGTACATCAGTAATATGTACATAAACGGATTGATGGGGCGATTAGCAAAAGATAAACATCTGAGATCAGGAATTTTCCAATATGTGTGTCAATAATCCTTGCTAGGATCGAATATCAACCGTCTTTTTTTACTAACTTTTGTTCAGAGCAATTTGGGGGACCCTGCGTTTGTACAGATCTAGGTTGGTCATATAGTTCATCCTGGCATAGCATGGAGACACTGAGGAGATGACATGAGAGACATATATTGTGACGTTAATGACGATGCATTCCACGGTATAATATGGCCAAACGAGCCGCCCGGCCCGGCACTGGCACTAGCACGGCTAGGCACGGCCCGGCCAGATATGGCTAACTAACCGTGTCGTGCCTATTAGTGCCGCCGTGCCGAAGTACTGGCCTAGGCACGGCACTAAGGCCCCTTAGGCGTGCCGTGCCGGGCCCATTGGCACAGCGGCACTGCAGTGCCAGTGCCGGCACGGGCACTATAAGAGGATGACACCTCATTGCACTCAGAATAACATAAAGAATAACATGTACTTCACAGATACACCAAACTATTCAAACTTACATTCAAAACCAGATAACTTCACATACACAAGGAACAAAGTCACAAACACAGCCAGAGATAACAAAATAAAGGTTTATTAAGAGCTTTAGGGCAATGGCTGTCTCATTAAAAACCTGTCTAGGCAAAACTCACCCTTGTGAGAAACCCTAGACAGGGAAAAAGAGTGCAACCCAACTCTAAAAGTTCAAAGTTCACTGTCCTTACAAAGTCCATGTTCACAATATTATAGTCCCATTACATAAATGATCTAAATTGCAACTGATCAAGATAAAGTTCTTCAAAAGCTTCTTCCAGCTCCTTGTCCTCCACATTGTGCTGCATCCTTGCCTCTGCTGCTACTCAGTCTTTGATGCGGGTGAGCATCTCCACCATCTTAGCCTTCAGCCTCCCCCGCCGCTCCTCGATTATCCTGCCAGTCATACTAAAAGTGGACTCTGAAGATATGGTAGAAACAGGAACAGTTAAAATATCTTTAGCC
Organism: Saccharum hybrid cultivar R570; assembly: GCA_038087645.1. Taxonomy (NCBI): domain Eukaryota; kingdom Viridiplantae; phylum Streptophyta; class Magnoliopsida; order Poales; family Poaceae; genus Saccharum; species Saccharum hybrid cultivar. The sequence goes on along the minus strand of JAQSUU010000003.1, from coordinate 285,168 downwards.
ATGATTGACAGAACTAGATAAAGTGAGTTTGTGCTCATGCCACCATTTCAACAGGTTAAAATCATCATCTAACTGGCTAACAGTGTCACGGTCCAAGTAGGAAACCAGTTCAGAAGTATTAGAAGAAGAAGAAGTTGTAGCATGCAGCAGGCCAGTTGCAGAGGTATGTCTAGACAGATTAAGAGTACCAGATAGAAGATGGATACCACCTGCAGAACAATTTCCTTCATCATCATCATAAATCTCATCCCAAGCAGACCTTTTCTTACCAGACAGGTTAGGAGGGACAGTCCTCCTCAACCTAACAGATCCAAATTTCTCATCATACTTGTTGTAAACATCAGTTAGTCGAGCTCTAGTGGCAAGCTGGTAAGTTTCATAGGATGTACTGGTAAGGCTACCCAACCTCCTCAGTACTCTGTTGAAACCTTTCATTTTAGCTCTAGGATTCAAGATGAATGCAAAAGAATAAATCAAAGGAATATCCCTCCAGTATTTATTATATTTGTCTATCATTGGTTGAATTACATGTCTGAGGTGACTGTCATTACCATAGTTTTTTAGGTGTATAGCAATCTTAACTAGATAATGAATCATAAGTGCATCTTAACTAGATAATGAATCATAAGTGCAGATGTAGGATAGTACACACTAGACAAAGCAACAGTAGCATGATAAAACAGTTCAAGAAATTTAAATACTTTTTGTCCAACAACCCAATGTTCATCAGTTAAAAGTAACTGACCACCTTCACCCCTAGGATAGTGAGCATGCATGAAAGTAGTGAAAGGAGTCTGGTGAGGAAACAAATGCTTGAGCATCAGATATGTAGAATTCCACCTTACCTCCATGTCCAGCCGAAATTTTCTAGCTCTAACACTAGTGGCAATACAGTAACTTTTGTATGCAGCAATTCTCTGGTTAGATGAGTTCAGAAATGATATTACAGTTCTAAATGTTTCAATCAAAGGCTGAAGAGCATTAAGGGCCTCCTTGACAATCAGATTTATGATATGACATGCACAACACTGATGCATGAACAAAGTACTAACTGCATTATCAGTTTCATTTCTATCATTTCTATGATTATCAGCGGGTACCTCAATACCAAGATATTTAGACAGTACAGGCCTAAGTGTACGCATGGCAGAAACATTAGATGATGCATTGTCCAAAGTAACAGCAAAGACCTTTTCAGTCAAACCATAATCAACAAGCACAGATATAACCCTTTCAGCAATGTTTTGTCCACTATGGGACACATCAATAAGCACAAGACCAAGCACCCTCTTCTCTAGTTGTCAATCAGGATTTATGTAATAAGCAACCATACTAAGATAGTTCTCTTTCGTATTACCAGACCAAATGTCAGAGGTAAGAAAAACACAATTTATAGCAGATGAACTAAGAGTCTCAATAAGCTTAGCCTTTTTATCAGTGAAGTATTTAACTATGTCTCTAGTGGTGGTTTGTCTAGAGACAGGAACAAACTTTGGATTATGAGCATTTCTAATGTAATCATAAAAAGCATCAGTTTCACCCATACAGATAGGCACATCAAGTCTAGAAACCAATCGAACCAGTTCAGTGCAAGCAACAATAGGACAATACTCCCAAGTACGCATACTACCATCAGGATTAAAAGATATCTGAGACTGAGTCATGCGAGTTTTCTCACGTCTCTTAGCACATTTATCCCTATGACGAGTGAGGTGACCAGTGCCACCACTAGAGAGAGCAGAGTACTGCTTATTACAGTGGATGCAGCGAGCGGCATACCTGCTCTTCTTACCTTTGGGACCTTTTTTGAACAACTTCTTGAAATCGAGCCACACAGCCGAGGTAGAAGGATGTGAGCGCTTGTCGTCGTTGTCGTCCTCTCCTTCTTCTTCGCCCCCTGCTGCATCATTGCCGCCGCCATCAACTTCAATGGGATCCTCAACGTGACGGTGGAACAGCTCCGTAGCGTCCTCGCGCAGGTCATCATCATCGTCATCTCCGGCCAGCCCGCACATCCGCCTCTCATCGTTGGCGCTGACCTCAACGGTTTTGTTGGAGGAGCAGGCCATCGTCACTCGTCAGCGCCCGGTTCCTCAACGGCTTCACACATAAACAGAGAATCAGTAGCATATCTAGTTAGTGTTAGGGTTAGAGTTTACTGTACCTTTGCGGCTGGAGCACCAGGAACGCCGGCGACGTCGATGACGCTCGGATCCGGCCCTCTGGTTCCTCAATGGATGTGAATCAAGAGGGGATCTACAAGGAAGAAGCAGATCAGGAGAGGATCTACGAGGAGCATATCAGGAGGGGAACAGACGAGACACATCAGGAGAGGAGGGGAGCAGAGCAAATCTTACCATCATCCGGAGCACCAGAGCTGCCGGGGGTCCGGCGAGGTCGACGCCGGTGACGACTGATGAGGAGGACTAGACAAGTACATGAGGAGGCGACATCAAGAGGAGGCCATGCCGTGTGCCCGTGCCGGCCAGCAGTGGCTCCAGAGGCCACTGGAGTTCGAGAAGAAGAGAGGCGACACCGGAGGCGGAGGGAGAGTCGTCGTCGCAGAGAGGAGAGCGAGTGAGCTGAGCGAGTGAGGAGAGAGAGGGAGGGGATGCAAATGAGCTAGGGTTTCAGTGGATACGGGGCGACGGGGGAGGCGCCGGCTTATATACTCAGGGCGCTCCAACGGGCAGATCCAACGGTCGGGAGAGATCAGGGGGAGGGGATCAACGGCTCGCATTTCCAGGATTCATGCCAAGGTCGTGCCGTGCCTGGGCCGTGCTAGCGGGCCGAGGTGGCGTCCCAGCCACGACACTGCTGCCGGGCCGTGCCAAGCACGAGCACGAATCAGGCCGGGCCGGGCCGGGCCTGGGCCATGCTTTTTAGTGCCGTGCCCGTGCCGGCCCACCGTGTTAGTGCCATTTGGAAAAATATATTCCATGGAGAGGCCGGGGATACAACGGTGCCACGCAAATAAGATATGTTTCATCTGTAAACGTTACTTATGGGGAGCGTACTAAGCATAGCTTAGCCGGTCGGTTTTTATGCCTCTTGCTTCATTTGACATTTGACATGCATGATGATGGCCCTTCGTTCTCTCGGTTTTTCATCTCATGGTTGCCTTGATCATCACACCTTTTTTTGTCTGTGCACGGCAGAAAGTTACATTGCCTGCTAATGTTAAGTCCAATACTACTGCTGCTAGCTTCGGTATTAGTGATTCTTTTCCTCAAGTATAAACAGTACTTTGACATAATTTCAATAATATAAATATGATACCCTTTTGATTCCTATAAAGCCCACCATGTTGTACCAGAAGGAAAAATGGAAAGAACATATATAGGAAAATGGAAAGCATGGTGAGTTTAGACTATTGTTGTAAAAAATGCTGACCATCCTTTATATGTTACTCGTATTATTAGTTCGTACATCAGTAATATGTACATAAATGGATTGATGGGGCGATTAGCAAAAGATAAACATCTGAGATCTGGAATTTTCCAATATGTGTGTCAATAATCCTTGCTAGGATCGAATATGCCCTTTTCCTGATGGTTTATTTGTGTCAATAATCCTTGCTAGGATCGAATATCAACCGTCTTTTTTTACTAACTTTTGTTCAGAGCAATTTGGGGGACCCTGCGTTTGTACAGATCTAGGTTGGTCGTATAGTTCATCCTGGCATAGCATGGAGACACTGAGGAGATGACATGAGAGCCACATATTGTGACGTTAATGACGATGCATTCCATGGAGAGGCCGGGGATACAACGGTGCCACGCAAACAAGATATGTTTCATCTGTAAATGTGACTTATGGGGAGCGTACTAAGCGTAGCTTAGCTGGTCGGTTTCTTTGTGGTGAAACTTTCTTTTTTTCATCTAGGTTCAATTACTCCACTTGACGTGGGTGTTGTATTATTCTTTCAATGGTAACTAATGTTCCTTCGGTGGTGCTCATAACTCATAAGGGTAGGGTATGCCTACCAGTTCAAACTCCTTTAGAGGTGCTCATAAAATTAAAGCTAGGGGATTGAGGTGCTCATAAGAGTAGGGTATGTTTGTCAATTCAGTCTCAGTCCTGCGAATTGCTTATAAGGGTAATATGTGAGTGTGTTTAGAGGGGTGAGTGTACACATATGTTTGAGTGTTTGTGTTGTACTGTGATTTGCAAAAAAAGTATTCTTATGGGAAGAGTGTAACAACGAATCAAAAAATCAAGCAAATTCAAAACCTAATTGAAAACTCATTTAAACTGTAAATTTATTTTCTTTTTGGGCCAGCCTAGCTCCAGCCCAATTCCACACGTGTTGTAAATTCATGGTAGATGCCCACAATTGCTGCATTCGTAATTTTTTCTAATATATAGGCTAGACAAAGTATACCTAAGAAATTCCTGGTGTTCAACGTAAAGGCAAAGGTTTAGCTGCATCGATAACCAATCCTTTTTCACGATCGTGCCTAATCATGTTTCTCACTAAGGGAAAAAGAGTTACATGACGCATCTACGAGAAAATTCTCACATCACATATTACAAACCACCAAACCGGTGGTAAGCGATGTCGATTACAAATCCTATTGCTAAACTCAAATGACGATAGCGTTTTCTAGAACACATGAATAATATGTCACAATGTGATAGTATACACTGAATAATTATGCACAAATTATTTCGGGAGTGACATGAACTATAGGAGGGAAACGAACAGTGTGGTCGTACTTTTAGGAACGACGTCGACAAATACAAATGCAAGTGATGGTTTATTTAGTAGCTATTCCATCACGGCTAAGACTAGTAGCACAACTGGTCAGAAATCCCATGACACATGTGCATGCAAGTCAGAATAACACACTTTATGCGTGTACTTCCTTCTCTTCACGCAGGAAGTTGGCTACTTCATTCATCAGCGTTTCACACGGCTCAGACATCAGACCAAGTGACCTTGACCTCACCGAAGCCATCATCGAGTCCTAGCGCCTTCCACACCGCCGGCGACCCGTCGACGACGTTGGGAGGACACGGCGGCTCAAAATTGTGCTCCTTATCGCATCCGTTCACCGAGTCGCACTCGTCGACGACCTTGGCCAGCACGGAGCGCCCGTTACTGGCGGTGACCTGGACCATCTTGCCACACCGGGGCGTGCCGTCGAGCCGCAGCCACCCGGAGGACAGCGCGACCACCTTCTCGCTGTCGTCGTGGTAGCTGTTGTCACACTCGCACGGGCCGCCGCCGTCCTTGTCCTTCTCGAAGCTGTTCACCGTCAGGATCGCCGGCGTCTCGGCGGACACGGGGTGGCGAGCACCGGAACTGCGGGTAGCTTTCGCCATCGCGGCAGCAGTCGGAGCCGTGGATCTGAGAGATTCACTTTTTGGTATATTCATCAGATCGGGATATATAGGTAGTAAAATAGGTGTTCGGGATTCACAGAGAGAAAAGGGATGATAGGTAGAAAATCATCGAAAGCCGTAGTGGTCGAAGCTCCGGTCGGGGTTTCGTTGACAGACGCCATCTGCGCGCCGGCAGCGACGTTCGGTGGAGAGGGAGTCGGCGTTGTGGTGTCCACGGCGGCGGCGTGTGTGTCGGGGTGGCGTTGCCGGCGTCGGTGGTGCTTCCCGTCGCTGGGCAGCGCCCCTTCTCAAGATCGGGTCTAGGGTTAGGATGTCGGTGGGGGTGACTGGCGGCGCGGCTAACCTCGTGCTGCGAGCCCCGGCCCCCACCTTCCTTTTTATAGCGCTGTGCGATGGGGCCCACCAACCATGTAGGGTTGGCCGCCCCCCGATCAGGGCGTGAGAACAGGGCCCAGTTAGGCCGTTGGGCCTAACTGGTGGGAGATCAATCCTAACATTCTCCCCCTTGATCTCTCCTCTATTCTTCGTTCTTTAATTTCATACTCAAAACTTTCGATTCATATTTTTTCTTGTTTCTATCCTATTCCATTACAGATTAGTGCATTGCACTGTCTCATCGTCACAGCAATTAGTGCCGTTAGACTAACAGCCACAACACATTTCTCCGTTTTGGAATGAAACTTTCTTCTGGGCCCTTCATATGTTCGGGAATCATAGGCTTTCCCTTAAACCCATGCCGGCTACGTGTTCTCTGAACACGTTGGGTGGTAAGCCCTTTGTGAGCGGATCCGCGAGCATTTTCTCTGTACTTATATGCTCAAGATTTATTATATGATCCCGAACTTTATCTTTCACAACATAGTACTTTATGTCAATGTGTTTGGCAGCACCACTTGACCTATTATTGTGAGCATACTGTACCGCTGGGTTGTTATCACAATACAATCTCAGTGGTTCATTGATATTATCAATCACTTTCAATCCGGGTATGAATTTCTTGAGCCAATTCACCTGCCCCGTTGCCTCATAGCAGGCTACAAACTCGGCATACATTGTCGAGGATGTAGTTACGGTTTGTTTGGAGCTTTTCCGCGATATAGCCCCTCCTGCGAGAGTAAATATATATCCTGACGTGGATTTTCTTTCTTCTCCCGCATAATCGGAATCTGAATACCCTCTATCTGCAGGGATTCAGATCTTCTATACGTTAGCATGAGGCCTTTCGTACCCTGCAAATAACGCAGGACTTTCTTCACCAATTTCCAATGTTCTAATTCTGGATTCTTTTGATATCTGCCAAGTAACCCGGTAATAAAAGGTAAGTCAGGGCGTGTACACACTTGAGCATATTGTAAACTTCCAACTGCTGAAGCATACGGTACCGCTTTCATTCGATTAATCTCATATTCGTTCTTGGGACATTGATGTTCCTCAAATCTATCGCCCTTGACAATAGGAGCAGGTGAAGGACCGCACGTATGCATACTAAATTTCTTCATAACCTTTTCTATGTATGCCTTTTGCGATAATCCTAAAACCCCCTTTTTCTTCTGTCTCGGTGAATCTCTATTCCCAAAACGAACGAGGCCTCACCGAGATCTTTCATATCGAAGTTTGAGGACAAGAATTTCTTCGTTTCCATTAGTAGATTGACATCACTGCTAGCAAGCAGAATGTCATCCACATACAAAATCAGGAATATATACTTTCCATTCTTGAATTTTGTGTAAACGCAATTGTCCTCAACATTTTTCTTAAACCCAAAACCTTTTATTGTTCTATCAAATTTCAAATACCACTGTCTTGAGGCTTGTTTCAATCCGTAGATTGATTTCTTTAGGCGGCATCCCATATTTTCTTTTCCTTTTACAACAAAACCTTTTGGTTGTGTCATATAAACATTTTCTTCCAAATCCCCATTAAGGAACGCCGTCCTTACATCCATTTGATGTAATTCCAAATCATAGTGGGCTACAAGTGCCATTATAATTCTGAAGGAATCTTTACATGAGACTGGAGAAAACGTCTCATTGTAATCAATCCCTTCTCTTTGCGTAAAGCCTTTCGCCACAAGTCACGCTTTAAATCTTTCTATATTCCCTTGGGAGTCATATTTTGTTTTGTAGATCCATTTACAACCTACTGTTTTGGCTCCTTTAGGAATAATTTCCAAGTCCCAAACTTTGTTGGTACTCATTGATTTCGTTTCATCTTTCATGGCCTTAAGCCACTTTGATGAGTGGTCGCTTCTCATGGCTTCTTAAAACGAGGTGGGATCATCCCCCATCTGAAATTCTTCTGTTTCATAAACTTCATAGTCATTAGAAATAGCTGACCTTCTTGTTCTTTGAGACCTTCTAGGGGCCTCTGGCACTTGTTCCTCATTGGGCTGTAGCTGTTCTTCCTCATGTGCGACATTTGGTTCTATAGGTTCCTCAAGGACAGGTTCCTCATATTCATTCATTGTCGCCACGGGAGAACTTGCAACAGGTGTTGGCACTATAGTGTCTTGCACTGTCGGCGCAACATCAACAGGTAGCGTAATGAATGGTTCTTCAACCATCGGAGTGGGTACATGTACCCGCTTCTCCTGTAGGCTTATTTCTCATGCTACCATGCTCCCCCTAATCATGTTATCCTCCAAGAACACATCGTATCTTGTTTCTACAATCTTCATATGTCTGTCAGGACAATAGAAGCGATATCCTTTTGATCTTTCTGGATAGCCAATAAAATGGCAGCTGACTGTCTTGGAGTCTAACTTTCCTATGTTTGGGTTAAACACTTTTGCCTCAGCCGGACAGCCCCAAACACGCAAATGGTTAAATGAGGGTTCCCTTCCTGTCCATAATTCATACGGTGTTTTAGGCACTGATTTGCGAGGTACTCGATTAAGTATGTGAATGGCGGTTTTCAGTGCCTCCATCCATAAACTAATCGGTAATGTGGAGTAACTTATCATGCTTTTTACCATATCCATTAAGGTACGGTTGCGTCTTTCAGCCACTCCATTCTGCTGAGGCTCCCCCGGTGTGGAGTACTGAGCGACTATGCCATTTTCCTGTAGAAACTTTGCAAACGGTCCAGGAATTTGGTCATATGGGGTATGTCGCCCATAGCACTCTCCACCTCGGTCTGATCGTACTATCTTTATTTTCTTATTGCGCTGATTTTCAACTTCAGCTTTAAATATCTTGAATTTATCCAATGCTTCCGATCTTTCTTTAATTGGATAAATATAGCCATAACGAGAGTAGTCATCTGTGAATGTTATAAACGAATCATAAACATCCACACTTTTCATAGGAAATGGACCACATATATCAGTGTGGATTATTTCTAAAGTTCCTGTGCTTCGTTTGACATTTTTCTTAATTTTCTTGACATACTTTCCTTTGATGCAATCAACGCATTGTTCTAAATCTAAAAATTCTAAGTGCGAAAGAATTGATTCTTTAATCAGCCGTTCTATTCTCCCCCTTGAAATATAGCCCAAGCGACAGTGCCATAATTTTGAAGAGGCATCATTAATTCGCTTCTGCTTCTTAGTTACATTCGCAGATTGGGAATCATTCATATTCTCATCGCATACATTATTCGCATTCTCATTAAGAGATAATAAATAAAGCTTGTCTTGTCGGAAGGCAAGACCAACATATTTATTATCAATTAGTATCTTACATTTACCATTACTAAAATAGCAATCAATTCCATCATCATCAAGTTTCGAAACACTTATCAAATTTCTACACAAACAGGGAACATAAAGCACTTCTTTAAGTCTAAGTACAAAGCCATTATTCAATTCTAAAGATAAATCTCCAATAGCTTCAACATTGGCTTGCACTCCATTTGTAACTTTAATCGTTCTTTCTCCTCTTTGCAAGGTTCTCGTCCCACTTAACCCCTGTAAAGAATTTGCAACATGAGTAGTTGCTCCTGAATCAACCTATCAAGTGGATTTAGCATAACATAAATACAAGGATTCATCTACAAATATAATAAATTCATCACCTCTCTTTAGTAGAGATTTCAGGAAGTCTGGACAGTCTCTCTTGTAGTGTCCCTTCTTGAAGCAGTGCTTGCATTGATCTTTCTTAGCTCCACCATAGGAGTTGTTCTGCTGATTTTCAGATTCTTGGGGTTTCTTTCCCTATGAATTTGAGAAAGAGGCCTTATCCCACTTAGGTTTCCCTTGTGGTTTAAAGTTCTTGCCATTAAAGTTCTTTTTTTTTGTTATCCTTCACAAAGTGAGCAGATTCACCCTGTGAGGACTTTATCCTCTCCTCTTCTTGAGCACACATTGAAATAAGTCTTTCTATGCCCCATCTTTCAGGCTGCATATTATAGTTCACAATGAAAGTGTCATATTCTTTTGGCAAAGAAGCAAAAATCAAATGAATCAGGAAACCATCTTCCTTCAAATCATTTCCTTTAGCTTAGATGCCGTAGTGTTCATCTTCAAAATGTGCTCTCTTATGCTACCACCTGCGTATTTCTCATTCACAAGCTTCTTTATCAGTGAACTTGCTGTGGCCTTGGTAGACCCAGTATACTGACTCTTGATTTTATCAAGATATTCCTTGGCAGTAGCACATTCAGGGATTGAGCCCCTTATCTGTTTTTCTATGGTGGCCTTGGCTACCAACAGGCACTTGCGGTTGGAGAGAGTCCATTGCCTATGTTCAAGATCATATTTCATTCTTATCTCAGCATGATCACGCTTTCTAGTAGCGAAATCAGCGTCAGATTCATTTTCGTCTCTCACCGGGTCCTCTGGTTCAATGGGACACGGTGAGATGATGACAAAATCGACCTCTCCCAACACAAGTTCTAGTTCATATTTCTCCCGCCACACACGGTAATTGCTCCCGTTGAGTGTCGGGATGTTCGCGACGTTCACAATACATTTGCCTCCTGAAACCACACCAGAGTTAGTGAGAAACATTTATACATAAAATCGTATGCTTTAACTCAACGTTGGTCAAATTAAAACATATAATTCATCCATGTAAAAATTTTACATCAACATTGGGCAGAAATAAAATTGATGCACAATTTCTCATGGATCAAAATTATAATATTGTTATTAACAACGTTGGTCAGAAAATAACAATATCATAATCTCATCAAAATTATCAGAAAATTCATCATTTCTCTTAGAATTAAATTATCCCGTTGGTTCAAATTTAACTAAAAGAGAGCAATAATTATCATGCACAGCGGAAACAATTAATAATCTTTTCATATTATTAATTTTCAGAAGCACTAAAAGATTCACTGTTTTCTGAGCAAAATATCGTTGGATAAAATTTGCACAGAAAATTATTTCAAAATCATTCAAATTCATCAAAATATGTATTTAATAATTGCTTCTGGAAATTAATAAGAAAATTTTCTTTTTCCTTTCAATTTCAGCGCAGCGCGGCCCAAGTTGTACTGAAAACGGCTCGGCCCGGCTTGCCTCGCGCGCACAGGTCGCACCCAGGCCGCAACCTGGGCCTAGGCCGGCAAAGTGCCGCGCGCGCTTGCGCCCGCCTGGGCCGGCGAGTTGGCCCATCGCATCTCGGCCGTCCGTCTTGATCCGACGGCCGAGCGGCCGTTTCAGCTGATCAAAAGCCACCAGCCGTCGCTGCCCTGGAAAAACCCTAGCCATTCGTCCCTTCCCTTTCTCTCTCTTCTTCACCGCTCTCTCTCTTCTCTCTCCAGCGGCAGCAGCGAGCCACAACCGAGAGCGAAAACCGACGAGCGAGCGGTCCTTTGCGCCGTCGCCGGCCCCCTCGCCGGCGCGCGTGCTCCCCAACGGGTGAGCACGCCATCGTCGAGCGGCCTGGTCGCGGCGCTTCCTTGGCCGAGCCCGGCGAGCCCGCGCCCTCGACTCGGTTTCTTCTCCTCCCGCGCCGGTGAAGGTTCATCCGACGCACCCTAACCCTAGCCCCTTTCCCCTTTCTTTCTGTTGAGTTGTTCATTTCGGGTTTATCCGAATGGGGAAAATTAGGGTTAGGGTTAGGGTTTGTTCTTTCCAATTCGTTTTCTTTCCTTTTTATTTCTTTCTTTTCGTTCATCCGAATGGAAAACTAGGATTAGGGTTAGGGTTCGACCCTTCTTCTTTCTTCTTCCCCTTTTCTCTCTTTCGGATTTGATTTGAGGAATTAGGGTTAGGTCTTAGGGTTCGGTTTTCTATTTTCTCTCCCAATCCGCATCAGATCGGTCGGATTCACTTCCCCGATCTGATTTCTTGTCGAACCTCGGCTCCGATGCCAATGAGAGATTCACTTTTTGGTATATTCATCAGATCGGGATATATAGGTAGTAAAATAGGTGTTCGGGATTCATAGAGAGACAGAGAGAAAAGGGATGATAGGTAGCAAACCATCGAAAGCCGTAGTGGTCGAAGCTCCGGTCGGGGTTTCGTTGACAGACGCCATCTGCGCACCGGTAGCGACGTTCGGTGGAGAGGGAGTCGGCGCTGTGGTGTCCTCGGCGGCGGCGTGTGTGTCGGGGTGGCGTTGCCGGCGTCGGTGGTGCTTCCCGTCGCTGGCAGCGCCCCTTCTCAAGATCGGGTCTAGGGTTAGGATGTCGGTGGGGTGACTGGCGGCGCGGCTAACCTCGTGCTGCGAGCCCCGGCCCCCACCTTCCTTTTATAGCGCTGTGCGACGGGGGCCCACCAACCATGTAGGGTTAGGCGCCCCCGATCAGGGCGCGAGAACAGAGCCCAGTTAGGCCGTTGGGTGGCCTAACTGGTGGGAGATCAATCCTAACATGATCCTCTTGCAGTTTCCGGCCCTGCGGCGGCTGACCCCGGCTTGTGATGCATGGTGGCTTCGGAGACGTGGGCGTGGGTTCGGAGACGTGGGCGTGGAGGAACAGGCCGACCTGCAAGAGAGCAAACAACGCTAGCAGCTTCATGCTTGGTTGCTAAATGTTAGCTGCTGTGCTGAATTCGGATTGCACTGGGCACTCTTGCTGGTGACTCTGTGGTCTATGGGACCTACGGAGTAGTTGCTTTATATAGAGCTCAAGGATTCTGCTATGGCGTTCGTTTTAACTGGAAGCGTTAACACAGCCCCATTTAATTAATTCCTCGGTTTTGCATCCCCCTATGTTGTTTGATTGGTTGGTTTACAGTAGACTGTGATTTTGGATGGTGAAAGGTAGAAAATTTTTCTATGCGACAGCGCCGCAAAACGGTCCTATGCGACACCCAATAATCTGTCGACACGTGTACCCGTGCCCCACTAGATGCCGGGCCATTATCTGCGTGGAAGGCTGATGAGCCGAGGCGCATGCAGCAGACAGATGAGCAGAGCCTATCGAGGACACGCGTCAGCCATCAATTGGGTATCGCACGGGACCGTTTTGCGATGCCGTCGCATAAAAATAAATTTACATGAAAGACTATATGTACTTTGAACGCCCGTGTATTGGTCAAGGCTATCTCAGTTTTTTTTTGTCTGTGCACGAGGGCTATTATATTGTTTTTTTTTCGACGAAAGAAGAATTATATTATATGATAGCTGGGTACATCAATACGTTACAATTACTCTGGATTACAAAATAGTACTCACGCTGTGAATAACACAACTCAAAACCTAACCTGTTAGATACTTTGCAGTATGGATGACCACACAGGCAAACACTCGGCAAATGGCCTGAAAACAAATGGCCAACGAACGACGACCAATATTCCTGTAGGCGGAATTGAGGAACTTCTTCTTTCTGATGTCTTCCTTCTTCTTCTTTCTGCCACCGAAGAGTGAGAAAGACTGATATGAAAATTATTCTCCCTGGTCCTTCATCGTGGCCAGATCTAACCACAACAAAACAGAGAAGAAACCGGAGAAAATTATTACATGGCGGCGACATCATCTCCCTCTTGATGTCGCCATCCGGAAACAAAAGTCTTCATGTCGTCATGTCGAAGAAGATGCTGACGCTAAAGTTGTCACCCTCATCTTCAACGGAGCCGTCATGGAGAAGACGATTCCACCCTTCCCCTTCACCGTCGCCGGAGAGGAGAATGAGGAGATAAAACTCGAATACCAAGAAATTTGGCATGGAGAGACATTAACCCTAATGACTCAATCTACTAGGAAAAAAGAAAAACTTATTAAAAACAATGGATCCCCACTCCCTTTAGCCCTCGACGAGATGCCGGAGGGGAAGGGAAGGGGACCAGCGGTGGTGGATGGCGGGGGCGGCAGCGGCGCTAGGGCAGAGTCACAGGGCTATTATATTGTTGAAATACTCCTATAATAAACAACTTTTTTGTTGCAAGCAATCACGTCCCTTGTCTTGTCTGAATGTCCGAGGGAATGAGATTCCAAGGGAGATACACTTTGATCGCCCAAGACAGGTGAATCCAAGTACCGTCTCTTATCCGTGCGAGGATGTAGGAATCCAAGTTAGCCCATTTGTCTTCTCCCCCAGCTCCTTCGGTGACCCGTTTCCAATTTTGGCCTGCACCAGCTGTCCCAAGTTTTTTTTTTCTGTGAAAGTCTCTATGCCAGTCAGTGTATGGCGTACCAATAGGTAATTTACATCGCTTTAAGATTCAGCGTTTTGGAGTTTTCCAGTGAGAGAGAGAGGCAACCGATCAGTGGCTACAAACATTATTTAAGAAAAAAAAAATGGCGTGGGCAAATATTCGTGGAGGAGATCTCAAGCAGCCTGGTCGGTATATTACATTTGCGTGGCCAGGAAGTTCTCTGGCCTTAAAATAAGGCCAACTTTATGTATTATCTTAGGCCTTGTTTGGCTTGCTGACTGCCAGTCAGCCAGCAGTGTTTTTCTTTCACATCATTTCAGCACCAGCTACCAGTCATCAGTCAGCCAGCAGTATTTTTCTCTCACAATAAATCAGCATCAACCACCAGCCACCAGCCAGCCAAACGAGGCCTTAGTATTTGCACAACAAAGGGAGGCTCCACGTTGTCCGATATATGGCCCCAGGTACCTTCACTGCCCGTGTACCCGATCATCCATGCCTGTCCCAGGTTGAATACGACGAGGAATCACTATGAGAATCTCACTATGAGGCATTTAGTAGGAAAAATTTATACTAAATTTTGAATGCTAAAACACTAAGAGAAGTCTAAAATTCTGGTTGTGAATGACCCCACGTAGGCCGGGCAAATCCACAAGCTTGGAGATCAAGTCATTCTGGAGATATCCGGCACCATCATAACTAGGTGATAGGTAAGAATCATTTTGTTATGATTTTCATGTAACAAATTAGGAAACACATATGTTAGCCGGTCGGATCTAATGTAACCCTACCCTGCAGACTATATAAAGAGGGGTAGGGGGCCTCCCGATCGGGATTCATCTTCTACATTCTAGCGCATAGCTACAAGCAGCAGCCCCTGTAACCGAGCATACGAATACAGAGAGAAGGTACTTCAAACTGGACGTAGGGCACACGTGCCTGAACCAGAATAATCCTTGTGTCTTGTGTGCTACCCATTTGATTCCCTGTATGCAAATACGTTGCTAGGTATTTCCGGAGCTAATTCTTCTGATAGTTGGCGCGCCAGATAGGGACCTTTCAAGTATAGATTTATTGTGTTTCAGATGGGTCTCATATTAGTTCAATGATGATGTGGAGAAGATGCAGCCGACGAAAACATCCCCTTCGGCAACCTGGACTTCATCGCCCATCAAAACATCCCCTGCGCCTGTAGGAACCTGAATCGCCCGCGCAGAGGAGTAGCCACCCTCGGTCCGCGCATTCGTTGCCGAACTAGAGGAAGTGTGGATGAAGGGCCGCTCGCTCTCGCCCGCCATCTGAGCTGGTACAGCTGCGACGTCTTCGCTGAAGTCGGTCAAGAGCACGGAATCGACGTGGCTTTCTAGGTCTGGAAGGATCTAGACTGGCCCTCGAGGCAGATCCATCACTGCTGTCCAACCACGTCCTCCATGGTTTTCCAACCGGGCTAAGGAACGCGGCAGCGACGTATTCAAGCTGCTTCGACAAGCCACAGTGGTACCCACCAAACCTCGTAATGAGGAATCTGAAGACCATGACTCAGATCGATCTGACTGGTCATGCAGTAACAACGACTTTGACCCCCGGTTCATCGGAGTGATCATCCGCAACCTCAGTGAGGAAGACACCAAGCAGGAAGAGTCGGCCAGTGCCAATAGTGACACCGGCAATCTCAGGATCGATCCATCCAACCTCACCATCCCCACCGAGTTCCATTGGTTCCTCAACAGCTGTGACCAAATCCTTCTCGAGTACACTGAGTCGAAGGAGAAGGAGGATGACAACGGCCTCTCGCATCTACGCGAATGCTACATGAACACTGCCGATCGCAACCCCCACCGGGAGGAGAATGGGAAGCGCACCCCAGATCAATCTCCTCGTGGCAACATCGACTACGAAGTTCCCTACGAAACCAGCCACGAAGCTCGAGCTCGATTGCTCAGCCACAACGATATGCTAGCGGAGGAAAATATGTGTAATACTCTAAAATTTGCTTCTTTTAAAGTTGATATAAATTGATTTAATTTTATATTTTTGTGCTCATAAAAACATAGATAAATAAAATTCTTCATTAAATTAAAATTTATCATAAGGCTTAGCAACATTTCCTTGCATTCATGCTAGTGCATATGGTTTACTGTGATGGGTGGTTTTGACCAAAACGCAAAATGATTCAAATTCCTTTTGAAAATGGCTTTGAAAAATTATAAAGAAAAAAGAAAAGGAAAACCTCTCCGGTCTCATTTCGGTCTTCTCCAGCCCACTCCCTCAGTTTCCACCGCAGGCCTAGTGCGCTCTTCTCCGTTTTCCTCAGCCCCAGTGGCCACGGGCCGACCCACTAGCGAGCAGAAGCCCGCGTGCAGCCTCTCCCCTCTCTCTCTCTCTCTCTCTTCATCTGTCTGACGTCTTGGCTCCGTGCCTCTGTCTCACTGACCAGTGGGCCCCAGCTATCAGCCTCACCCCTCCCCTTCCATTCTCCAACCTTGGGCGCTTTTCCATTTATGGAACCCGACAGCTTCCTTTTAGGGACGAGTTTGATCTCGACTCGATCTCTGCCATCCATCCATGGCGCCAGCTCCGGGCTATAAAAGCTGAGCCCTCATGTCGATCCGCCTCCATCACGCCCCCTTCGCAGCAGCCGTCTCGCCCTAGGGCATCACCACCGCCCAAAACCCTAGCACCGCCGCCTTTGCCTCAATCCAGGCCGCCGCTGTTTCTGTGACGTCGTGGGCCCTTTGCCTCTCTGCGGAAGATGGTAAGGAGACTGTCATCACTGGCCATGCCCCCTCTGCCCCTCTCTGCTCCATGCTGTCGATCCTAACCCCGATCCCTCTGCCAAGTTCGCCATCTCCTCCTCCCTCTTCTATGTTTTTCCATTGACCAGTGATGCTCGGAGCCGCCGTTTTGACAAAAACTGGCAAGGTCCGGCCATGGTGCCGCCATCCCAGCTTAACGCCGCCGACCGCCATCTCCCTCCTTTTCCTTCCACCGTCTGGATCACGATCTACAACTCAGATTCCCTCAAAAAAGATCTACAACTCAGATCACTGGTTGACCCGATCAATACTAGTGGAGCATCTCCAGCAGGGTATTTCCTAAAACAGACCCCCACTTCTCTATTTAGGTAGCCACTCATTTTGATACTACCCATATTTCATTGTTTTTTCTAACAACACTACCTAAAATAGACCCACAAATCCATCCTAGTAGAGAATGACATGTGGGGCCCACATGTCATCCTCTATCAGCTTCTTCTTCCCTGCATGCACGGAGCAGACCTAGCACGGGTAAGGTCGGCCACGCCCGGGGAAGGGCGGACGCCGACGGGGAGGGGCGCGCCTAGGGAAGTGCGAACGGCGACGGGGAGGGGCGTGCCGCACCCGGGGAAGCGGCCACCGGGACCGGAAGCCAGAGGGAGAAGACGCAGCGTCGGTGGGGAGAGGAGAGGTAGCCAGCTGTTGACGGTAGTTAACTATCAATTTTAACCGTCAACTCGACCAAGAAAATGCTATAAAAAGAATCACCAATACAAACTAGGGGTTTAGCTGACAGAATTTCATGAGTTTTGGTGAATCTGTGTTTTACAAAGATTAAACAGGAAAATAACTAAAGATGACCCACATGTCATATTTACATAGAGATAAAAAGGCTACGTATACAAAAGAAGAATCTAGAAGACACGAGAATGCATTGGACCGAAGGAGGGGCCCACCTGTCACCAGGGCAGGGCGGACGCCCTGGCCCCTAGGGCGTCCGCCCTGGTGTCCCCACCTTTGAGCTTCTACTTGCTAGGTCGGTTTCCCACCGTCATTGAGGTCCAATCTCAATCGTTGATTCAAGTCGGTTTGATCCAAGGGCTGACGTTCATCCAAAGGGGCTATATAAGCAAGGTCCCTGGCCCCTGGGTCAGAACAATCCTTAATTCATAATTCATTATTTCTAATCAGGATCAGCCTGAGAGATGTCCCTTGAATAGATCTTCTCTCTAGAGCCTAGCATTCAAGAGAGTTTAGCTTTATAGTCTCTATGTGAGATTAGAGTTTTTCTTTAGATTGAGAGAGATAGAGTGGACGGAAGAGTTGGAGGAAGTTCGGCCTGTCGGTGTCTCCTCTCCGGCTTGTACCTGCGGGATCAAGTCTCCTTAACACGGAGCTTGCTTTTGAGATTCTTCGGTAATTTAACTTCTAATACTAGTAAGCACATTGTTATTATTGTTCTTTGGTTTGCGAGTTTACTTTATTCTCTTCGCGTAGAGTTTAGAGTAATCATCCATAGTGTAAGTGTGGTGTTTGGGCTCGGGTACTCGTAGATATCCCCTAATTGTCCGGATCAGTGGTAGATTGCGGGGGTGACTCATATAGCCTCGTTATCCTTCGGAGCCTCCTCCCGTCATTAGGTTTGGTAGAACCTGTGTGTTAGGGTTAAGCATCATATGTGGTGTCTTCTCTCTAAGTACGTCCCCATTAGAACAGTGATCGCATAGCTTGCCAAAGGTTAGAACTAGGGTGCCGTAGCAGTCTTCTCTATATCCCTTATATCTTAGAACTTGTTTGCAGCTCAGGGGTTTAGCATAGACTTGGTTAGTTATCGCACGTTTTCTCCTTGTGGATAAATAAATAACGATATTCTGGAAATATCTCCCGGGTGAAGTGCTCACCGATATCCGATCACTTACGGATTATTTTTCTTTGATTCTTCCGTGTGCGTAATAAATATCAACACCAGCTTGGTGCTCAACAGTGGCCACCACGCCCGCTACCTGCCGTGCCAGGGGCAGCAGGATCTGGGCTAGCCGGGGCGGAGGATGCGCCACCAGTGTCCGGGCGAACGCCGGTGGCTGGCCGGCGGACACGTTGAAGGAAGAAGCGGCCGTGGAAAGGATGAAGCAACCACGGTGGATGAGTCACATGTTGCGGCGAACGAGCAGGGTTAGAGACACGTGGTCCAGAATTTGGGTAGTCGAGTAGGGGACCAACAGGAATGGGTAGTGGGAGAGGAAACATAGGAGGCCAGCAAATTTTAGGGTCTAGTAGGAGACTGCTGGAGTTGATTTTTTTTGACCTCAACTACCTAAATTGAGAGTAAGGGTCAAATGGGGGATGCTGCTAGAGTTGCTCTAACAAATCCTATTGCTAAATGACGATAGCCTTTTCTAGAACACATGAATAATATGTCACAATGTGATAGTATACACTGAATAATTATGGCATGAACTATATATGAGGGAAACGAACAGTCGTGTCGTACTTTTAGGAAGGACGTCGAGAAATACTAACTGATGGTTTATTTAGTAGCTATATTCCATCACGGCCAAGACTAGTAGCATAACTGGTCACAAATCCCATGACACAGGTGCATGAGAGTCAGAAGAACACACTCCTACGCGTGCAGTACTTCTTTCACTTCACGCAGCAGGTTAGCTACTTCAGCGTTTCACGGCTCAGGCATCAGACCAAGTGACCTTGACCTCACCGATTTTATCATCGAGTCCCAGCGCCTTCCACACCGCCGGCGACCCGTCGACGACGTTGGGAGGACACGGCGGTTCAAAGTTGTGCTCCTCATCGCATCCGTTCACCGAGTCGCACTCGTCGACGACCTTGGCCAGCACGGAGCGGCCGTTACTGGCGGTGACCCGGACCATCTTGCCACACCGTTTCGTGCCGTCGAGCCGCAGCCACCCGGAGGACAGCGCGACCACCTTCTCGTCGTCCCCGTGGAACCGGTTGTCACACTCGGACGGGCCGCCGCCGTCCTGGCCCTTCCTGAAGCTGTTCACCGTCAGGATCGCCGGCGTCTTGGCGGACACTGGGGGCGAGCACCGGAACTGCGGGTAGCTTTCGCCTGCTTGGCAGCACTCCGAGTCGTGGATCCTCTTGCAGTTTCCGGCCTTGCCGTGGAGGACGCCGCTGGCTTTGCAGGTGCCCGTGGCTGCTGACCCCGGCTTGTGATGCTTTTTGGCTTCGGAGACGTGGGCGTTGAGGAGCAGGACCTGCAAGAGGGCAAGCAACACTAGCGGCTTCATGCTGGCCATGCTTGGTTGCTAGCTGCTGTGCTGAATTAACTGTTATTGCACTGGACTCTTGCTGGTGAGTGGTGATTGTGGTCTATGGGACCTGGTTGCTTTATATAGAGCTCAAGGAATCTGCTACGGCGTTCGTTTTAACCGGAAGCGTTAATACAGCCCGATTAATTCCTTGGTTTTGCATCCCCCTATGTTGTTTGATTGGTTGGTTTACAGTAGACTGTGATTTTTGACGGTGAAAGACTATACGTACTTTTGAACTCCCGTGTACTGATCAAAGCTATCTCTTTTTTTTTGTGGGTGGGTGGGTGGGGGGGGGGGGGGGTCTGTACACCAGGACTGTTATTGTTGAAATACTCCTATAACGAACAACTTTTTTGTTGCAAGCAATCACGTCCCTTGTCTTGTCTGAATGTCCGAGTGAATGAGATTCCAAGGTATATACACTTTGATCGCTCAAGACAAGTGAATCCAAGTACCGTCTCTTATCCGTGCGAGGATGTAGGAATCCAAGTTTGCCCATTTGTCTTCTCCCCCAGCTCCTTCGGTGGCCCGTTTCCAATTTTGGCCTGCGCCAGCTGTCCCAAGTGTTTTTTTTTTGCTGTGAAAGTCTCTATGCCAGTCAGTGTATGGCGTGCCAATTAACCAAAGGTAATTACCTCGCTTTAAGGTTCAGCGTTTTGGAGTTTACCAGAGAGAGCGAGAGGCAACCGATCAGGGGCGGCAAAAATTATTTGAGAAAAAAAAGGCGTTCGTTTTAGCTGGAAGCCTTAACACTCTTCTTTGGTTTTGCATCCCCCTACGTTGTTTGATTGGTTGGTTTACAGTAGACTGTGATTTTGGGCGGTGAAAAACTATACGTACTTTGAACGCTCGTGTATTGGTCAAGGCTATATTTTTTTCTTGTCTGTGCATGAGGAATATTATTGTTGAAACATAATGAACAATTTTTGTGTGTATGTGTCGTTTGTGCATATTTGTGAACTCCATTTGTTGTTCGTCCGAATTCTGACTCGAGTATGTACGTTGTTTCATCCGCAAACAGAGATGAAGATGCAGGTGCCGTACACACACAAAACTGGTGCAGCGAACAATATTGTTCAACACATCTAATTGAAATCGCGTAGAAGCTTTCATAGTGTTGCAAGCAATCACGTCCCTTGTCTTTGTCTGAATGTCCGAGTGAATGAGATTCCAAGGAAGACATGTGAATCCAAGTACCGTCTCTTATCCGTGCGACTGTGCGAGGATCTAGGAATCCAAGTTAGCTCATTTGTCTTCTCCCCCAGCTCCTTCGGTGACCCGTTTCCAATTTTGGCCTGCGCCAGCTGTCCCAAGTGTTCTCTTTGTTTTTTTTTTTTGCTGTGGAAGTCTCAATGGCGTACCAATTAACCTAGGTAATTACCTCGCTTTAAGGTTCATCGTTTTGGAGTTTACCAGAGAGAGCGAGAGGCAACCGATCAGGGACTGCAATAATTATTTGAGAAAAAAATATGGCATGGGCAAAAATGCGTGGAGGAGATCTCGAGGAGCCTGGTCGGCAACCCTATTCATGGGCTGGTTTTCGTGGTTTCTGGTTTGCTTCTAAATCAATCCAAAAAAATATGCCGGTGCGGTCTGGGCTGGTTTTCGTCGCATATCTACGGTTTTGATTTGTTTATTGTGTTGGGTTGGTTATCCGGTTTGAATGGTTAATACGGGTTGACAGCTGAAACTCCTAGCTTGGCTACTGAACTCCGATGAAGAGGCCTCGTCTATCGGTTCAATCTATCGGCCGTATTGCTTGCTTTGCTTTCCATTGCAGCGATTCAGGCGCGTGCATGAAGCTTCTGAACCAAACCGAAGACAGCACAGGCAGGCAGCACTGGCCACCACCGCTCGCGCCTGCCGCTGCCACGCCCGCGCCTGCTGCTGCCGCGCTCACGCCCGCGCCCGCCGCTGCCGTGCTCGCCACTTTTTTTTTTGAGTTCTTGGTTTTCATGGGTCTCGCTGGTTTCTAACCGTGACCGGATAAGGCTCTCGAAGTCTTTTGCTGGGTAGACGGGTTACGGCCCGGACCATACTGCGTCATGTTGGGTTTGCCTAGGCTGGTTACGGTCCGGCAGCTGGTTTTGTCAAACATTGAACATGGCTACTGGTCGGTATGTTACATTTGGGAAGTCAGGAAGTTATCTGGCTTATAATAAGGGCAACATTATGTATTACTATCTTAGTATTTGGTCAACAAAGGGAGGTCCCACGTATTGTCTCGAGCTTTAGAAATTACCATATTAATAAAAAACAAAGTCAAAGTGTCTCAATACATATCGAGAAATTACCCAGCACTGCCATTACAATGAACATTAACCCCAAAATACCTTGATTCTTGTTTGGATATTACCTATCCATGGTTTTATTAAAATCGAAGCCAAACACATATGTCGTGATTAATGCATTTGCATTTTGTCGGTGTTTTGTTAACCGACTAGTGAATTTATACGTGTGTCACGCTGCTCTAGGAAGATGACGGTAGCATTCAAAGATATAAGGAATTATACTAATTCAGACCGGAGCCCTATGTCCAGTCTCAGAGATAGTTCGAGTTCGTGTTCCTCAGTTGAATGCTCTGAAGTTCTTACAAACGGGTGTGTAAGCTAAGTGAAAGAGGTAGGAGAAGTGAGGTGAACGAACGCTCGAATGAAGACTTTGAGAGTTCGTCCCCCCCAGATGGGAGGCCTGGCCGCCCTTATATAGAGTCCAGGGGCCAGGTTACATACAGGGAGAGGGGTTCTCCTGACTGAGTGGTCGTGAGCCCGAAGGAGGGAAAAACTAGTAAGCTTGGCCTGCAAGCATGCCTGTCTTGTCCTGGCGTCAGCGCACATTCTGGTATGGTTTTCATTGTGGTCTTGCTCCCATGTCGCGGCATGGCATGGCATGATGCTACAGTACCAGTCATGACGGTACTGTTGGCATGGTGGTGGTTCACCAACTATGTCCTGCGCGATGTGATCTTGCCAAGGCCTTCGTCATCACCTCCTATTCTCCTGGTGGCGTCATGGTGACAGTGCGGGAGTAGGTAGCCGCTGCCGGGTTGTTGGTCACCTTTGCTCGTAGTGCCGGTGGCCTCAACCTTGGGCTGCGAGGTCAAGGTCCCCGGCGGCTTGGCCGGTTTTGAAAGTCAAGGCCAAGGTCATGCGCCCCATCCCGTAGCGGGTGGGGCCATGTGCCCGTCTTGTCAAGTTGGATTTGGACGGTGGGATGCTGTACCAGTCATCACCGCCCAGTGGTGTTGTCTTGTCTGTGGGGGCATGCAGGGATGACGCCTGTCCCCGAGATAGCTGTCCTCTCAGTCCTGATGGAGTGAGTGGAGCGTGCCTGTCTCTGTCTAGGCAGGCGTACTTGATGCAGCCCGACCTCCCCTTTTCCCTTCCCAAGGATCGGGACAGGAGAAAGAGGTCGAGCGAGGCTGCGTAGCGTGTAGTGGAAGGAGAAGGGCTGGTCGTGGTGGACCGTCGGTAGTGGTGCGTGGCCCAGGGCCCCCATGTGGCTTAGTTGGGTTGTGACTGCTTAATTTCTGCCGGCTGGGCTACCCGAGTGGCTGACTAATCGGTGTCTTGAGATACTAGGGGTATCATGGTCCCGACACATTTGAAGTTGAAATTCAAATAATAAAAAATATAATAAAAAGGAACATAATTCAATATGGAATTTAGAAACAACAAAACACAATATATAACAAATAAAAAAGGGATAAGATCCAATATAAGAGAATAATAGGTGGTTGTGAAAAAACAAGTGTTTCTATAATAAAAAGTAAACAGTGCAACTTATTTTGTCATCTTCTCGGTACAAGCACATGGTTGGCTAGTCTAGTTAGCTAAGACTATTGTTCCACAAAACAAAGGAAGGGATTGAATCGATGTGAGGTGGAAAAGCGTTGACGCTTAGATGTTACAAAACTTGCATATTGGTGTAGCCAAGCTTAGAGATTGCTTATCATAGAGGATGGTTCACATGAATGCAACAAGGCACAAAGACATGTCAAAATACACATGTTACAATCAACATCAATGAAACAACCATATATAGTTATGGGACAATACATGTCGTTTGCTTCCATACTAGGCTTGGGCCCATAGCTTGATGCCCACAATGTTAGTCAGGCAACAAAATAAGAAGTAGTCTACATAGCTAATGGTGGGATAACACGAGATAATGCCGATGAAGTCATCAACCAATGAGCATGACAAAAAGGTGGAGTGGCACAAGATGAGACGGGCTGTTGTAGTAGACTTCATATATCAAGGTTGTGGCATTAGCCAAATATATATAAGAGGAAGGCCTAGCATGTAGATTCACTAAAGGTGGAGCCTACACCTACTTCGATAAAAATATTGATGATGGTGATATATAGATTTCGTAGTGACACACAGGAATGAAACGGGAGGGAAAAGTAAAGGTTAAGTTGCATTAGGGCTAAATCATAAGCTAATTAACCACAAACATTTTACTAATTGTTTAACTAACTTTATTTCAAGCTTATTGTGTGTGTAGTAGTCTCATTGCAAGGAAAATGAAGTGCCTAGAGATAAGCACCATGCTTTAATCCATGGTATCAATCAAATTGAATCACTTTGATTTGGTATCACTTCAAACCGGTATCAACTCGTTGTCTTTCAATTGGTATATTTTTATGCTTTCTCCATGCATCATATAGATTAAACTCCCTTTGTGCTTAAATTGCCGGTTATGCAATGCTCTGCCATCCAATATATGTATGCATATACTTAGGAGGAGCTTAGTCTATGTATTGTGAGAGTCAAGTTTTTGTGATCAATTCTACATATAAAGGATCACAAAAGCAAGCCTAATCCATAATAAATACCAAAATCACAAATTCAAAAATTTTCAAAAAGTTTACAAGTGGTATTGTTTGTGGGAGATTGTAAGGAAAATAAAGGAGTATTTCATATTGGGAATTGGTCCAAGAAAGGGAGTAAGTTGGACTATGTAGTTACGGGAGGCTTAAGTCACAAGGGGACATTGTCAAGGGCAAGATAAGTATTACTTGTGTTTCCAAGTAGTATATTTTGCATCATATGATCTTGCGCCTTTGCATTGCATCCTAGCAAGTAGATTGCTTTTTAATTTTTGTATCTATTATTTTCTTGGTTTGGTCGTGTTGTCATCAAGCAATAAAAAAGGGAGAGATTGTAAGAAAAATGGACCCCGTGGCCCATTTAAATTTGATTTTGGTGTTTGATGATCAGTATGACCATTTGGACTTATATTGTTTGCTAGTGTTTTAGGAAAGTTCAAAGGATGCAAAGTGGACTTGGACTTAGGCAAAGTGGTGATCTGGATGATCAACACCTCTAGCAAGTCATTAGAAGTAGTAATGAAGATCTACAAAGTACATGTAGAAGCCCAAGACACAAGATGGAACCATGCCAGACATGAAGATAATGAAGAATCAAATTGAAAAGGGTTTAGCAGGGAATCAGACTAGACCCTAAAGGTCATCAGACAATAGGCCACCAAACCCTAGCAGAGAGGCATCCATAAGGCATCAGACCGAATAACGGACTAGTAGAAGGACAGGCATCAGACTATACACTGCTGCTATTCACAAAGGAGCATGCATCGAACCATAGCGTCCTAGTCCAATGGCTTGTAGAGAGGTTCCAGAGAGGGAAGTTGGGCATCGGACTGGTCCGACGGTAGGCATCTGATGATGCGCTACAGAAGAGGCCAACTATCAGCAACTGTCATTTCAATGGCTAGCTAGCGAATAGGCATCAGACTAGTTCGATGACATCTATCGGACAATTTGATGGCTGCGGAGAGAGCCTGCGTAGGTTGCAGCGACTATATTGGAAGTTAGGGGCTACATATACCCCTTTGGCCAACCATTTGAGGGTGTGTGGAGCTCAAGGAATACTTGTGTGAGTTCAGGCTCATCTCTAGTAGCTCTAGCCACCAAAGTGCTTAGTGATACACTTGGTGATTAGCATAGGTGCTTTGGAAAGTGCTTAGGTTAATTAGACCACCGCTTATGCGCTTGCTCTAGGTTTAGGCCTAGTGTTTCGTGAGGTTTGCATACCTCTCACCGGTGTGTGCTTGCGTGCACCATTGTTGTACACCGGAGGGGCTTGTAGTCTTGCATGCGAGACCACACCAACCATATTTGTGGTGTGACCGCCACCGTGTATCGGAGGGAACGAGGCCTGCAACGGTTTGGCTAGAAGCTCGATAGTGAAGACGGCAGGGAGCGGTCTAGGAGAGGCCATCTTGGAGACCCACTTGCATGTGGGGACGGCCTAAAGGCTATCCACGGAGTTACCCGATCAGAAGCTTAGCCTTGCGAGGGGCTGCAATGAGGACTAGGGGAAGCGAGGAACCCCTCGACACCTCATTAAAAATGTCGGTGGCGTCGAATGGGAGCTTGCATCTCTACCATCCTTTACCTTTCGTACTTAATTTATGTACCTTGGTTGTGTGCTTACTTTCCTAGCTTAGTCTAATATGCTAATTAATAGGATTGGAACCTTGGTTGCATAACTCTTTTGCGGTTGAGATAGCAACACACCTAGCAAAACCTAAGTTGCACATTTAGTTAGTTTAATCCTTGCATAGGTTTTGACTAGATTTAATAGAGGCATTAGTTAGAAGTAGTTTTTAAATTGCCTAATTCACCCTCCTCTTAGGCGTCATGGTCCCTTTAATAGCATTTATGTACTCCATGATAATATTGTCGAATGTGCCAAACATCAAGTGGCATCACTAAAGGCTAGCGGGCATCGGCCACAAAGAACAAGATTTCAACCACATCTTTAGGCAACATCTGGTGAACAAAAATTGGACAAATAAATATATGCATTGGCCAATGAATCCAATCTGTTTTAAAACTTTAGATTCATTACTTTTTGATGATGTCATCAAGTATAGCAAACACTAGCAATGGTCAAATGACACATACGGGAACAAGATTCTAATCAGCATCAATTCAATTACCCAAAATCAGCCTCGGTCGCAAATGATGAGAAACCAATTCTAAACAATCTAGAAGCTACCATTACGATTTAGCTAAGGACAATTATATCTCTACACATTAGCGGTATCATAGGTAGTCTAATGCAAAGCCATGTTGGAATTTCGATAATGTGGAGAGATAGCGAGGCGAGAGAAAAAGGTCATTGTTTCACCAAACAACCACCTAACAAGCTAAAGTTTATGACTATATATGGCAAGTCTAACACCATTCAATGAGTTATGATTGTCATGCAAGTCGTAATATTCCTTTCATTCTATGCATAAATTAAGAAATTGTGAGTTCCTACGAGACAATAAAAGAAAACTCACTAAATAAGTTGTCTATTAAGGTAATTCATGATTACGTGGAACTAAAAGGTTGTGACAGACTCCTAGCAGATGGCTCCAAGACTTAAAAAGCACTGGGATGAATCAAATGATACTATAGGAAAAAGATATAGAACCATAATAGAAGAAGCAAGATTATATCGAGTTTAAATCTATAAGAGAGCAAGAAACTGGATAAAGACACTATAAGAGAGCAAGAAACTAGATAAAAGATATAGAACCATAATAGAAGTAGTTTAAGCACACTATGAAAATATATTTCATGATTGTCGGTGTCTAGAGGACCGAGTGTCTAAACAGAGCGACTAGTGAATTTGTATCTGTGTGTCTGGACCCTGATGGCTGTGCAAAGCGGACACAAGGATGTATATTGGTTCGGGCATGAACGACCCTACGTCCAGTGGATTTCGTTGCGGTTCATGTTGTCTTGCACCAGGGTGCTCGTAGTAGGGGTTACAAGCTTTCGAGAGAGGGAGCAGGTCCCAAGTCTCTTGAGTGGTTTCGATTGAGTTCTAATTGTTGTTGCTTGGTTGGTCGGTGCCTTCTTGTTGTTGTTGCCCCCTTGCCTCCCCTTTTATAACTTCTAAGGGGAGGGGTCAGGTTACATTAGCGGTAAAGTGGTGAAAACGGGAAAAACGAAAGAGAAAGATAAAAAAAGGTGGCCTCGGACGTGGCCATCCTTCTCCTTATCCGGTGGGAATAATTTTCCTATAGCGTGGAGTCATGCGGGGCGTTGATCTTTTGGCCTCTTCGTTCGATGGTGCGTCATGCCAAGGCCATGCCTTGACCTATATGTCCCTGTGCCATGAAGGTGGACGGCGCGTGCGCCGGGATTTTCGTGGTGAGGGGGTTAGATGGCACAGCTGCCGTCACCGCCGTTGTTGTAGAGGTATGGATATCATCGTAGTAGAATGACCGGGGTCATATCGAGTCAGGGCATGGTTTTGGTGCCCCTGTAGACTGTGCACGGTCATGTCCATCACGTTGATGGAAAGAGCACCGTGCTGGGGTCCCCGTGGCTCCCCGTTTTGCTTGAGGGTTCCACGTGGCCCTCGGGCAAGGCGGAAAATGCACTGTGGGGGGTCGGGCGCCTTTGATGATGCTACGGGGGCTCGGGCGAGGCGGAGAGATATCGCCCGATATGCCTATCGTGCCTGAGGCCTCTCTGCAAGGCTCGAGTGAGATAGAGTTTACAGTTTACGCCCTTGAGCGGCTAACATGTTGTCAGTGCTTTTTGGGCCCCTTATGGTGGGCCTACAAATGTGCAGGTTGCCGTATTTTACCCACTGTTGGGTACCTCGGGTATTTTGGTACCCGACAGTAGCCCCCCGAGCCTGTGGAGGAGTGGAGCACTCCTTCAGAGGCTTGAGAACGAGAGACAGTGGGTAGTTTTTGGCTTGTTTTTGTTTTTAGAAGGATTGTCCGGTGGGTGAGCGCACCCGGTGGGTGTAGCCCCTGAGGCCTTAGAGGGATGAGTTATCCCTTCAAGGGCTTATAATTGAGCAAGTGTGGCATTTCTAGTATGACCGTGGTTCGGATGGGGAGCCCTTGCGGTCTTGGTGTGGACCATTCGCTAGGTCGGGATGCCAGAGAAGCCCCCCACGCTGCAAGGGACTGACCGGGTGGCCCTCGGCTGTCGTGTTGTTTCCCTTATGCTCTTTAGCGGAACGGAGGGGCATGCATGGGCCCTTGTCATCCCATTTGGGCCGTATTGTGGTTTGTTTGATTTTGAGGAGACTATCCGGTGGGTAAGTGCGAGCGCACCTGCCGGGTGTAGCCCCAAGGCCTTAGAGGGATGAGTTATCCCTTCAAGGGCTTATAATCGAGTGAGTGGGCCTGCCTAGGAAAGACAAAGGGTCGCGCCGAGCAGTTACTGTGTGATGCTTCGTGTTGCGGTGCACGAAAAGGTGGGTGGTTCGTGTTCGGTCGGTTATCTTTTTGAGGCCTATTGCTGGCCCATGGAGCGGAGGGGTGTAAAATCGCCTATGCTATGATGGTTTGCCTTCTTGAGGCATGGCGTGCGACCGTCACGATTCCCTTTGGGAGGTGAGCGGGGCAGTTGGGCATGTTGATTGCCCAGGAGTTGAGAGGCTTCCCCGGGGCCCTTTATAACTTGAGTCGGGGTGCCTGATCCTGGCATCTCTCTTCTTCTGCCCTTGCCCTTTGTTCTTTCCTCTTCTCCACCTTAGCAATGGAGCACGGTGACTCATCGAGGGGCTCCCGTGTGAGCACGCCAGGAGAAGGGGACGGGGCACCCTTTCGCCGCCGTCACCTTAACCACGGCATCCCTTCCTCGTCGAGGTACGGGCAGGCCTAGAATGCTACGGCCTGGGGTGTTCCTACCCCGCTGCAGGAGGTGCGGGAGGAGTTGGCCACCATGAAGGCGGTGGTGACGTCCTTGGAGGAGGAGGCAGCACTTGCCCGTTTGCAACGAACGGAGTCCGACCACTGGTGTGCGGGTGAGTGCTTTTCCATTTCCTCTTTTTGCTTCTCCAGTCGATCTTAAAGTCTAATGCTTGTTGTTCATTTTGGGCAGAACTGCTCGCGGAGGTAGAGTCCCTCCGTGATGCCGCTGACGTCCTAGCGGACTTTATCCGCGCTTTGGCGGGACGCTGGGAGGAGCGCCTTCTCAACGCGCGAGCGCTGATCCGAGCGGCGATCGAGTGCGGCGTTCGTCGAGGGGTGGTCGTCGCGCTGATAATGGCCCAGGCGGCCACGGACGTGGAGCTCCATGACGTTGAGGGCTTCCCGATGGGAGAGGGGCTCGGGGACTATGAGGACCTCCTCGAGGGCTTCGAACCGGTGGCGAACGTCGTCGTTGCCCTGGTCCCTGCGGACCAGGTTCTCAACGAGGATCCATAGGTGTAGTCTAGGACCCCCTTTCCCATGAAATGTAAAAATGATCTTATCTATGAAATCAGTTTGTTTGTCTGTTTAATTGTTGTCATGTTTTATTTCCCCAATGTTATCATGTGTTGATTGTCAGTTACGGTTTTGGCGAGGTCACTGAGACCCTACCCATTGGCGGTTTTCTCTTGGGGAGGAACTGACTTGTGTGCGTGTAGATCGATTGGATGTTTGAGTGTGGTCGTTTCCCTTGTCTCGAGGCGGGGTCAGACGCATCCTTACCGAGGCTTCTGCCACTACCTAGGAATGTAGGTGCGTCGGGAGGGCTCGCTCGCGGGTCGGACATTTCTGCCCCCAAGTTCTGTCCCCCGAGGAGGGGTCGGGCTTTTTTGCCTTAGTCTTGGGGTGGCTGGCCTGTTGGGACGTTCGAGAAAATTCATTTGTGGGACGAGCATTTCTACCCTCGGGTCCCACGTGTGGCAGAACCGCCTAATCTAATGCCCTTCCAAAAGTACTCGTCTTCCATTAGACACTAAGTACCTAGGGGAGAACACTAAACTACGTGATTCCATCGAGCACACCACAAGGGAGAACTCGAAAATCTACAATTTTACATCAGGATCACAAATGAGAGTAAAGCTTACAACATCCTTACCATTTCTTACATCACTTTTAGTACAACATCAGAGTAATTCATTATTGGGTTATAACAGCGGAATATAAAATGTTATCAGAGTTTAGCGAAAATGAAACCATTTAATGACAAGTTAACCATTAACATGAAGAACGTTTAAATACATGAAATGTTAATAGATTAATAGTATTTTCCTTGTAAAACTTTGGTGAGAGTTTTGATAATTAAACTCTACTCCGCATCGCAAAGGAATCCTCGCTGAGCCCACTAGGAGGTTTCCACACACAAGTGTCAGCTTATCAGCACCTGCCACCTGCAACAGGGTAGAACAAACCCTGAGTACTCAATTGTACTCCGCAAGACTTACCCGTGAGGAGGAAGTAAAAAGACTCCAAGGATTATGCAAGGCTTTTTGGCTTGTGAGTTTCTTATTTGTGAGAAGCAGCACTAAGAGTGTGTCCTTAATTTCTTACTTTTAATAGCCGTATTTTATTTCTTATCCAACCTTCTATGTAAGCACCTAGTCTATAATCAAGCAGGGTTGAACAAAGGAACCATTTCTTCATCTTTCGACTGCCAGTTCTTACTATGATGCCAAAGCGTAGTCAAGCCGTACCGTCACGCAGAAACGACGATTCACGAATCAATGTGCCCAGCTGGGTGCCCCGAAAACACATGCCTTGCTTGTACCCCGGGCACAAGCAAGACCAACCCGTTCCCTCCTGTCAAGGGGTCCATGTCCCCGTCCAAGCTCGGACTCTAAGCCCCCAACACTGCAGGCCCGACCTCAGTATGGTGCTTAGACCTCCTCAAGCCAATATATATGACCACCCTAGAAAGTCGGTCCGGAAAGAGCCGGAACCCATGACAAGAGAGAAACAAGTCTTCCCGTCCCCATAAGCAAGTATATGCTCGGGACAATAAATCTGTGACTTGACCAGGGTCTATGCAACGAACGGTCCTTAATTGACACAGGCGGAACAAATGCAACTAGAGCCCCGCTCTGTTGCCCAACCAGGTCCATCCAACCCGTTCCGTCCGGTCTCCAATTATCCATATACATTTATATTCCATGTGCTAGTAACATGATAATAGTAACAATATTATAATCCCTATCTCTCGCGAGTGACAGGTAATCACTCGACTTCTACCAGAATCCTATAGCATAGCACACTACACGACCCTATCATACTAGGAAGACTTATATATATATATATATATATATATATATATATATATATATATATATATATATATATATATATATATATATATACACACACACAAGTGGGTTTCATTCAACTCCTTTAACTTAATGCACAAGCATAATTTAAAGTGCAGAATAATAGGGGTTATGCACCGGGGCTTACCTGGGTAAAATATAACCAAGTTAGCATTCCGTCATGGTGGCAGATCCTCGAACACCATCCTTTCGGCTACTCCGGTGGCTTCACGATCCATCATCGCTCCTATTGTGATATTTGCGGATGCATCGCATAGATGTAAATAATCAACGACAGTCGCAAGTTAAAGTACGATTTTGTCTCTCAACTAACGAACTAGCTCACCAACTAACGTGCTAAACTACGTATCTTTGCTACCAGCAACGCGCTATACACCGACAAGCATTTTAGTTACGAAAATCCAAGATGTTGCTCTATCCATTTCATTGATTTAATATATACACGAACCATGACCTATTAGCTATCTTAGCAATTTAATTATTCAGCGACTACCAAACTTACAGTGAGCATCCAATACTACCAGGAACCTACGGTGAAATTTCTAGAATTTTTACTATCATGGATTGATCATGGAAATTCATACAAGTTCCCATTTAATAATTTTAAGCGTCTCAAAATAATTAGAGCAAGCCTAAAAATATTATAAAACTACATGAACCAATTACACCTTTAGATAGATCATGATTTTATGAACCTAACAAAATTGGTTTCATAATTTCTTGGACCTCTACAAAGTTCTATATCAAATTTACAAGTTTACTCAAGAGGCTAAATTTGGAAAATGCTCCATAAAATGAAAAGGGCCGGC
Source organism: Saccharum hybrid cultivar R570 (assembly GCA_038087645.1). Taxonomy (NCBI): domain Eukaryota; kingdom Viridiplantae; phylum Streptophyta; class Magnoliopsida; order Poales; family Poaceae; genus Saccharum; species Saccharum hybrid cultivar. The sequence goes on along the minus strand of JAQSUU010000003.1, from coordinate 252,414 downwards.
GGCAACAATTCGGCCCGGCAGCCACAGCGGAAACAGCGCCGTTCCGACGATGACGAAGCCATTTCGACGAGCACGAGCGATACTAGAGCGAAAGGAAAAAAATGATCCAGCATCAGGAGCTCACCACAGACACCGCTACGGTGTTGGTTGAGGCAGAAGAAAACTGGGTAGGGCTAGCCACGTGCGAGCCGTTGGGGGTAGCAGTGCTCCGGGATGAACATCGGCGCATCACCACGTCTCCGGCGAGCGCCCTGGCCAAATAGGATGAGCACCGGACAGAGAAAGTCAAGACAAACTCGAGGACGTGAACACTTGAACTCGAAGACCTTACCCCCGACTCTACCGTCACGGCGGCGTGCATGGCCGGTGGCGAGCAAGACGCCCCATTGCCGGCCGGAGGAGCTTGACTGCGCCTTTATGCGGTCGGGCTGCTAGCCTATGCCTGGTCGCTGAAGCACTGGAGCGAAGTGAGAGGCCGCGTACAGCAAGTGCTAAGGGCTCGTTCAGTTGCAAACTTTTTTGCAAAATGAAACTGTAGCACGTTTCGTTGTTATTTGACAATGAGTGTCCAATCATGGTCTAATTAGGTTTAAAAGATTCGTCTCGTCCATTTCGTCTAAACTGTGTAATTAGTTTTATTTTTTATCTATATTTAATGCTTCATACATGTGTCTAAAGATTCGATGTGACGGAGAATCTGAAATTTTTTGCAAAATTTTATGAAACTAAACCGGCCCTAAGCTTGCGAAGCAGTGCGATTTCTTCGGTCGGCACGGGCAGACGAGGCAGCTGCTCTTCAAGGCTCAGCCTCCTACAGTCGAGGTTGCATTAATGAAGCGGGGGACGTCCGCAGGGACGGGGCTCAGAGAGAGAGCGTCGTGGAGCGCCGGGATGGGACCCTGGTGGAACGCGGACGGCGGCAGCACGGACAGCGGCGCAGCGAGACATGTGTTGATTGCACGGCATGCAGAGCAGCGGCAGCTCCCTCTCTATGCACAGCAGGAAATAAATCATACGTGCTGCACACTCTCCTCTTTCTCCTTCATGACTGGCTGAGGAGGTAGGATGATGACTAGGCGATGGAATCAAATGCAAGCAAAACAAACAGCACGGTTCTGAACGTACTTAGTACTCGATTTATAGCAGTAGTATTCGCTTGCCCTTTACCACATGAGCGCATCGACTAATCACTGACACATGGTTAAGCATCGCAGTTCGTAGTAGTACATTTTAGACTAAGCCCTTGTTTAGTTCTCCCAATTCTCCTCCAAATTTCACTATGCAAAAAGAAGATTCCCTGTCACATCAAAATATCGGCAAATGCATGGAGTACTAAATGTTGATGAAATCAAAAACTAATTGCACAGTTTTGTTGTACTTTGTGAGATGAACATTTTAAGCCTAGTTAGTCAAAATTTGGATAATTTTTACCAAATACAAACGAAATGCTACAGGAATTCTGATACAGTGTTTTTCTCCCCAATTCACCGAACTAGACGACAGCGGTGAGCATCGAGCAGCTGAGCAAGCAGCCAGTCATGAGTCATTCTTGTGTGTACGTGAGTGTTATATTTTTCGTCCTTCCTTTATTTTTTTTATTGATTCTTTATTTAAAAAGCAAAATTTTCCACTATACAAACAATCATATAAAGATAACAGAGAGAGATTACAATAATACATTTGACACAATTTGAGCTGTATATCTATTTATGGTTATCAAGGCATGCGTTGTATTTTTCTCACTTTTCTTTTACAAGTTAATAATTGCATTCTCATCAACACCACTTGTTCATCACACTTTACTTAAGCGACATACACAAATCACATTTTATTTTTTTTGTTTATAGAAATTCGCTTATCATTTTACGTGTGTTGAAATTTTAAAACCCGCGGAATCTGTTTTCGATGATTTATCTTAGGCCTTACCCTGGTGCTAAGCAAGCTCGTAACACCAGGGGTGTTACACCACGCCCCCGAGCAGGGGTCGGGCTCTTTCGCCTAAGTCTTAGGATCGCTGGCCCGTTAGGATGCTCGGGAAAATTCGTTCGTGGGTCGGGTATTTCTGCCCCTGGGTCCCGCGCCCCCGAGAAGGGGTCGGGCTCTCTCGCCTAAGTCTTAGGATCGCTAGCCCGTTGGGACGCTCGGGAAAATTCGTTCGTGGGTCGGGCATTTCTGCCCCTGGGTCCTTCGAAGTCCTTACGGGCGCGCGGGGCCAGTTAAGTGACTTCGTTAGTATATCCCTCACGCATCTTTTCCGCAAAGAGGAGGGTTGGACAACGCCACGGCTTCCCTCGCTGGGTCGAGTCGTGGTGCCCGTTGAGTTGCAATCGGGTCAGTTCAAGTGAAGCCCCGGTTCCCGTTTGCTAGGATCCGACGGAGGTAAGCTAGTGACCGGCTTCAAAATTTCCTGGTGGTTGGTTCGGGGAGTTCCCGGGGTCATTCGACCGTCCCCGAGGGCTCGCTACCTTTTTCTAAAAAACCTCCCGAAACGTAAACCGACCTGGACTTGAACATGGTTCGAGAAGGCCCATGACACTTCGTGCGTCCGGGTACTGGCCATGCGTTGCCCCTTCTCATACCATCCCTCACTCGGGTGGCTTGGAGCGGCTATCGAACCCTTCGCGGGCCAGCCTTCGAACTCCATGCCGTGATCGGACCGTAAAGGGAAGAAACGTACCGCGTAATCTTCGCCGACAATATGAAATGCATCGCATAATTATCGCTGATAATGTGAAACGTATCGCATAATTATCGTTGAGTGTAACTCATGATTTAACGCGTAAATTATGAGATAAATCGTAGCAGATAACATGCAACGGTTTCATCAGTACAAAAAGATAATGTTCAAACAGAAAGATAGATCATGAGCAGGGGATGATGGGGTGATCTACCGATCATGGCGTGTCGGCGTCGTGCACGGCCTCCTCCCTCCGGTGTTATGGCCACGTGAGCTCATAACCGTCGTCATCGGAGTCACCGTTGTCGAGAAGGTAGTCACAGACACCGATAAAATGACGTAGAGCCCCTAGGTCGTTGAGCCCAGAGAAGTCAGCGCCGGCCCAGCTGCTGTCGTCCTCGTCGGAGCTAGTACTAGAAGCTGTCTCAGCAGTCGCGAGTACCTCCGTGATAGCCTGCGCATGGTGAGTCGGTAGATCTGCGAGAACCTCCCCCATAGACGGATCAAAGTGTATTGCGATCGAGGATTGGCCACGAGCCCTCCCGTGGTCATGTGGCTTACCGGCCGGCGTCGTTTGGCCTTGGGAACCTCCTGGGCGGTTGCTCTCGGGGGCCTGCCCTTCATCCATGCATAGGCGAAGATTAGATAGGGCTTTGGAGATGGCGTCAACGTCGACATCAGGGGGAGAAGGACCAGATCGTAGTCCACTCCCGTGCAGATCAAATCTAGGTTCCCAAACCGGACATGGGAGCCTAGAGCAAAGTGGATGCGGGGATTGGCCATCAAGATCTAGTAGATGGATTGTGATGTGCAAAAGGCCCCTATCTGGCACGCAAACTGTCGGTGTCTAGAGGACCGGGTGTCTAAATAGAGTGACTAGTGAGTTTGTATCTACGCGTCTAGACCCTGATGGCTGTGCAAAGCGGACACAAAGATGTATACTGGTTCGGGCATGAACGGCCCTACATCCAGTGAGTTTCGCTGCTATTCGTGTTGCCTTACACCGGGATGCTCATAGTAGGGGTTACAAGCTTTCGAGAGAGCGAGCAGGTCCCAAGTCTCTTGAGTGCTTTCGACTGAGTTCTAGTTGTTGTTGCTTGGTTGGTAGGTGCCTTCTTGTTGTTGTTGCCCCCTTGCCTCCTCTTTTATAACTTCTAAGGGGAGGGGTCGGGTTACATTAGCGGTAAAGTGGTGAAAATGGGAAAAATAAAAGAGAGATAAAAAAGGTGGCCTTGGACGTGGCTGTCCTCCTCCTTATCCGGTGGGAACAATTTTCCTATAGCGTGGAGTCATGTGGGGCGTTGATCTTTTGGACTCTCTGTTCGCTGGTGCATCGTGCCGGGGCCATGCCATGACCTGTACATCCCTGTGCCATGAAGGTGGGCGGCGCGTGCGCCGGGATTTTCGTGGTGAGGGGGTTATGTGGCACAACTGTCATCACCCCCGTTGTTGTAGAGGTATGGATATCGTCGTGGTAGAATGACCGGGGTCATGTCGAGTCAGGGCATGGTTCTGGTGCCCCTGTAGACTGTGCATGGTCACGTCCATCATGTTGATGGAGCGAGCACCGTGCTGGGGGTCCCCGTGGCTCCCCATTTCACCTGAGGGTTCCACGTGCCCCTCGGGCGAGGTGGAAAACGCACTGTGGGGGGTCGGACGCGTTTGATGACGCTACGGGGGCTCGGGCGAGGCGGAGAGATATCGCCCGAGATGCCTATCGTGCCCGAGGCCTCTCCGCAAGGCTCGGACGAGATAGAGTTTGCAGTTTGCGCCCTTGAGCGGCTAACATGTTGTCAGTGCTTTTTGGGCCCCTTATGGTGGGCCTACAAACGTGCAGGGTGCTATATTTTACCCACTGTTGGGTACCTCAGGTATTTTGGTATCCGACAATGATGTATCTAATGATACTAATTTGCTATTATAAATTGTCGGTCCCTACTTTAGGGTCTATTGTGCATCATGTATCAGTCCCTGGATCAGTAGCTGATACTCACAGGTTGAACAAGATTAATATAAAAAACCATACTTTTATCAATAATGGGGAAACACATTATAAATTAAGTTCATATTTACATAGCTTGGGCCATTGGCCTTATAATATAGATTGGAGTTCTATCACAGTGGTCCTACGAACATCGTGGCTCCATTCCTACAGGCAACTTGAAGTGCGGACGTAAACCTTATTCTAAGCTCATTCCTATATCTTAATCCTAGTAGTCCATGCATAGCTCTCTTGCATAGCCATACATCTTCGTCCTTGGGTGTACTCTTGTTGTTCCATCTTTGCGTGGCTTCGATCGCTCCATCCTCGTTTGTGTTCTTGTAGCTTTTCTCCTAAAAACATAGAAGGGAGGGGATTGTGTATATAAAGTACTCAGCAAGCCCTTACTTTGGTGTAGGGTGAGGTGGATGGCGGAGGCTATATGTGGTGGTGGTTTATAGTGGTGGAAGTGTATATGGTAGGAGTGGAGTTATATATTTATAAAAAGAGAGTTTGGGCCCGGGGAGAGTATTAACCCTTCTCGCCAATTCCCGGAGTTTATAGGTTGTAACTTACTTGATTAATAGATTGCAACTTACTAGATTAATAGATTGCAACTTACCATATTATCATAGTTTCATTACACATAAAAGCATCTAATCATTTGAGACCTCATCCCAGCGGTTGCCCATTCCAAGGACGTGGCTATTCGAATATATTCAATACACTCTGCAGAGGTTATACACAATTCCCCACATGATAGGCGCAATTTCCAACCATGCGCGGTGACAAAAATAGGCCTAATGAGATCTCATACCCAGATGGAATGACCTTAGGTATCCATACAACACTACCACGGTCTACTCAAGGGTCGGAAACACACAAAGGTTGGATGATCACATAACATCCAATTTCAATGGATGATCACACTGCATCCAATTTTAGGGGATGATCACACATCATCCGAATTCAATAAACAGTGCTCGCACACGGCACAACAATAATTTTACATGGAAGATCAGATAGCAACCATGCCGACTAGACCACGGAAGATCACCCAGCAACTGTGTCCTCTCCTGATAGTCCGTTGCCACTCTGGCCTCCTAGTAGTAGTTGTACTTCTTCCTAACCGGGTGTGAGACCAAGTCTGCCCATTAGTTGTACGAAATTTAGGCTAGACGAGATGGCAAATGAGTAGTCCTTATATGACCAAAGCGAGTATCTCCTACAGGAACCCTCACTAGGCGAACCTGCCGAGGTAATCCACACCACGTGAAAATACCCCCACTAGCTCCCGTCGGATATAAATTTTAGTTCCACAAGTTATATTTAATTAACAGCATGGTTCATGTTCTTAAGCTCATCCATACCACCAAAATCTCATAATAATCAAGCTCATAACATATCTCAAGTGCTCATATCATATCACAAAGTGCTCATAACATATCACAAATGCACAAGAGCTCATAGCATATCACAAATGCTCATAACATATTACAAGGAGCTCATAACATATCACAGGAGCTCATATCATTTATTCTCACAAATACATAACGGTGGTGGTATGAATATATAATGTAAATTAAGTTTATTAGATATTGGGTAGAAATTGAAAGTGGCAGGTTTTGTGGTGGAAGTGGCAAGACATGGTGATGGTGGAAAGGGGAGTGGTTTTATATGTGGCAAAATATATGGAGGGGAGAAGGTAGGTGGGTGTTAGGACTTGCCTCCGCTCGCTGACAATTATATCCTTATTCTAAGATCCTGATTCCTGTGCTTCTTGCTCGTATGTCTTCGCATAACTGTGCTTCTAGGTTCCATCGGGTTCTCTCCATGTCTTCTATCCTACGTTGTCTAGCGTCGACAAGCAAGGAAAACACCAAGCAAAGAATGGAAAACAGTCATAATCAATCAAAGTGTGGATTGACTAATATGGATTGACTTTATCTGGTTGGAGGGTTTACTTCTAGGACTATCATTATTTTACCAATTTGAAGTAAGGTTGAATGGAGGGAATCCACCCAACAGAGTGTGGCTCCTACGAGTTAGGTTGAGATGGTGTGGTTATCTGGCGAAAACTAGACCATATTATTATATTTCACTATTTTGTGAACCTGAAAGAAAGCCTGACCAAGTCATCATAAATGACTTGATTGACTCCTACAGGTCCACTCGGGTTTGGCGAGGTTAACTAAGTGAGCTCACGTATACATATTAGTATACATGAGAGAAGCTCCAATTAGGTACATGCATATATATTTATATACAATTCCGAAAGGGTGTAGGCTAAACACAGGTGCATGGTTAGGATAGCGGGAGTGATGGCTAGGTTAGTGGCACATACATGTATACAATATGTATATGCCTGAGTTTAGTTAAGATGATATATATATATATATATATATATATATGCACGTATATAAATATACCCGCTACGTATGCATGGATGTTAGCGTATTATTTTATGTGCGTGAATATTCGAGTATTTATGTACCTGTTATAGTGTACACACATACACGAATATACGGTGCTAAAAGGTGTTAATGGGTGGGTGCAGCTAAGTGTCAGCGTTAATACAAAGAAATGGAAGACAAACAAACTAGAATTTAAATGGCACCAAAAATTATGAAAAAGGATATGAGTGTGTAGGGTTTTATTTTAGAAGATTTTTGGTGGAAGAATCAAGAGATTCGGATTTGAAATGGAAGATATATGGATTATCAAAGGTTTATTGAAGAAAGGCGTATGGCAAGGATATTGGAAATTATTTCTGGAATTTAGAGGGTGGAGAAGACATGGGAAAGGTTTGGGTAGACTTTGAAGTGGCTCTAGTATTTATATGAATTTTCTAGGAAGTTTTCTAGAATGAGTAAGGGCTTACTGATGCTCCTATGTGCATCTTGCGGGTGCGCGTAATATTTTCTACTCAGCACGTCGGACGTGGGCTTGCATGGCACTGTTCCATGAACCCGCTCCTTTATTTGTGCAGCGAACACGGCTTCCTGTGTGTGGAAAAAAAATTCAGTGCAAACGGTATCCACCTTGCCTTCCTATATACATGCCATGGATGGTTGGCATGTGTCCAGTCAACATGATCCAACCGCGCATGGTGGAGGCGGAAAAGCAGCAGGCACAGAAGGTAACCGAAGCTGCATGCGGACATGCGAGGAAATCTTCTAGGCGACTATCCATGGCATGCATGGAGGGAGGCACAGTGGATACAGTTTGCACCGAATTTTTTCCTGGAAATCTTCTAGGCGTGCGCATGGCAACTATCCATGACATGTATACAGGGAGGGCACGGTGGATACAGTTTACACCAATTTTTTTCCCATGAGATACGGTCACTACCTGAGCCCATCCGGCGTACGTGAACAGAGGAGAAACTAACCCAAAAGAATTTTGTATCTTCACGTGACGGCTTTTGAAATTTCCTAGAAAATCATGGAGAGGGTTACCAAAGATTTTCATATGAATTCAAGGAAGAAAATGGGGTTGGGGATTCATGGAAAATAATGAGATTGGGAATACAAGGAAAATATTTTGACGCCCCAAATAAATTCTAGAAAAGCACACAAACAACACATGTACACTCATAATGCATATGGTGAATTTTTTAATGCATGGTTTTTGGAAAAACAATTTCTAAATAAACCAATCAAGTTTTAATTTGTTGTAAAAATTTTAAAGTTCAAATTTTTAGTGATTTTTAACATGGTGAAAAACACATGGTGTTACATAAACCTTGTTGTTCTTTTATACATATTCAGTCAAAGTTAAAAAGGTTTGATTTAATATAATTCTAGAATTGATTTATTTAGGGCAAATGAAGTATATAATTCTACTACCATGTATTCTAACATGATTTTGAGTCAAGGCGGGTGTGTTTGGTTTGAGGAACGAGGTGGTCTATCATCTACACCCATTCCTTTTTTTTGTTTGGTTTGTGGAATGGAACAGGTTGATGAATCATCACCTCATTCCTCACAAGCTAATATTAGTGCTAGTATGAGGAATGTAGTCATCCCACCAAATTTGAGCAATGAACTCATGATGCACCCCCTCATCTAGTATGGAGTGGCTCCACAAACCAAACACACTGAGATATCACGAATGGATGTGACGAAAAGCGGTCAACAAGCCACTGACTTTGCTGCCATCAAGGAAACCACGGCAGTATATAGTTGAAGTGTATTAAAGGATCGAATACGGTGACCAGATGGGGTGTGAATATCGGAACCTAAAAATTTGTTCCGAAACAAGACCGTTGTCCCAAAATCAAACCCCAAGAAGCAAACACACGCAAGAACGATATATCCATGAGCCAACTAGTGGCTGGGTACCTCCGATGATGACCTCAAGGCACAGTGAGACAATCCAGAACCAATGAAACCGAGCTCATGACGACAGAACATAGAAGACTAGACAATACTAGACAGGGGTGGACTGTCTGGGGGGTGGCCAAGCAAGAAATGCGAAAATCGATTGACTGAAACAGTTCTGAACATGCTGGAACCGGACCGGTGGACTGTCCATGGCTAAGGGGTGGACTGTCCACGTCTTGGGCACCGGTCAGGAAGGGGCAAAGCACCGGTGCACACCAGACTTACCTGTGCTCGTGTACTAGTGGTGGACTGTCCGTGGGTCGGGATGCAGCCCAAAAACAGACGAGCGAAAAAAAAAATCACCTAAGACAAGAAATCACCCAACTTGCAGCCAAATCAAAACCATCTTCCACCAAATTTGGACCAGATGATCACAAGGAAGATAGTGGGCTATTCCTAAAAGATCATCACCCAAGACCTAACCAATCGACGAGAATCTCATATCACACAAGGAACACAGGTTTTTCTCCCAAAACAAAATCCGACCTAGATCTTTGTGCTTGTGTGGATTCAAACCAATTCACTCATAGAGTAGGATCAACACATGTCCTTGCATGATTTGGACTGAAAAAAGCACCCCAAAAACTCGGATCGAAGAGATTGAACGAGAGCAGTCTAAGGGAGGAGGAAAACCTAAGGAGAAGGAAATGAAAATGCTAAAGAGGTAAGGTCTATTTGGGGGCAGCCTCCTCTTTTATCGAGGCTATTACACATTCCCAAATTGCCCCTAAGTAGTTAGAGTGAACCACCTAACCTGAAGAGTATTATGGTCCAGCTCAGAGATCCGCTGATCCGATGGCCACGTGCCCTTCATGACTTAGCTTCACCTTGACGCAAGGCTCACGATGATGCCACATGGCACCTTCGATTCCCACTGGAACCACACCTGAGTTTTGTGGCCCAAACCCGAAAATCATTCACCGATGGTTTTGTGGACCAAACCACTCGACATGTGTCACCATCATCCTCGATCGCCTGACCATCAAGTCCTCCAGCGCCTCTACTTGACCTGCTCATCCGCCGTCTTGACTTGGTCAACACGGTCACTCCCATATACTCTTGTACTTGTTGATGACCCTAGGTGTTAGCCCACCATGGTCGGCCACCCGGCTTCTCAGGTCCCTCAGTCCAAGCCTCAGCATCCATCCTTCACCGCTCCCAGTCCATCAGTATGGACCCGCTTGACCTTCACCTTCACCATCGACCACTGTCTCTGAGCTCCACACCTACGCACCAGAAGCCAAGAGACATGTTGCACAACCAAACTCACACCTCGGTTATTTCTACAACTCAATCCTAGACGCTATTCTTCGTTGACAATCACTCATCACACATCGAACCACAAGAGCACATATCAACCTTGTGTTCGCATGTATAGTCTTCTCGACACTAGAATAATAAGTAGGATAGAAATGAGACGGGGAATCACATTCCCAATGACATATTCCCAGGATTAAACCTAAATAGGTTTAATAGCCTGGCATGGTTAATACCGCAAGAAGTTTAATGTATAGACATATCAAAACATATCAAAAATGGATCGATTCTGGCTTAGGCCATTTTACATGTACACTTCCATGTACATGGTAGACAACAGTTACATCCTTAGCAGTAAAATAGGATTGACATACCACAACCAACAGCCTCTCTCAACAGGATTCTAGTAAGTTAATTCACCAACATTTTGTAGAGAACAAATGTTATCCTACTCTTAGTACTCCTGTAAGGGGAGCTCCTCGTCAATCCTGAACTCCAATGTGAGATACCCATCCGACCACATATGATAGAAATATGTATACCCATCCCACCTCAGATGATATAAATATGTATATCTTCTCAGGAAAGGCTTCCGGCTCCACATGTCACCCAGTGGTATAACGCTTATGAGAATGTAGATATCATGAACTCTCATCTTTTGATTCCCTTTCTCCTTGACTTGGAGGACCATCTATCGAGTACGTAGCATTCATGCAGAGTGAACTACACAGGAGGATTGTGAATGCCAATGGCACCTTGTGCAATGCTCTGTCATGGTTCTAGATGAAGCTCTAAGGCATGCAATGCTAGCATAGCTTCAAACAACAACATAAGGCTATCCACTCAGCTATATTATTCCAATCAAAGCATTTATCCACTGAAGGTCGGAGTGGATTTTGTGCTCGAGATGAATCTAACGAAACCACTTGGTAGATGTGATCATCAAAGGTCCTAGCACATATCCAAACCCTCAAAACATCCCCATACTCGCTAGAACATAAAATCCATCAAAAAGAGCAAAGGGAGAGAGACTGAGAGAGGAAAAACCAAAACTCAAATCAAAACAAAGTTGACTCAGATCTTGAATCCCAGAGGACAAGAGGAGGTTAGGGCCTCCATTCCCACGAATTTCAAGTGCTTACAAGATCTGGTTACACAGATGGATAAGCTAGTTCCTATGCGGACCTCAACAGCAGAATACTAGAGGAAGGGAAAAACCTATTGAGATGAAAATGAAGTGTTAGAGAGATAAGGCTAATTGGGGCAGCCCTCCTCTTATTTATAGAGGTGATTACACATTCCCAATATACCCCTAAGTAATAGGAGCAAATCACCTAATCTGAAGGGTATTATGGTCTTACTCGAAGATCCGCTAATCTGATGTCCATGCGCCCTTCATGACTTAGCTTCGCCATGACACAAGCATCGCAATGACGCCACATGCCGCCACCGATTCCCTCCAAAACCGCACCCGGGTTTTGAGGCCCAAACCCCAAAACCGTCCACCAGTGGTTTTGAGGCCCAAACCACCAAACCGCCCAGAGAAGTGTATCCGCTACGCCTCCTCCGCTCTCTCGACATGTGTCACCGTCATCCTTGACCACCCGGTCACCAAGTCCTCCGGCGCCCCCGCTTAACTTGGTCAACCGCCGTCTTGACTTGGTCAACACAGTCACTCCTCATGTACTTTTGCACTTGTCGATGACCCCAAGTATTAACCACCTACGGTTAGTCACCCTGCTTCTCCAGTCCCTTAGTCCAAGCCCCGACATCTGTCCTTCACCGCTCTTAGTCCATCAGCACAATCCCGCTTGACCTTCACCTTCGTCGTTGACCACCGCCTTCGAGCTCCACACCTGCACACCACAAGCCAAGAGACATGTTGCACAACCCAAACTCACGCCTCGTTTAGTTAAACAACCTAACCCAAAAGCACTATTCACATTGACAATCACTCAAAACAAACGAACCACATGGGTACATATCGACCATGTGTTCGCATTGGTTTTGTACATGAGCAAGCCGGTAACGTGAATAGGATTCCAAGACTCTTATATGACCTAGTTCAAAGAAACATGATATTCTCTCATGTCTCTTCTCGTTCTTGCTCTGCCATGTAGCGTGGATAACGAGCTAGCTGAACTTTTTTCAAGCTATTGTATTCTTATTTACTACATTCTTCCGTGTTTTTTTATACCTAACTTCAAACAAGCTTAATGAATCGTGGATCGGGTGGAATAGTGTTTATTCAAATAATATCTTAAGTGGGTTCCATATATTGAAGATGTCCTAACACAATTTGAGACCCATCACATATAGTTAACTTTTTTCTCCTTTCTATTCTTTGGCATTGGGTGATCAACTTTCTACGCCAGATACTCCACTGTCCTACTAGCCATGGCATGTACATAGGAAGGTATGGTGGATACAATTTGCATCGAATTTTTTTCCATATTTCCTCACATGTCCGCATGTGGCTTCGGTTGCCTCCCGCGCCCATTGCTTTTCCGCCTCCACCATGCGCGGTTGGATTGTGTTGACTGGACACGTGGCAACCATCCATGGCATGTATATAGGAAGGCACGGTGGATGCAGTTTCCACCGAAATTTTTCCCCAAACATGTCAAGAGCGACTTGGTTGGTATAAAGAAAAAGAAAGTAAATACTTCGTCCATTTTAAATTATAAAGATGTTTTGGTTTTTCATTTAAAGTAATACAAAAGCCAAAAAAAAATTATATTTCGGAAGGGAGAAAATACTACGTTCTCTCTCTGTCTCCAAATAAATCAATTCTTATAATCCGTGCCAGTCAAACTTTTTAAAGTTTGACTAACTTTATAGAAAAGAGTAATAATATCTATGACATGAAATGAACACTCTATGAAAATATATTCTATGGTAAATCGAATGATACTAATTTGATACCATAAATTTTAATATTTTTTCTAGAAATTCGGTCAAAGTTTAGAAAATTTGACTTAAAATAACTCTATAAATCTGGTATTTACTCAGGGACATAGGGAGTAAGCAGAGAAGCATAGAGTGTCAAACAAAGAAAATGGAAATGAATGCAAGGAAACGGGACGATTGGTTTGGGCCCCATGGGAAACGGGGTCATAAATTTTCGTGGGCCATTCGTCGTTCCAATTGCCAGCTGAAAATTGGTGCAATTCTTGCAACAAACTTCATAGCTCAACTTTGTACAGGAAAACGAGTTGGCCCATGAGTAGTTATTTTGTAGAGAAAATATCGTGCTTTCGAACAACAATGAAGTCGAATCATAGGAACAGGATAGCTTAGTTCTGATGAGTGCTAGCTCGTTCATCATTGGTAGGCAATGCGCAGTGTTTTTTTTTTGTGTGCTGATGATCTACAACACGCGCTTCACTCCACAACTATCACACGTAGATCGCCTTGTATTCCCGCCACAGCTGCCGCACGGTCTTCCCCAGGATCTGAGCGAAGAAATCGTCGGTGTAGCCATCCTTCATCTTGGCGTTGAGCAGCGCGACGAAGCCCGGCTTCAGCGAGTCGCAGTAGTCCAGGAACCTCGCCGTGACATCGTACCCCTGATCCCACCGGCCTCCCTGCCCCGGCTTCACCCAGTGCGCCGGCGCATACCCCGCCTTTAGCCGCACGAAGTCGGCGATGCCCTCGATGAGGCCGCCGTTCGCCTGGCCCTGCCCGTCCCACTGCCACACGTGCGTCGTCTCGTGATACAGCACGCCGGTGACCTACGAAACTTTCTGGTTAGTTGCCTGATCTCGAAAGTCTACACACTGCATTTCTCACCAACCTCTGTTTTCACGTTGTTGCCGGAGTAGTTGCCGACGTACTGGGCGCTGAGGGTGATGACGTCGTCGGTGGTGAAGGCTGCTGCGGCGCCGCCGACGTCGGCGACGACGAGGGTGACCGCGTCGACGGGCTTGCGGTCGCCGTGGCTGGTCTGGTTGAAGGTGCTCCAGATGAAGGTGGAGGCATTGGACAGCACCAGGTTCGCGTAGTCGAGACCCACGGCCACGTCGAACCGCTGGCCGCCGATGGTGCTGGTCGCCGTGTTCGACGAGTTGAACGTGACGGCGCCGGTGGTCGTGGCCATGGTCATGGCTAGTGCAAGCAAGAGTGAAGCGGCTGCGGCTATGTGAAGCTTCATCTTTGTGCTATCTCTGTAGGTAGGTACTTGCCATTGTTGGGAGACTTGACTAGCATATACTCCCTCTGTCCCTCTTTGTACGTTGTCCGGAAAACGTGTCTGTGAAAGAAACACGGTTTTCTAGAGACAAACATTTAGGGACGGAGGGAGTATAGTACATTAGTACTATGTACTACGTAGTACAGCTTGCTGGAATGCTGGGTTGCTCCAAGTTCATCGACCCATTCAACAGTGAACAGCCGGCAGGCTTACGATGTTACGATCCAATGCCTCCACTGGGCAAACATTGTTGCAGAGGAGTTGGAATGCAGACACATCATCCAAGTATACTTTATTTCACACACCCCGCCGACTCCATTATGAAAGAAACCTTGTAAATCCGTTACCAGTCACTGGGTATTTCCGTTTGTTTGTGATCAACGTGGCAAAGGTTCAGGTCCAATAAAGATGATCGGTAAATAAACCAAAGTCTTGGAGCTTGCTCTCGCGGCGAATCCATCTCTGCCTGGAGGCTTCTTGTAGCAACACTGCAAGAAGACCAGTAACCAACAAGGTCTCGCTAGTCAATTCAAATGTTTACTTCAAATCTTGAACAGTTTCCTTAGGACTTTCGGATCTCTACAACTAATAGTTAGCTTTTTCTGAAAAGAAAAATAATATTTAGCGGCTAAAAATTAGCTGACAATCTGTTTGGATTCTCAACTAATGACTTAACTAGTACCACCTAGTTAACAATTAGCTATTACTCCCTCTATCTAAAAAATCTTGGTGTTTCAGTTTTGTCCTAAGTCAAATATCTAAAGTTTGGCTGAAATGTATGGCACCGATAACACTATAGCTTGTGATAGAAAACACGGGGAAAATTAACAGAGCACAGCAGAGAAAGAAAAAAGCCACAAAAGGTGGTGGTTCGATGGAGAGCAAGCAAAGGACGGAGCGAGCCACCCTCCGCGTACAGACCGTCCGGATTTACGATCGTGACCGTCACACCGGATAACCTGCAGTGAGCCGAAGATGTCGGATCCAGTCTCTGCGATGCTCTGCGCCCCGCCGAGCCAGCACCTTTGCCCCCAAGCTTGGGATGACGTGGGCCACCGCTACGAGGCCCGGCGAGGAGTAGCTGGCCGTGCACGTCGTTAAGCAGGTCGCGTCCAGCGAAATGCCCCGGTATGGTACTAAGGCCGTGTTTAGATGAGCAGATGGGGTGTGAAAAGAAAAATAATATAGTTGAAGTGTATTAAAGGATCGAATACGGTGACCAGATGGGGTGTGAATATCGGAACCTAAAAATTTGTTCCGAAACAAGACCGTTGTCCCAAAATCAAACCCCAAGAAGCAAACACACGCAAGAATGATATATCCATGAGCCAACTAGTGGTTGGGTACCTCCGATGATTACCTCAAGGCACAGTGAGACAATCCAGAACCAATGAAACCGAGCTCACGACGACAGAACATAGAAGACTAGACAATACTAGACAGGGGCGGACTGTCCGGGGGGGTGGCCAAGCAAGAAATGCGAAAATCGATTGACTGAAACAGTTCTGAACATGCTGGAACCGGACTGGCGGACTGTCCATGGCTAAGGGGTGGACTGTCCACGTCTTGGGCACCGGTCTGGAAGGGGCAAAGCACCGGTGCACACCAGACTTACCTGTGCTCATGCACTAGTGGTGGACTATCCGTGGATCGGGATGCAGCCCAAAAACAGACGAGCGAAAAAAATCGCCTAAGACAAGAAATCACCCAACTTGCGGCCAAATCAAAACCATCTTCCACCAAATTTGGACCAGATGATCACAAGGAAGATAGTGGGCTATTCCTAAAAGATCATCACCCAAGACCTAACCAATCGACGAGAATCTCATATCACACAAAGAACACAGGTTTTTCTCCCAAAACGAAATCTGACCTAGATCTTTGTGCTCGTGTGGATTCAAATCGATTCACTCATAGAGTAGGATCAACACATGTCCTTGCACGATTTGGACCAAAAAAAGCACCCCAAAAACTCGGATCAAAGAGATTGAACGAGAGCAGTCTAAGGGAGGAGGAAAACCTAAGGAGAAGGAAATGAAAATGCTGAAGAGGTAAGGTCTATTTGGGGCAGCCTCCTCTTTTATCGAGGCTATTACACATTCCCAAATTGCCCCTAAGTAATTAGAGCGAACCACCTAACCTGAAGAGTATTATGGTCCAGCTCAGAGATCCGCTGATCCGATGGCCACGTGCCCTTCATGACTTAGCTTCAAGGCTATTACACATTCCCAAATTGCCCCTAAGTAATTAGAGCGAACCACCTAACCTGAAGAGTATTATGGTCCAGCTCAGAGATCCGCTAATCCGATGGCCACATGCCCTTCATGACTTAGCTTTGCCTCGATGCAAGCCTCACGATGATGCCACGTGCCACCTTCGATTCCCACTGGAACCACACCTGAGTTTTGAGGCCCAAACCCGAAAACCATTCACCGATGGTTTTGAGGCCCAAACCACTCGACATGTGTCGCCATCGTCCTCGATCGCCTGACCATCAAGTCCTCCAGCGCCTCTACTTGACTTGCTCATCCTCTGTATTGACTTGGTCAACATGGTCACTCCCATATACTCTTGTACTTGTCGATGACCCTAGGTGTCAGCCACCCATGGTCGGCCACTCGGCTTCTTGGGTCCCTCAGTCCAAGCCTCGTCATCCATCCTTCACCATTCCCAGTCCATCAGCATGGATCCGCTTGACCTTCACCTTCGCCGTTGACCACTGTCTCTGAGCTCCACACCTGCGCACCACAAGCCAAGAGACATGTTGCACAACCCAACTCACACCTCGGTTATTTCAACAACTCAACCCTAGACGCTATTCTTCGTTGACAATCACTCATCACACATCGAACCACAAGGGCACATATCAACCTTGTGTTCGCATGTATAGTCTTCTCGACACTAGAATAATAAGTAGGATAGAAATGAGATGGGGAATCACATTCCCAATGACATATTCCCAGGCTTAAACCTAAATAGGTCTAATAGCCTGACATGGTTAATACCGCAAGAAGTTTAATGTATATACATATCAAAACATATCAAAAATGGATAGATTCTGGCTTAGGCCATTTTACATGTACACTTCCATGTACATGGTAGACAACAATTACATCCTTAGCAGTAAAATAGGATTGACATACCACAACCAACAGCCTCTCTCAATAGGATTCTAGTAAGTTAATTCACCAACATTTTGTAGAGAACAAATGTTATCCTACTCTTAGTACTCCTGTAAGGGGAGCTCCTCGTCAATCCTGAACTCCAATGTGAGATACCCATCCGACCACATATGATAGAAATATGTATACCCATCCCACCTCAGATGATATAAATATGTATATCTTCTCAGGAAAGGCTTCCGGCTCCACATGTCACCCAGTGGTATAACGCTTATGAGAATGTAGATATCATGAACTCTCATCTTTTGATTCCCTTTCTCCTTGACTTGGAGGACCATCTATCGAGTACGTAGCATTCATGCAGAGTGAACTACACAGGAGGATTGTGAATGCCAATGGCACCTTGTGCAATGCTCTGTCATGGTTCTAGATGAAGCTCTAAGGCATGCAATGCTAGCATAGCTTCAAACAACAACATAAGGCTATCCACTCAGCTATATTATTCCAATCAAAGCATTTATCCACTGAAGGTCGGAGTGGATTTTGTGCTCGAGATGAATCTAACGAAACCACTTGGTAGATGTGATCATCAAAGGTCCTAGCACATATCCAAACCCTCAAAACATCCCCATACTCGCTAGAACATAAAATCCATCAAAAAGAGCAAAGGGAGAGAGACTGAGAGAGGAAAAACCAAAACTCAAATCAAAACAAAGTTGACTCAGATCTTGAATCCCAGAGGACAAGAGGAGGTTAGGGCCTCCATTCCCACGAATTTCAAGTGCTTACAAGATCTGGTTACACAGATGGATAAGCTAGTTCCTATGCGGACCTCAACAGCAGAATACTAGAGGAAGGGAAAAACCTATTGAGATGAAAATGAAGTGTTAGAGAGATAAGGCTAATTGGGGCAGCCCTCCTCTTATTTATAGAGGTGATTACACATTCCCAATATACCCCTAAGTAATAGGAGCAAATCACCTAATCTGAAGGGTATTATGGTCTTACTCGAAGATCCGCTAATCTGATGTCCATGCGCCCTTCATGACTTAGCTTCGCCATGACACAAGCATCGCAATGACACCACATGCCGCCACCGATTCCCGCCAAAACCGCACCCGGGTTTTGAGGCCCAAACCCCAAAACCGTCCACCAGTGGTTTTGAGACCCAAACCACCAAACCGCCCAGAGAAGTGTATCCGCTACGCCTCCTCCGCTCTCTCGACATGTGTCACCGTCATCCTTGACCACCCGGTCACCAAGTCCTCCGGCGCCCCCGCTTAACTTGGTCAACCGCCGTCTTGACTTGGTCAACACAGTCACTCCTCATGTACTTTTGCACTTGTCGATGACCCCAAGTATTAACCACCTACGGTTAGTCACCCTGCTTCTCCAGTCCCTTAGTCCAAGCCCCGACATCTGTCCTTCACCGCTCTTAGTCCATTGGCACAATCCCGCTTGACCTTCACCTTCGTCGTTGACCACCGCCTTCGAGCTCCACACCTGCACACCACAAGCCAAGAGACATGTTGCACAACCCAAACTCACGCCTCGTTTAGTTAAACAACCTAACCCAAAAGCACTATTCACATTGACAATCACTCAAAACAAACGAACCACATGGGTACATATGGACCATGTGTTCGCATTGGTTTTGTACATGAGCAAGCCGGTAACGTGAATAGGATTCCAAGACTCTTATATGACCTAGTTCAAAGAAACATGATATTCTCTCATGTCTCTTCTCGTTCTTGCTCTGCCATGTAGCGTGGATAACGAGCTAGCTGAACTTTTTTCAAGCTATTGTATTCTTATTTACTACATTCTTCCGTGTTTTTTTATACCTAACTTCAAACAAGCTTAATGAATCGTGGATCGGGTGGAATAGTGTTTATTCAAATAATATCTTAAGTGGGTTCCATATATTGAAGATGTCCTAACACAATTTGAGACCCATCACATATAGTTAACTTTTTTCTCCTTTCTATTCTTTGGCATTGGGTGATCAACTTTCTACGCCAGATACTCCACTGTCCTACTAGCCATGGCATGTACATAGGAAGGTATGGTGGATACAATTTGCATCGAATTTTTTTCCATATTTCCTCACATGTCCGCATGTGGCTTCGGTTGCCTCCCGCGCCCATTGCTTTTCCGCCTCCACCATGCGCGGTTGGATTGTGTTGACTGGACACGTGGCAACCATCCATGGCATGTATATAGGAAGGCACGGTGGATGCAGTTTCCACCGAAATTTTTCCCCAAACATGTCAAGAGCGACTTGGTTGGTATAAAGAAAAAGAAAGTAAATACTTCGTCCATTTTAAATTATAAAGATGTTTTGGTTTTTCATTTAAAGTAATACAAAAGCCAAAAAAAAATTATATTTCGGAAGGGAGAAAATACTACGTTCTCTCTCTGTCTCCAAATAAATCAATTCTTATAATCTGTGCTAGTCAAACTTTTTAAAGTTTAACTAACTTTATAGAAAAGAGTAATAATATCTATGACATGAAATGAACACTCTATGAAAATATATTCTATGGTAAATCGAATGATACTAATTTGATACCATAAATTTTAATATTTTTTCTAGAAATTCGGTCAAAGTTTAGAAAATTTGACTTAAAATAACTCTATAAATCTGGTATTTACTCAGGGACATAGGGAGTAAGCAGAGAAGCATAGAGTGTCAAACAAAGAAAATGGAAATGAATGCAAGGAAACGGGACGATTGGTTTGGGCCCCATGGGAAACGGGATCATAAATTTTCGTGGGCCATTCGTCGTTCCAATTGCCAGCTGAAAATTGGTGCAATTCTTGCAACAAACTTCATAGCTCAACTTTGTACAGGAAAACGAGTTGGCCCATGAGTAGTTATTTTGTAGAGAAAATATCGTGCTTTCGAACAGCAATGAAGTCGAATCATAGGAACAGGATAGCTTAGTTCTGATGAGTGCTAGCTCGTTCATCATTGGTAGGCAATGCGCAGTCTTTTTTTTTTTTTTGTGTGCTGATGATCTACAACACGCGCTTCACTCCACAACTATCACACGTAGATCGCCTTGAATTCCCGCCACAGCTGCCGCACGGTCTTCCCCAGGATCTGAGCGAAGAAATCGTCGGTGTAGCCATCCTTCATCTTGGCGTTGAGCAGCGCGACGAAGCCCGGCTTCAGCGAGTCGCAGTAGTCCAGGAACCTCGCCGTGACATCGTACCCCTGATCCCACCGGCCTCCCTGCCCCGGCTTCACCCAGTGCGCCGGCGCATACCCCGCCTTTAGCCGCACGAAGTCGGCGATGCCCTCGATGAGGCCGCCGTTCGCCTGGCCCTGCCCGTCCCACTGCCACACGTGCGTCGTCTCGTGATACAGCACGCCGGTGACCTACGAAACTTTCTGGTTAGTTGCCTGATCTCGAAAGTCTACACACTGCATTTCTCACCAACCTCTGTTTTCACGTTGTTGCCGGAGTAGTTGCCGACGTACTGGGCGCTGAGGGTGATGACGTCGTCGGTGGTGAAGGCTGCTGCGGCGCCGCCGACGTCGGCGACGACGAGGGTGACCGCGTCGACGGGCTTGCGGTCGCCGTGGCTGGTCTGGTTGAAGGTGCTCCAGATGAAGGTGGAGGCATTGGACAGCACCAGGTTCGCGTAGTCGAGACCCACGGCCACGTCGAACCGCTGGCCGCCGATGGTGCTGGTCGCCGTGTTCGACGAGTTGAACGTGACGGCGCCGGTGGTCGTGGCCATGGTCATGGCTAGTGCAAGCAAGAGTGAAGCGGCTGCGGCTATGTGAAGCTTCATCTTTGTGCTATCTCTGTAGGTAGGTACTTGCCATTGTTGGGAGACTTGACTAGCATATACTCCCTCTGTCCCTCTTTGTACGTTGTCCGGAAAACGTGTCTGTGAAAGAAACACGGTTTTCTAGAGACAAACATTTAGGGACGGAGGGAGTATAGTACATTAGTACTATGTACTACGTAGTACAGCTTGCTGGAATGCTGGGTTGCTCCAAGTTCATCGACCCATTCAACAGTGAACAGCCGGCAGGCTTACGATGTTACGATCCAATGCCTCCACTGGGCAAACATTGTTGCAGAGGAGTTGGAATGCAGACACATCATCCAAGTATACTTTATTTCACACACCCCGCCGACTCCATTATGAAAGAAACCTTGTAAATCCGTTACCAGTCACTGGGTATTTCCGTTTGTTTGTGATCAACGTGGCAAAGGTTCAGGTCCAATAAAGATGATCGGTAAATAAACCAAAGTCTTGGAGCTTGCTCTCGCGGCGAATCCATCTCTGCCTGGAGGCTTCTTGTAGCAACACTGCAAGAAGACCAGTAACCAACAAGGTCTCGCTAGTCAATTCAAATGTTTACTTCAAATCTTGAACAGTTTCCTTAGGACTTTCGGATCTCTACAACTAATAGTTAGCTTTTTCTGAAAAGAAAAATAATATTTAGCGGCTAAAAATTAGCTGACAATCTGTTTGGATTCTCAACTAATGACTTAACTAGTACCACCTAGTTAACAATTAGCTATTACTCCCTCTATCTAAAAAATCTTGGTGTTTCAGTTTTGTCCTAAGTCAAATATCTAAAGTTTGGCTGAAATGTATGGCACCGATAACACTATAGCTTGTGATAGAAAACACGGGGAAAATTAACAGAGCACAGCAGAGAAAGAAAAAAGCCACAAAAGGTGGTGGTTCGATGGAGAGCAAGCAAAGGACGGAGCGAGCCACCCTCCGCGTACAGACCGTCCGGATTTACGATCGTGACCGTCACACCGGATAACCTGCAGTGAGCCGAAGATGTCGGATCCAGTCTCTGCGATGCTCTGCGCCCCGCCGAGCCAGCACCTTTGCCCCCAAGCTTGGGATGACGTGGGCCACCGCTACGAGGCCCGGCGAGGAGTAGCTGGCCGTGCACGTCGTTAAGCAGGTCGCGTCCAGCGAAATGCCCCGGTATGGTACTAAGGCCGTGTTTAGATGAGCAGATGGGGTGTGAAAAGAAAAATAATATAGTTGAAGTGTATTAAAGGATCGAATACGGTGACCAGATGGGGTGTGAATATCGGAACCTAAAAATTTGTTCCGAAACAAGACCGTTGTCCCAAAATCAAACCCCAAGAAGCAAACACACGCAAGAATGATATATCCATGAGCCAACTAGTGGTTGGGTACCTCCGATGATTACCTCAAGGCACAGTGAGACAATCCAGAACCAATGAAACCGAGCTCACGACGACAGAACATAGAAGACTAGACAATACTAGACAGGGGCGGACTGTCCGGGGGGGGTGGCCAAGCAAGAAATGCGAAAATCGATTGACTGAAACAGTTCTGAACATGCTGGAACCGGACTGGCGGACTGTCCATGGCTAAGGGGTGGACTGTCCACGTCTTGGGCACCGGTCTGGAAGGGGCAAAGCACCGGTGCACACCAGACTTACCTGTGCTCATGCACTAGTGGTGGACTATCCGTGGATCGGGATGCAGCCCAAAAACAGACGAGCGAAAAAAATCGCCTAAGACAAGAAATCACCCAACTTGCGGCCAAATCAAAACCATCTTCCACCAAATTTGGACCAGATGATCACAAGGAAGATAGTGGGCTATTCCTAAAAGATCATCACCCAAGACCTAACCAATCAACGAGAATCTCATATCACACAAAGAACACAGGTTTTTCTCCCAAAACGAAATCTGACCTAGATCTTTGTGCTCGTGTGGATTCAAATCGATTCACTCATAGAGTAGGATCAACACATGTCCTTGCACGATTTGGACCAAAAAAAGCACCCCAAAAACTCGGATCAAAGAGATTGAACGAGAGCAGTCTAAGGGAGGAGGAAAACCTAAGGAGAAGGAAATGAAAATGCTGAAGAGGTAAGGTCTATTTGGGGCAGCCTCCTCTTTTATCGAGGCTATTACACATTCCCAAATTGCCCCTAAGTAATTAGAGCGAACCACCTAACCTGAAGAGTATTATGGTCCAGCTCAGAGATCCGCTGATCCGATGGCCACGTGCCCTTCATGACTTAGCTTCAAGGCTATTACACATTCCCAAATTGCCCCTAAGTAATTAGAGCGAACCACCTAACCTGAAGAGTATTATGGTCCAGCTCAGAGATCCGCTAATCCGATGGCCACATGCCCTTCATGACTTAGTTTTGCCTCGATGCAAGCCTCACGATGATGCCACGTGCCACCTTCGATTCCCACTGGAACCACACCTGAGTTTTGAGGCCCAAACCCGAAAACCATTCACCGATGGTTTTGAGGCCCAAACCACTCGACATGTGTCGCCATCGTCCTCGATCGCCTGACCATCAAGTCCTCCAGCGCCTCTACTTGACTTGCTCATCCTCTGTATTGACTTGGTCAACATGGTCACTCCCATATACTCTTGTACTTGTCGATGACCCTAGGTGTCAGCCACCCATGGTCGGCCA
Source organism: Saccharum hybrid cultivar R570 (assembly GCA_038087645.1). Classification (NCBI taxonomy): domain Eukaryota; kingdom Viridiplantae; phylum Streptophyta; class Magnoliopsida; order Poales; family Poaceae; genus Saccharum; species Saccharum hybrid cultivar. The sequence goes on along the minus strand of JAQSUU010000003.1, from coordinate 228,339 downwards.
CTCGGCTTCTTGGGTCCCTCAGTCCAAGCCTCGTCATCCATCCTTCACCATTCCCAGTCCATCAGCATGGATCCGCTTGACCTTCACCTTCGCCGTTGACCACTGTCTCTGAGCTCCACACCTGCGCACCACAAGCCAAGAGACATGTTGCACAACCCAACTCACACCTCGGTTATTTCAACAACTCAACCCTAGACGCTATTCTTCGTTGACAATCACTCATCACACATCGAACCACAAGGGCACATATCAACCTTGTGTTCGCATGTATAGTCTTCTCGACACTAGAATAATAAGTAGGATAGAAATGAGATGGGGAATCACATTCCCAATGACATATTCCCAGGCTTAAACCTAAATAGGTCTAATAGCCTGACATGGTTAATACCGCAAGAAGTTTAATGTATAGACATATCAAAACATATCAAAAATGGATAGATTCTGGCTTAGGCCATTTTACATGTACACTTCCATGTACATGGTAGACAACAATTACATCCTTAGCAGTAAAATAGGATTGACATACCACAACCAACAGCCTCTCTCAATAGGATTCTAGTAAGTTAATTCACCAACATTTTGCAGAGAACAAATGTTATCCTACTCTTAGTACTCCTGTAAGGGGAGCTCCTCGTCAATCCTGAACTCCAATGTGAGATACCCATCCGACCACATATGATAGAAATATGTATACCCATCCCACCTCAGATGATATAAATATGTATATCTTCTCAGGAAAGGCTTCCGGCTCCACATGTCACCCAGTGGTATAACGCTTATGAGAATGTAGATATCATGAACTCTCATCTTTTGATTCCCTTTCTCCTTGACTTGGAGGACCATCTATCGAGTACGTAGCATTCATGCAGAGTGAACTACACAGGAGGATTGTGAATGCCAATGGCACCTTGTGCAATGCTCTGTCATGGTTCTAGATGAAGCTCTAAGGCATGCAATGCTAGCATAGCTTCAAACAACAACATAAGGCTATCCACTCAGCTATATTATTCCAATCAAAGCATTTATCCACTGAAGGTCGGAGTGGATTTTGTGCTCGAGATGAATCTAACGAAACCACTTGGTAGATGTGATCATCAAAGGTCCTAGCACATATCCAAACCCTCAAAACATCCCCATACTCGCTAGAACATAAAATCCATCAAAAAGAGCAAAGGGAGAGAGACTGAGAGAGGAAAAACCAAAACTCAAATCAAAACAAAGTTGACTCAGATCTTGAATCCCAGAGGACAAGAGGAGGTTAGGGCCTCCATTCCCACGAATTTCAAGTGCTTACAAGATCTGGTTACACAGATGGATAAGCTAGTTCCTATGCGGACCTCAACAGCAGAATACTAGAGGAAGGGAAAAACCTATTGAGATGAAAATGAAGTGTTAGAGAGATAAGGCTAATTGGGGCAGCCCTCCTCTTATTTATAGAGGTGATTACACATTCCCAATATACCCCTAAGTAATAGGAGCAAATCACCTAATCTGAAGGGTATTATGGTCTTACTCGAAGATCCGCTAATCTGATGTCCATGCGCCCTTCATGACTTAGCTTCGCCATGACACAAGCATCGCAATGACGCCACATGCCGCCACCGATTCCCGCCAAAACCGCACCCGGGTTTTGAGGCCCAAACCCCAAAACCGTCCACCAGTGGTTTTGAGGCCCAAACCACCAAACCGCCCAGAGAAGTGTATCCGCTACGCCTCCTCCGCTCTCTCGACATGTGTCACCGTCATCCTTGACCACCCGGTCACCAAGTCCTCCGGCGCCCCCGCTTAACTTGGTCAACCGCCGTCTTGACTTGGTCAACACAGTCACTCCTCATGTACTTTTGCACTTGTCGATGACCCCAAGTATTAACCACCTACGGTTAGTCACCCTGCTTCTCCAGTCCCTTAGTCCAAGCCCCGACATCTGTCCTTCACCGCTCTTAGTCCATCGGCACAATCCCGCTTGACCTTCACCTTCGTCGTTGACCACCGCCTTCGAGCTCCACACCTGCACACCACAAGCCAAGAGACATGTTGCACAACCCAAACTCACGCCTCGTTTAGTTAAACAACCTAACCCAAAAGCACTATTCACATTGACAATCACTCAAAACAAACGAACCACATGGGTACATATCGACCATGTGTTCGCATTGGTTTTGTACATGAGCAAGCCGGTAACGTGAATAGGATTCCAAGACTCTTATATGACCTAGTTCAAAGAAACATGATATTCTCTCATGTCTCTTCTCGTTCTTGCTCTGCCATGTAGCGTGGATAACGAGCTAGCTGAACTTTTTTCAAGCTATTGTATTCTTATTTACTACATTCTTCCGTGTTTTTTTATACCTAACTTCAAACAAGCTTAATGAATCGTGGATCGGGTGGAATAGTGTTTATTCAAATAATATCTTAAGTGGGTTCCATATATTGAAGATGTCCTAACACAATTTGAGACCCATCACATATAGTTAACTTTTTTCTCCTTTCTATTCTTTGGCATTGGGTGATCAACTTTCTACGCCAGATACTCCACTGTCCTACTAGCCATGGCATGTACATAGGAAGGTATGGTGGATACAATTTGCATCGAATTTTTTTCCATATTTCCTCACATGTCCGCATGTGGCTTCGGTTGCCTCCCGCGCCCATTGCTTTTCCGCCTCCACCATGCGCGGTTGGATTGTGTTGACTGGACACGTGGCAACCATCCATGGCATGTATATAGGAAGGCACGGTGGATGCAGTTTCCACCGAAATTTTTCCCCAAACATGTCAAGAACGACTTGGTTGGTATAAAGAAAAAGAAAGTAAATACTTCGTCCATTTTAAATTATAAAGATGTTTTGGTTTTTCATTTAAAGTAATACAAAAGCCAAAAAAAAATTATATTTCGGAAGGGAGAAAATACTACGTTCTCTCTCTGTCTCCAAATAAATCAATTCTTATAATCTGTGCTAGTCAAACTTTTTAAAGTTTAACTAACTTTATAGAAAAGAGTAATAATATCTATGACATGAAATGAACACTCTATGAAAATATATTCTATGGTAAATCGAATGATACTAATTTGATACCATAAATTTTAATATTTTTTCTAGAAATTCGGTCAAAGTTTAGAAAATTTGACTTAAAATAACTCTATAAATCTGGTATTTACTCAGGGACATAGGGAGTAAGCAGAGAAGCATAGAGTGTCAAACAAAGAAAATGGAAATGAATGCAAGGAAACGGGACGATTGGTTTGGGCCCCATGGGAAACGGGATCATAAATTTTCGTGGGCCATTCGTCGTTCCAATTGCCAGCTGAAAATTGGTGCAATTCTTGCAACAAACTTCATAGCTCAACTTTGTACAGGAAAACGAGTTGGCCCATGAGTAGTTATTTTGTAGAGAAAATATCGTGCTTTCGAACAGCAATGAAGTCGAATCATAGGAACAGGATAGCTTAGTTCTGATGAGTGCTAGCTCGTTCATCATTGGTAGGCAATGCGCAGTCTTTTTTTTTTTGTGTGCTGATGATCTACAACACGCGCTTCACTCCACAACTATCACACGTAGATCGCCTTGAATTCCCGCCACAGCTGCCGCACGGTCTTCCCCAGGATCTGAGCGAAGAAATCGTCGGTGTAGCCATCCTTCATCTTGGCGTTGAGCAGCGCGACGAAGCCCGGCTTCAGCGAGTCGCAGTAGTCCAGGAACCTCGCCGTGACATCGTACCCCTGATCCCACCGGCCTCCCTGCCCCGGCTTCACCCAGTGCGCCGGCGCATACCCCGCCTTTAGCCGCACGAAGTCGGCGATGCCCTCGATGAGGCCGCCGTTCGCCTGGCCCTGCCCGTCCCACTGCCACACGTGCGTCGTCTCGTGATACAGCACGCCGGTGACCTACGAAACTTTCTGTTAGTTGCCTGATCTCGAAAGTCTACACACTGCATTTCTCACCAACCTCTGTTTTCACGTTGTTGCCGGAGTAGTTGCCGACGTACTGGGCGCTGAGGGTGATGACGTCGTCGGTGGTGAAGGCTGCTGCGGCGCCGCCGACGTCGGCGACGACGAGGGTGACCGCGTCGACGGGCTTGCGCTCGCCGTGGCTGCTCTGGTTGAAGGTGCTCCAGACGAAGGTGGAGGCATTGGACAGCACCAGGTTCGCGTAGTCGAGACCCACGGCCACGTCGAACCGCTGGCCGCCGATGGTGCTGGTCGCCGTGTTCGACGAGTTGAACGTGACGGCGCCGGTGGTCGTGGCCATGGTCATGGCTAGTGCAAGCAAGAGAGAATCGGCTGCGGCTATGTGAAGCTTCATCTTTGTGCTATCTCTGTAGGTAGGTACTTGGCATTGTTGGGAGACTTGACTAGTATATATAGTACATTAGTACTATGTACTACGTAGTACAGCTTGCTGGAATGCTGGGTTACTCCAAGTTCATCGACCCATTCAACAGTGAACAGCCGGCAGGCTTACGATGTTACGATCCAATGCCTCCACTGGGCAAACATTGTTGCAGAGGAGTTGGAATGCAGACACATCATCCAAGTATACTTTATTTCACACACCCCGCCGACTCCATTATCAAAGAAACCTTGTAAATCCGTTACCAGTCATCAACGTGGCAAAGGTTCAGGTCCAATAAAGATGATCGGTAAATAAACCAAAGTCTTGGAGCTTGCTCTCGCGGCGAATCCATCTCTGCCTGGAGGCTTCTTGTAGCAACACTGCAAGAAGACCAGTAAACAACAAGGTCTCGCTAGTCAATTCAAATGTTTACTTCAAATCTTGAACAGTTTCCTTAGGACTTTCGGATCTCTACAACTAATAGTTAGCTTTTTCTAAAAAGAAAAATAATATTTAGCGGCTAAAAATTAGCTGACAATCTGTTTGGATTCCCAACTAATGACTTAACTAGTACCACCTAGTTAACAATTAGCTATTACTCCCTCTATCTAAAAAAAACTTGGTGTTTCAGTTTTGTCCTAAGTCAAATATCTACAGTTTGGCTGAAATGTATGGCACCCATAACACCATAGCTTGTGATAGAAAACACGGGGAAAATTAACAGAGCACAACAGAGAAAGAAAAAAGCCACAAAAGGTGGTGGTTCGATGGAGATCAAGCAAAGGACGGAGCGAGCCACCCTCCGCGTACAGACCGTCCGGATTTACGATCGTGACCGTCACACCGGATAACCTGCAGTGAGCCGAAGATGTCGGATCCAGTCTCTGCGATGCTCTGCGCCCCGCCGAGCCAGCACCTTTGCCCCCAAGCTTGGGATGACGTGGGCCACCGCTACGAGGCCCGGCGAGGAGTAGCTGGCCGCGCACGTCGTTAAGCAGGTCGCGTCCAGCGAAATGCCCCGGTATGGTAGTAAATCAAACTGCGGCGATCGAAGGGCTTGTGCGGCGAGAAACTGAGTCGGAGACGGTGCAAATAAGCAGCTGTCGTCACGCGCACGGTCCGCGCCGCAGTTCGATGGGATGCGGCGGTTCCGCACGAGCTGTCCGCGCGCGCCTACACGTGTTGCGCGGAGTCGTCGTGCGGGGGCTGCTGTGCTGAAGCCGGCCGCGTGCGGAAATCTTCCGGTGCGAACATTCGGACCGGAGGAGCAGCGCGCCGATGTTCCTCGCGCGCGCGTCGCTGATGTTTCCCGTGTACGAGTCCGCCCGCGTCTGTTGGTGAGTACGGCGTAAAGACGGTCCAGCATCGAAGGCAGCCAGAGCCAGCCCACGAAGCGCAGTGCAGCGTCCAGTTTCTCTTTCTTTTATATTTCTTTTTCTTTTGTTAACTCTCCGTAGTTAGGCTGGTAGTTAGCTTCTCTTTTTTTTTTCTTCTTTTCTTAACTGCAGGCTGCTACGTTAGTTTCTTTTATTTCTTTCTTTTTTATATTTTTCCTTTTATTTTATTTTATTTTCTTCCTTTTCCTTTTATTTTCTTTTTTCTGTTCTTATTTCTCTCTTATATTCACATACTAGCTGTGTGATGTTACTGTTTCGTTGTTGTTCTTTTTTTTCTTTTTTATTTTCTGTGGTATTTTATTTTTCTTTTCATCTTTTAGTATTTTATCTTTCATTTATTTCTTTTTCTTTTTCTTTTATCTTTTTTCTATTTTTATTTCTTTTTATTTGTTTTCTTTTGTTCTTTTTCCAATTATGTTTTTCTTTGATTGATGTTTTAATTTTTAATCTTTCTTATTTTTTCTTTTTTTCTCTTTCTTTTCCTTTTTCTTTTCGTGCATCATTCATTTTTTTTGTTTATGTTTTATGTGTTTATTATTATTTTCATTTTTTAATATTTTTATCTTTATTTTATTTCTTTTTTCTTTTATTTTTTCTTATTATTTTTTATGATGTTCTATGTTGTTTTTTTGTGATGTTCATATGTATATATGTGATGTTCTATGTTTTTTTATGTTATACATGTGTTGTTCTGTGATATTTTTTTTATGTTCACGTGGTATATATGTAATGCTCTATAATGTATTTTGCAATGTTCACATAATATACATATGATGTTCTCGTAGTATACATGTGATCTTTATGGCGTTTTTTGTGTTGTTCTATAATGTATTTAGTGATTTTCACATAATATATATGCGATGTTCTATTATATATTTACTATTTATCGGTTTGAAATTTTTCACAAAACGTGGCCTGAGCTTCCCGCGCAGCACGCATTGCAGCTTGGCCAGCGCACGCTGGCCGATTAGGCGGGAAATTAATTCGGCGGGAACAGTGCCCCGTCCGATTGGGCGGACTCTAGCACTGCCCGGCCGCGTGACAATCGAGGAGGGCGCTCAGTTTACTGGAGCCTGACTGATTCTCTGATATTGGTCCTTGTCATATTTCGCCATCACCATATCACAGAGCTTGGACCATTCCCCAATCTGCCCATGGCGTTCCACGGATTGCAACCATGTAGCTACGGATCCCTTGAAGTTGAGCGACGCTAAACGGGTCTTCATCGCCTCCTGGACAGCGTACACCTCAAAGTAAACCTGGCATTGGTTCCACCACAAACGCGGGTTAGTGCCGTCAAACTTAGGAAACTCAAGCTTAGGAAATGGCGGATGATAGGAAGATTCATCAGGGGTATGTATTGCCATGGCAAAGCCCACGGGCATACCGTGGACGATGCAAGGCGGAGGCACTCCGAGGAGCCTTCCGCCCACACGCCAGGCCCCATGGGCAAGTCAACACGTGGTGGCGTCGTACTGGATGAAGCACCGGGTGCAATGTTGAGGTCGATCCCCGCCACAGGTGGTTGCGGCTGTGGTGGCGGGTGGGAAAGCTGCCACTAAACCGGAGGTGAAGGCGGTAACACCATAGCTTGTGATAGAAAAACACGGGGAAGATTAACAAAGCACATCAGAGAAAAAAAAAATCACAAAAGGTGCCGGTTCGATGGAGAGCAAGCAAAGGACGGACGAGCCACCCTCTGCGTACAGATAGAGGTGGGACTTGGCCGTGCCGTGGCACGGCACGACCCTCTCGTGCTTCGTGCCGTTTCGGCTCGTGGCCTCTAAGCACGGGAGGCACATCGGACCGTGCCGATATGGCACGGTGAATCTTTTCTTCGGCCCAAGCACGGCCCGTGTCACGCTAGCACGCCTTCGGGTCGTGCCGGCCCAAGCACGATCCTCAAAACATCTTTGCTAGTTTTTTTTCTACTCGTGATATGATATATATATATATATATATATATATATATATATATATATATATATATATATATATATATATATATATATCTTATGTGTACTATTTTAATAAAAGTTTAATGATTTTCATAATCTATTCAAGAATTAGATAAGAGGTAGTATAGTAAATACTAGAAAATTGTATTATATAATTGTAGAAGTGTGTACGTGCCATTTTCGTACCGTGTCGACCCAAACACGGCCTAAGATGCGGGCCGGGTCATGTAGCCCGCCGTGCCGAGATTCTGAGCACGGCACGGCCCTCGTGATCGTGTCGTGCCGGCACGGCCCAAAATATTTCGTGTCGTGCCGTGCCGTGCTTCGGGTCATGCTAAAAGACCGTGCCATGACCCGTCCTCAAATGGCACGGCCCAAGTCCCAGCTCTACGTACAGACCATCTGAATTTACGATCGCGACCGTCACACTGGATATAGAGGCGGTAACACCATAGCTTGTGATAGAAAAACACGGGGAAAATTAACAGCGCACACCAGAGAAAAAACATCACAAAAGGTGGTGGTTCGACAGAGAGCAAGCAAAGGACGGAGCGAGCCACCCTCTGCATACAGACCATCCGGATTTACGATCGCGACCGTCACACCGGATAACCTGCAGTGAGCCGAGGACGTCGGATCCAGTCTCTGCAATGCTCTGCGCCCCGCCGAGCCAGCACCTTTGCCCCCAAGCTTGGGATGACGTGGGCCACTGTAACACCCCAGGTGTTACTAGCTTACTTAGCACATGATTAAGGTCTAAAAGAAACTAACAAAATGAGTTCTCGAGTTTTAAAATTTTAATCGCTCATGAAATGATACCCGAGTCTTATGTGACTCATTTCTATAGTTAGGAAAAACTACATGAGTGTTGTAACTTAGTTTATTTTAGGTGAAAATATGTTGTTTTGATCTTAATAAAAAAAAGAATAAGTCGTTTTAATCACTTAGCGCGAAAACAAATTCTATGAAACCAGTGTGGTATATAATCACGTATTTCGTGTTGATAAGCGTGTTGCTAGATTATTTAAAGTAGTGAAGAAATTTATTTCTTTCCGAGTGTATCTCTATAGATAAATATATGTATATTTATATAATAGATATATACATGTGTGTATTTAGATTAGTAACAAAGGAATAATGGGATGTTGTAATTTACTTAATTACGTAATTATTTTGCTAAAAGAAAAGAAACGAAAAGAAATTAGAAACAAAACACACGCACACCACACATATTCACGCACGCCTGCTGCCCTCCTTCATGGCCCTGCTGCTGGCTGCTGCCACATGCCTGTGCAATTGTATACATGCACTGCGAACGCCGATGCGGGGCCGCTGCTCGTGCTCACCACCGCCTTTCTGCTTTGCTGCCCTCTGCATTCATACGGCCGGTTTAATTGTCTGAGAGGGAGCCGAGAGCCCTGCGAGCCTGTGCAGCTGCCCGCTGTCCGCACACGCGTGCTGCCGCTCTGCCGTCAGCTGAAGCACGCCGCGCTGAGCACCAGAAAAGCCAGTGAACCAGAGAACACGCGTGAATCTACTGTAGCACGCAGGAATTACTGTAGACGACAACGGTAGTCCACAGGAATTGCCGTAGCATGGTACTGTAGCGCGAAAAATATAGCCGGTCACCGTAGTTCATAGGAATTTCTATCCCGGGTATTGTAGCATGTAGAAAACATTGTTCATCTGAAGAAAACTTTTCGCCGTCGGTGCGCTGCGAGGTTATTTAGAGTGCTGCCTCCGCTGAAGTGTGTCGCGCGCGTCAGTCATCCTTCTTCTGCGAGCCCGCACCATCCAGTAGCCGTGAGCCTTTACTAGGTTCAACTGCTTCTCACTCGATCTCTCTTCTTCCTTGCCCTGTCTGCACGCTGCACGTGGCCAGTGTCGATCTTACCCGGCGGGTGCGGTGAGTACCTCTCGAGAATCAGTTGTCTCCTCCATTTTTTTAAGCCGCAGCGTGTCCTCTCCCTGCCTGTGGTAAGCTCTTTCAGAGCTTCGGTTTACGTGATCAGCATGTACTAATCACCTCCTTAATCAACCTCCACATGTAAGCAAAACTTGTGAATCTAATATAAAATTGTGTAGGTGTCTAAAAATGGTGGAACCAATTTTGTTAGTTTCCTTAAATCATGATCTAGATAAAGGTGTAATTGGTTCACGTAGTTTTATACTATTTTTAGGCTTGCTCTAATTACTTCGATGCGTTTAATATTATCAAACATGAACTTATAAGAATTGTTATGAATAATCAGTGATAGTATTAATCCTAGAAATTTTATAGTAAGCTCCTAGTATTATTATATGTTCGTTGTGATTTTGGGAGCTCCAAAATAATTAGTTGCTAGGATAATTAACAAACCTAGTTTGAATATGTAGTAAATCGATAAAATGAATAATGCGACATCTCGGGTTTACATAACTAAAACACTAGTTGAGAAATAACGTTTGAATCGACAACGTGGACACATGGCCTAGTGAGTTGGTGTGTGGCTAACCCGTTAGCTTGCGAGACGTAGTCATACGACGAGAGTTGCGATTGCTGTCTTTTACTTATGTCTCTGTGTTGCATTCGCGTAAATCATAATAGGAACGATGATGGATCGATGGATCAACCGGAGGACTTGGCGTTGACCCAAAAGATGATGCCATGATGATCGTGCCCCGGAGATGGCATACTAACATTTGGTTATATTTTTACCCAGGCAAGTCCCGATGCATAACCTCTATTATTCTGTACTTTATCTATGCTTATGCATTAAGTTTTAAGGAGTTGAATGAAACCCACTTGCATATATATATATATATATATATATATATATATATATATATATATATATATCCCATGAATCTTACTAGTATGTCAGGATCGTATAGATTGCTATGCTACAGGACTCCGGTAGAAGTCGAGTGATTACCTGTCACTCGCGAGAGATAGGAAATATATTATTATTACTATTATCATGTTACTATCAGATGGATTATATATGGATAATAATTGGAGACCGGGCGGGACTATACTTAGAATTTGATATGGACTTGGTTGGGCAATCCGAGCGAGGATCTGGTTGCATTTGTCCCGCCTGTGGCGATTAAGGACCGGTCGTTACATTTGGACGATTGTCAGGTCTCAGATCTCCTTATCTCGAGCATATACTAGCGGATGGGGGCTAGAAAGGCTTGTTATTCTCTTGTCATGGGTTCCGTCTCCATCCGGACCAACTGAAGGTGGATTATATATGGGTATTAGGAGGTCTAAACACCATGAGAGGGCGGGGGCTTGGAGTCCCAGTATGGATGGGGACTCGGTTCTCTTGATAGGAGGATAATGGGTTGGTCCCGTTTGTACCTCGGTACGGGCGGGGCGTGTGTTTTTCAGGGTACCCAGCTGGGCTGCATTGATTCGCGAATCACCGCGTAAGCGGTCTGATATGACTTGATCCGGGCATCGTAGTAAGAAATAAAAGGTGAAAGACGAAAGATGGACAAATGGTTCTGATGGCTCAACCTTTGTTTGAAAGTAGAACAGGTGCTTACCTAGAATGGTTGGTTAATGAACTACCGATGACTGCTAATAAAAATTAAATATAAGGATGCACCTTTAGTAATGCTTCCTGCAGTTGCAATAACCCACAAGCCAGATAGCCTTGCATATCCTCGGAGTCTTTTCTTTTCTTCTGACGGGTAAGTCTTGCGGAGTACAATTGAGTACTCAGGGTTTGTTCTATCCTGTTGCAGGTGACAGGTGTTCTTGAAGATGACATTTGTGTGTGAAAACCTCCTGGTGGGCTCAGTGAGGATTTCCTTTACGTTGCAAATGTAGAGTTGATTTATAACTCTCACCAAAAATGTTTTACAAGGGAAAGATTTACCACCTGTTATCATTTCCCATATATAAATGTTCATCATGATAATATTTAACTCATCATTAAATGGTTTCATTTCCGCTGAACTCTGATAACATTTTATTTTACGTTGTTATAATCAAATAATGAATTACTCTGATGTTGTAATAAATGTGATGTAAGAAATGCCAAAGATGTTGTAAGCTTTATCTCTCATTTGTGATCCTGAGGTAAAAATATGGATTTTTGAGTTCTCCCTCGGGTGTGCTCGACGGAATTGCAGAATTTAGTGCACTCTCTTGAGTACTTAGTGTCTAATGGAAGACAAGTACTCTTGGAAGGGCATTAGATTAGGCGATTCTGTCACAAGTGGTATCGGAGCATAAATGAGGAAAATAAAGCTTCAAAACCCTTTTCTAAATTAAAATTTGACAACACATTTTTTCAAAAAGTTAGGGCGATTGCATATGAAGTTATATAAGTAGCCCTATTACTACAGTTAAGTATTCAGAATAAGTTTAAGTAGGCTTTCATCCGGTGAACTAACTGGTGCGTAGCGTGCGGTCCTAAAGTCAGACGTGTTGTTACTGCTATAGTTATCATGCCAGTATTACTTGCAGGTGCCCTGTTCATAGGTACCACGCGTCTTTGTCCAGGAGTTACTGCTGTACTATGGCTTCGTCTATCGCGTTTGCTCGTGTTTCGCGACTGTCAGGGCTTACGCTTTCGGCACTCCTTTATGTGCCCTTGTCGGACCTCTGCATTGCAACCGTGCTAGTCTTTATGACCTTGGACATCGCTCGCCTCGTGTGTGTAAAAATCCTACTATTTTACTTTACTGATCATCGTGCATGGCTCGAGGGTGATTTGCGCCAGGACCACTGGCCGCTCTGCCTTTTTAAGGGGGGCAAGCCCAGCCACTTGGTGTCACCACTCAGTGCATTCCAGCTCGCTTAGCCCTTTTCTCTTGAGCAAGTTTCTCCTCAAGCCTTCCTTGCAACCTCCCCACCCACCTAGGATGGCAGGAGTTTGGGTTAGCAGCTACTGCCTGAACACTGAGGGTTTCCCCAAAATCCTGTATGCCACCCTGCAAAAGCTTGGAGTCAAGGATCATCCCGAGTATGAGGGCTGTGAGTACATGAAGCATGGCACTGAGCGATGTCAGGTCACCGTCTACATTGGCAAGAGTGAGGAGTTTCCCGACATCACTGAAGCCTAGAATGTGACCGCAACCGGGTTTCGCTTCGGCGACACCTACCAGGTCGTGGCCCGCAAAGCCTTGTGACATCTGTGCCAGATCTATGAGCAGCCCATTACTCGTACACCCATGCGGTTCTTTCCACCTTTGGACAAGAATCGGCGGGTATGGAGGGCTCGCATGGAGGCCTTGCAGGGTCGGGACGTGCAAGAAGATAACCTAACCGTGGTGCACCTGACCACGTACTTGCTTGCCCTAGATGAGCAGTATGACCGGTAGGCCTCGGAGCTGAGGGAGTGTCTCTGTCGAGCTGAGAAAGCTGAGATCTTCTCCAGGATGCTCGAAGTGCAGCTTGTTGAAGCCCACGCCAATGTAGCAGCTGCAGAGAGTCAAGAGACTGCCATGGCGGAAGCACTCAAGGTGGATGAAGAGCGACATGCCCAAGAGCTGGAGGATGCCTATCTTGTCACCAGGGCCAAGAGTAGGATGCTGGCCACGGAAAGGCAGGAACCCTTGATCTTGATCTTGGAGGGAATTCCTGTCCATCCACCGGAGAGAAGGAGAACCGGTATTGCAGCACGTCCGCCCACGGAAGCCTCGGAAGTAGAGTCATTGCCTCCCCTCACCCAGCCACCACCACAAGAAGGAGCAGATCCATAACTTCATCTAAATATATCCATATGGAGTCTTGTTTTAAAGCATTTATTATAAGAAACACAATGGTGCAATCAGAATTTAATTTGGAGATTCGATTTAGTAGTTATGACTTTTTTCGTTTTTATTGCACGCAAATCAATGGAATGGAAAAAATAATCTGTAATTATTACTGGGTCCCTCATTTCCTGCGCGCCTGAGCTTCCCGCGCAGCACGCATTGCAGCTTGGCCAGCGCACGCTGGCCGACTGGGGCCTGACTCGCGGGTGACCAATTCTGTACAGTGTCACCCCGAGCACTGTAGCACTTTTGTTTTTTAGTATAAAAATTATCTAAAACTTGATTAATTAGACTTAAAATGATCGTCTCGTAGAGTACAACAAAACTGTGCAATTAGTTTATGATTTCATCTACATTTAGTACTCTATGCATTTACCGGCATTTTGATGTGATTGAGAATCTTCTTTTTGCATTGTAAAATTTGGAGTGAATTCTCGAATCTAAATATCTGTTTGGAGTGAATTCGTCAAACCATCAAAGAAGGATGCAGTCGTATACCAAAATATCTGTTTCAAATGAAGAGGCATTGTTAGGTCTTCATAGTATGAACGGGGGATGACACACGGACGGACAGGCTACGAAGGTCATGATCGAACAGCCCAAGTGAATTTGGATACGGCCCAACTTACTTCCGAGCTCCCACGCGTGACCAACGCAGCAGTCTTTGACTCCGTCCTCCACCCTCCCGCACAGGCAGTCAGGCACACCGCCCGGCGTGCACGCACTCCACCTGGCGACTGCCGCTGCTCCCAAGCCGTGCGATGCCGTCGCGCCTAGGGTCCGCGCGCTTGGCATTCTTCCAGTGGCGCTGCAATCTTGTTACCCTAGCAAGGATGTCATGAAAATAGTTGTTCAGTTATCTAACTTCTTCAAGAAGTTGTGCTCCAAGGTCATAGATGTGGCTGAGCTGGAGCAACTTCAAGAGAGTATTGTGATGACACTTTGTGATATGGAGAAAATTTTCCTGCCATCATTCTTTACTGTAAGTGTGCATTTGATGGTGCACTTGGTAGAAGAAGTTAAACTAGGTGGTCCTGTTCAGTACCGATGGATGTACCCTATGGAGAGGTATGCAATCAACTTTAATTTGCACTATGATCATCAATAATTTAGTTTTAACTTACATGTGTCAATTATTCTATTTAGATATTTTGTTAAGCTAAAAGCACTTGTGAAGAATAGAGCTCACCCAGAAGGATCAATTGCTGAAGGATATCACATGGACGAGTGCTTGACCTTTTGTTCCAGATTTATAGAAGGAACTACTCGTTTTACAAGGCCATCCAGAAATCCTGGACCATCTGATGAAATAGCAGACATGTACTTGTTTGCTACTGCTGGTGAACCTATTGGAAAGCGTACTGGTGTCAACCTTGATAAGCAGCTTCTTGTTCAAGCTCATCGATATGTGTTGCGGCATTGTGATAAACTTGAAGATTTCCGCAGGTGCGTTTATAAATTTGGTTGACTATATAGGGTTAGTGGTAGTACATCATAAGTGTTTTATGGAATCATGACAACTTTATGGGATAAGCTGAAATTCATTAGACAAATTGTACATAAATATTAATAATGATAGCATATTGCAAAAGACAAGCATTCATATGGAGAGATAATATTATCAGTGTGTAGGGTTTTATTTTAGAATATTTTTGGTGGAAGAATCGAGAGATTTGGATTTGAAATGGAAGATATATGGATTATCAAAGGTTTATTGAAGAAAGGCGTATGCCAAGGATATTGGAAATTATTTCTGGAATTTAGAGGGTGGAGAAGGCATGGGAAAGATTTGGGTAGACTTTGGAGTAGATCTAGTATTTATATTTCCTATGTGCATCTTGTGGGCGCGCGTAATATTTTCTACTCAGCACATCGGACGTGGGCTTGCATGGCACTATTCCGTGAACCTGCTCCTTTATTTGTGCAGCGAACTCACGCCTTGTTTAGTTTGCCTCAAAGTTTCAAGTTTTTTCACTCTTTCTCCATCACATCAATTTTTAACCGCTTGCATGGAGTATTAAATGTAGGTAAAAAAATAACTAATTACACAGTTTAGTTGGAAATCACGAGATGAATCTTTTGAGCCTAGTTGGTCCATGATTGGACAATATTTGCCAAATAAGACGAAAGTGGTACTATTCATCGGGTTGAAATTTTCTTCAATCTAAACAAGGGCTCAGCTTCCTATGTGTGGAAAAAAATTCATTGCATCCACCGTGCCTTTCTATATACATGCCATGGATGGTTGGGACGTGTCCAGTCAACATGATCCAACCGCACATGGTGGAGGCGGAAAAGCAGCAGGCGCGGAAGGCAACCGAAGCCGCATGCGGACATGCGAGGAAATCTTCTAGGCGTGCGCTTGGCAACTATCCATGACATGTATGGAGGGAGGCACGGTAGATACAGTTTGCACCAAATTTTTTTCCTGGAAATCTTCTAGGCGTGCGCATGGCAACTATCCATGGCATGTATGCAGGGAGACACGGTGGATACAGTTTACACCGAATTTTTCCCTGTGAGATACGGTCACTACCTGAGCCCATCCGGCGTACATGAACAGAGGAGAAACTAACCCAAAATAATTTTGTATCTTCACATGACGGCTTTTGAAATTTCCTAGAATTACCAAAGATTTTCATATGAATTCAAGGAAGAAAATAAGGGTGGGGATTCATGGAAAATAATGAGATTGGGAATACAAGGAAAATATTTTGACGCCCCAAATAAATTCTAGAAAAGCACACAAATAACTAAGGATGAAAACGGTCGGAAACGGACTTACGAAATAGAAAACAAAAACGGTTAGTTCAGTACATTTCTACATTTTAGCAATTAAAGAATACAAAAAATGGTTGAAAATGGTTGTGAAACCCATTGAAACTAACAATTTTTTATGTTTAAAAACATAATCATAATATAGAAAACGAAAACGGTCGGTTCGGGATATTTTCGTTCCGTTTTCATCCTTACAAACAACACATGAACACTCATAATGCATATGGTGAATTTTTTAATGCAAGGTTTTTGGAAAAACATTTTCTAAATAAACCAATCAAGTTTTAATTTGTTGTAAAATTTTTAAACTTCAAATTTTTAGTGATTTTTAACATGGTAAAAAAACACAGGGTGTTACATAAACCTTGTTGTTCTTTTATACATATTCAGTCAAAGTTAAAAAGGTTTGATTTAATATAATTCTAGAATTGATTTATTTAGGGCAAATGGAGTATATAATTCTACTACCATGTATTCTAACATGATTTTGAGTCAAGGCGGGTGTGTTTGGTTTGAGGAATAAGGTGGTCTATCATCTACACTCATTCCTTTTTTTGTTTGGTTTGTGGAATGGAACATGTTGATGAATCATCACCTCATTCCTCACAAGCTAATATTAGTGCTAGTATGAGGAATGTAGTCATCCCACCAAATTTGAGCAATGAACTAGTGATGCACCCCCTCATCTAGTATGGAGTGGCTCCACAAACCAAACACACTGAGATATCACGAACAGATGTGACGAAAAGCGGTCAACAAGCCACTGACTTTGCTACCATCAAGGAAACCACGACAGTATATAGTTGAAGTGTATTAAAGGATCGAATACAGTGACCAGATGGGGTGTGAATATCGGAACCTAAAAATTTGTTATGAAACAAGACCGTTGTCCCAAAATCAAACCTCAAGAAGCAAACACAGGCAAGAATGATATATCCATGAGGTAACTAGTGGCTGGGTACCTCTGATGATGACCTCAAGGCACAGTGAGACAATCCAGAACCAATGAAACCGAGCTCAATATGACAGAACATAGAAGACTAGACAATACTAGACAGGGGCGGACTGTCCGGGGGGTGGCCAAGCAAGAAATGCGAAAATTGATTGACTGAAACAGTTCTGAACATGTTGGAACCGGACTGACGGACTGTCCATGGCTAAGGGGTGGACTGTCCACGTCTTGGGCACCGGTCAGGAAGGGGCAAAGCACCAGTGCACACCAGACTTACCTGTGCTCATGCACTAGTGGTGGACTATCCGTGGGTCGGGATGCAGCCCAAAAACAGACGAGCGAAAAAATCGCCTAAGACAAGAAATCACCCAACTTGCGGCCAAATCAAAACCATCTTCCACCAAATTTGGACCAGATGATCGAAAGGAAGATAGTGGGCTATTCCTAAAAGATCATCACCCAAGACCTAACCAATCGACGCGAATCTCATATCACACAAAGAACACAGGTTTTTCTCCAAAAACGAAATCTGACCTAGATCTTTGTGCTTTGTGTGGATTCAAATCGATTCACTCATAGAGTAGGATCAACACATGTCCTTGCACGATTTGGACCGAAAAAAGCACCCCAAAAACTTGGATCAAAGAGATTGAATGAGATCGGTCTAAGGGAGGAGGAAAACCTAAGGAGAAGGAAATGAAAATGTTGAAGAGGTAAGGTCTATTTGGGGCAGCCTCCTCTTTTATCGAGGTTATTACACATTCCCAAATTGCCCCTAAGTAATTAGAGCGAACCACCTAACCTAAAGAGTATTATGGTCCAGCTCAGAGATCCGCTGATCCGATGGCCACGTGCCCTTCATGACTTAGCTTCGAGGCTATTACACATTCCCAAATTGCCCCTAAGTAATTAGAGTGAACCACCTAACCTGAAGAGTATTATGGTCCAGCTCAGAGATCCGCTGATCCGATGGCCACGAGCCCTTCATGACTTAGCTTTGCCTCGATGCAAACCTCACGATGATGCCACGTGCCACCTTCGATTCCCACTGGAACCACACCTGAGTTTTGAGGTCCAAACCCAAAAACCATTCACCGATGGTTTTGAGGTCCAAACCACTCGACATGTGTCGCCATCGTCCTCGATCGCCTGACCATCAAGTCCTCCAGCGCCTCTACTTGACTTGCTCATCCTCTGTCTTGACTTGGTCAACATGGTCACTCCCATATACTCTTGTACTTGTCGATGACCCTAGGTGTCAGCCACCCATGGTCGACTACTCGGCTTCTTGGGTCCCTCAGTCCAAGCCTCATCATCCATCCTTCACCACTCCCAGTCCATCAGCATGGACCCGCTTGACCTTCACCTTCGCCGTTGACCACTGTCTCTGAGCTCCACACCTGCGCACCACAAGCCAAGAGACATGTTGCACAACCCAACTCACACCTCGGTTATTTCAACAACTCAACCCTAGACGCTATTCTTCGTTGGCAATCACTCATCACACATCGAACCACAAGGGCACATATCAACCTTGTGTTCGCATGTATAGTCTTCTCGACACTAGAATAATAAGTAGGATAGAAATGAGATGGGGAATCACATTCCCAATGACATATTCCCAGGCTTAAACCTAAATAGGTCTAATAGCCTGGCATGGTTAATACCGCAAGAAGTTTAATGTATAGACATATCAAAACATATCAAAAATGGATCGATTCTGGCTTAGGCCATTTTACATGTACACTTCCATGTACATGGTAGACAACAATTACATCCTTAGCAGTAAAATAGGATTGACCTACCATAACCAACAGCCTCTCTCAACAGGATTCTAGTAAGTTAATTCACCAACATTTTGTAGAGAACAAATGTTATCCTACTCTTAGTACTCCTGTAAGGGGAGCTCCTCGTCAATCCTGAACTCCAATGTGAGATACCCATCCGGCCTCATATGATAGAAATATGTATACCCATCCCACCTCAGATGATATAAATATGTATATCTTCTCAGGAAAGGCTTTCGGCTCTGCGTGTCACCCAGTGGTATAACGCTTATGAGAATGTAGATATCATGAACTCTCATCTTTTGATTCCCTTTCTCCTTGACTTGGAGGACCATCTGTCGAGTACGTAGCATTCATGCAGAGTGAACTGCACAGGAGGATTACGAATGCTAATGGCACCTTGTGCAATGCTCTGTCATGGTTCTAGATGAAGCTCTAAGGCATGCAATGCTAGCATAGCTTCAAACAACAACATAAGGCTATCCACTCAGCTATATTATTCCAATCAAAGCATTTATCCAGTGAAGGTCGGAGTGGATTTTGTGCTCGAGATGAATCTAACAAAACCACCTGGTAGATGTGATCATCAAAGGTCCTAGCACATATCCAAACCCTCAAAACATCCCCAAACTCGCTGGAACATAAAATCCATCAAAAAGAGCAAAGGGAGAGAGACCGAGAGAGGAAAAACCAAAACTCAAATCAAAACAAAGTTGACTCAGATCTTGAATCCCAGAGGACAAGAGGAGGTTAGGGCCTCCATTCCCACGAATTTCAAGTGCTTATAAGATCTGGTCACACAGATGGATAAGCTAGTTCCTATGCGGACCTCAACAGTAGAATACTAGAGGAAGGGAAAAACCTATTGAGATGAGAATGAAGTGTTAGAGAGATAAGGCTGATTGGGGCAGCCCTCCTCTTATTTATAGAGGCGATTACACATTGCCAATATACCCCTAAGTAATAGGAGCAAATCACCTAATCCGAAGGGTATTATGGTCCAACTCGAAGATCCGCTGATCCGATGTACATGCGCCCTTCATGACTTAGCTTTGCCATGACACAAGCATCGCAATGACGCCACATGCCGCCACCGATTCCCGCCAGAACCGCACCCGGGTTTTGAGGCCCAAACCCCAAAACCGTCCACCAGTGGTTTTGAGGCCCAAACCACCAAACCGCCCAGAGAAATATATCCGCTACGCCTCCTCCGCTCTCTCGACATGTGTCACCTTCATCCTCGACCACCCGGTCACCAAGTCCTCCAGCGCCCCCGCTTAACTTGGTCAACCGTCGTCTTGACTTGGTCAACACGGTCACTCCTCATATACTTTTGCACTTGTCGATGACCCCAAGTATTAACCACCTACGGTTAGTCACCCTGCTTCTCCAGTCCCTTAGTCCAAGCCCCGACATCCGTCCTTCACCGCTCTTAGTCCATCGGCACAATCCCGCTTGACCTTCACCTTCGTCGTTGACCACCGCCTTCGAGCTCCACACCTGCACACCACAAGCCAAGAGACATGTTGCACAACCCAAACTCACGCCTCGTTTAGTTAAACAACCTAACCCAAAAGCACTATTCACATTGACAATCATTCAAAACAAACGAACCACATGGGTACATATCGACCATGTGTTCGCATTGGTTTTGTACATGAGCAAGCCGGTAACGTGAATAGGATTCCAAGACTCTCTTATAGGACCTAGTTCAAAGAAACATGATATTCTCTCGTGTCTCTTCTCATTCTTGCTCTGCCATGTAGCGTGGATAACGAGCTAGCTGAACTTTTTTCAAGCTATTGTATTCTTATTTACTACATTCTTCCGTGTTGTTTGATACCTAACTTCAAACAAGCTTAATGAATCGTGGATCGGATGGAATAGTGTTTATTCAAATAATATCTTAAGTGGGTTCCATATATTGAAGATGTCCTAATACAATTTGAGACCCATCACATATAGTTAACTTTTTTCTCCTTTCTATTCTTTGGCATTGGGTGATCAACTTTCTACGCCAGATACTCCACTGTCCTACTAGCCATGGCTGCATGGCATGTACATAGGAAGGCACGGTGGATACAGTTTGCACCGAATTTTTTTTTTCATATTTCCTCGCATGTCCGCATGTGGCTTTGGTTGCCTCCCGCGCCCATTGCTTTTCCGCCTCCACCATGCGCGGTTGGATCGTGTTGACTGGACACGTGACAACCATCCATGTCATGTATGTAGAAAGGCACAGTGGATACAGTTTCTACCGAATTTTTTCCCCAAACGTGTCAAGAGCGACTTGGTCGGTATAAAGAAAAAGAAAGTAAATACTTCATCCATTTCAAATTATAAGATGTTTTGGTTTTTCATTTAAAGTAATACAAAAGCCAAAAAATTATATTTCGGAAGGGAGAAAGTACTATGTTCTCTCTCTGTCTCCAAATAAATCAATTCCTAAAATCCGTGCCAGTCAAACTTTTTAAAGTTTAACTAACTTTATAGAAAAGAGTAACAATATCTATGACATGAAATGAACACCTTATGAAAATATATTCTATGGTAAATCTAATAATACTAATTTGATACTATAAATTTTAATATTTTTTCTAGAAATTCGGTCAAAGTTTAGAAAATTTGACTTAAAATAACTCTATAAATATGGTATTTACTCAGGGACATAGGGAGTAAGCAGAGAAGCATAGAGTGTCAAACAAAGAAAATGGAAATGAATGCAAGGAAACGGGACGATTGGTTTGGGCCCCATGGGAAACGGGGTCATAAATTTTCGTGGGCCATTCGTCGTTCCAATTGCCAGGTGAAAATTGGTGCAATTCTTGCAACAAACTTCATAGCTCAACTTTGTACAGGAAAACGAGTTGGCCCATGAGTAGTTATTTTGTAGAGAAAATATCGTGCTTTCGAACAACAATGAAGTCGAATCATAGGAACAGGATAGCTTAGTTCTGATGAGTGCTAGCTCGTTCATCATTGGTAGGCAATGCGCAGTCTTTTTTTTTGTGCTGATGATCTACAACACGCGCTTCACTCCACAACTATCACACGTAGATCGCCTTGTATTCCCGCCACAGCTGCCGCACGGTCTTCCCCAGGATCTGAGCGAAGAAATCGTCGGTGTAGCCATCCTTCATCTTGGCGTTGAGCAGCGCGACGAAGCCCGGCTTCAGCGAGTCGCAGTAGTCCAGGAACCTCGCCGTGACATCGTACCCCTGATCCCACCGGCCTCCCTGCCCCGGCTTCACCCAGTGCGCCGGCGCATACCCCGCCTTTAGCCGCACGAAGTCGGCGATGCCCTCGATGAGGCCGCCGTTCGCCTGGCCCTGCCCGTCCCACTGCCACACGTGCGTCGTCTCGTGATACAGCACGCCGGTGACCTACGAAACTTTCTGGTTAGTTGCCTGATCTCGAAAGTGTACACACTGCATTTCTCACCAACCTCTGTTTTCACGTTGTTGCCGGAGTAGTTGCCGACGTACTGGGCGCTGAGGGTGATGACGTCGTCGGTGGTGAAGGCTGCTGCGGCGCGGCCGACGTCGGCGACGACGAGGGTGACCGCGTCGACGGGCTTGCGGTCGCCGTGGCTGGTCTGGTTGAAGGTGCTCCAGATGAAGGTGGAGGCATTGGACAGCACCAGGTTCGCGTAGTCGAGACCCACGGCCACGTCGAACCGCTGGCCGCCGATGGTGCTGGTCGCCGTGTTCGACGAGTTGAACGTGACGGTGCCGGTGGTCGTGGCCATGGTCATGGCTAGTGCAAGCAAGAGAGAAGCGGCTGCGGCTATGTGAAGCTTCATCTTTGTGCTATCTCTGTAGGTAGGTACTTGGCATTGTTGGGAGACTTGACTAGTATATATAGTACATTAGTACTATGTACTACGTAGTACAGCTTGCTGGAATGCTGGGTTACTCCAAGTTCATCGACCCATTCAACAGTGAACAGCCGGCAGGCTTACGATGTTACGATCCAATGCCTCCACTGGGCAAACATTGTTGCAGAGGAGTTGGAATGCAGACACATCATCCAAGTATACTTTATTTCACACACCCCGCCGACTCCATTATCAAAGAAACCTTGTAAATCCGTTACCAGTCATCAACGTGGCAAAGGTTCAGGTCCAATAAAGATGATTGGTAAATAAACCAAAGTCTTGGAGCTTGCTCTCGCGGCGAATCCATCTCTGCCTGGAGGCTTCTTGTAGCAACACTGCAAGAAGACCAGTAAACAACAAGGTCTCGCTAGTCAATTCAAATGTTTACTTCAAATCTTGAACAGTTTCCTTAGGACTTTCGGATCTCTACAACTAATAGTTAGCTTTTTCTAAAAAGAAAAATAATATTTAGCGGCTAAAAATTAGCTGACAATCTGTTTGGATTCCCAACTAATGACTTAACTAGTACCACCTAGTTAACAATTAGCTATTACTCCCTCTATCTAAAAAAAACTTGGTGTTTCAGTTTTGTCCTAAGTCAAATATCTACAGTTTGGCTGAAATGTATGGCACCCATAACACCATAGCTTGTGATAGAAAACACGGGGAAAATTAACAGAGCACAACAGAGAAAGAAAAAAGCCACAAAAGGTGGTGGTTCGATGGAGATCAAGCAAAGGACGGAGCGAGCCACCCTCCGCGTACAGACCGTCCGGATTTACGATCGTGACCGTCACACCGGATAACCTGCAGTGAGCCGAAGATGTCGGATCCAGTCTCTGCGATGCTCTGCGCCCCGCCGAGCCAGCACCTTTGCCCCCAAGCTTGGGATGACGTGGGCCACCGCTACGAGGCCCGGCGAGGAGTAGCTGGCCGCGCACGTCGTTAAGCAGGTCGCGTCCAGCGAAATGCCCCGGTATGGTAGTAAATCAAACTGCGGCGATCGAAGGGCTTGTGCGGCGAGAAACTGAGTCGGAGACGGTGCAAATAAGCAGCTGTCGTCACGCGCACGGTCCGCGCCGCAGTTCGATGGGATGCGGCGGTTCCGCACGAGCTGTCCGCGCGCGCCTACACGTGTTGCGCGGAGTCGTCGTGCGGGGGCTGCTGTGCTGAAGCCGGCCGCGTGCGGAAATCTTCCGGTGCGAACATTCGGACCGGAGGAGCAGCGCGCCGATGTTCCTCGCGCGCGCGTCGCTGATGTTTCCCGTGTACGAGTCCGCCCGCGTCTGTTGGTGAGTACGGCGTAAAGACGGTCCAGCATCGAAGGCAGCCAGAGCCAGCCCACGAAGCGCAGTGCAGCGTCCAGTTTCTCTTTCTTTTATATTTCTTTTTCTTTTGTTAACTCTCCGTAGTTAGGCTGGTAGTTAGCTTCTCTTTTTTTTTTCTTCTTTTCTTAACTGCAGGCTGCTACGTTAGTTTCTTTTATTTCTTTCTTTTTTATATTTTTCCTTTTATTTTATTTTATTTTATTTTATTTTATTTTCTTCCTTTTCCTTTTATTTTCTTTTTTCTGTTCTTATTTCTCTCTTATATTCACATACTAGCTGTGTGATGTTACTGTTTCGTTGTTGTTCTTTTTTTTCTTTTTTATTTTCTGTGGTATTTTATTTTTCTTTTCATCTTTTAGTATTTTATCTTTCATTTATTTCTTTTTCTTTTTCTTTTATCTTTTTTCTATTTTTATTTCTTTTTATTTGTTTTCTTTTGTTCTTTTTCCAATTATGTTTTTCTTTGATTGATGTTTTAATTTTTAATCTTTCTTATTTTTTCTTTTTTTCTCTTTCTTTTCCTTTTTCTTTTCGTGCATCATTCATTTTTTTTGTTTATGTTTTATGTGTTTATTATTATTTTCATTTTTTAATATTTTTATCTTTATTTTATTTCTTTTTTCTTTTATTTTTTCTTATTATTTTTTATGATGTTCTATGTTGTTTTTTTGTGATGTTCATATGTATATATGTGATGTTCTATGTTTTTTTATGTTATACATGTGTTGTTCTGTGATATTTTTTTTATGTTCACGTGGTATATATGTAATGCTCTATAATGTATTTGGCAATGTTCACATAATATACATATGATGTTCTCGTAGTATACATGTGATCTTTATTGCGTTTTTTGTGTTGTTCTATAATGTATTTAGTGATTTTCACATAATATATATGCGATGTTCTATTATATATTTAGTGATATTCACGTAATATATAAGCGATATTCTATATCGTATTTAGTGATGCTCTATGATGTATTTAGTTATGTTCACTTATTACACATGTGGTGTTCTATGATGTATTTAGTGAAGTTCACAGAATATATATGCGATGTTCTAGAATGTATTTAGTGATGTTCTATTGTGTATTTAGATATGTTCACTTAGCACATATGTGATGTTCTATAATATATTTTAGGATATTTTGAAAAGTATCAATGTGATGTTTTTTTAAAAAAATTCTATTACATGTTTTTATTTTTCTCCTTATGTTTTGCTCTGGATTTTATTATTTTTATTTATGTTATGTATTTATTTATATATATTGTACTACTAATTTCATTAACATGAAATTAGAATGCTGTTATTCTAAACAGAGAATATTTTTCTTACAAAGACGGAATATTGTTATCTGAACCTAGAACATCGTTTCTGCTCAGTAAAAGAAAAATATTCTATCTTTATGAAATTAATGTTTGTTAATGAAACTTCATCTAAATATATCCATGTGGGGTCTTGTTTTAAAGCATTTATTATAAGAAACACAATGGTGCAATCAGAATTTAATTTGGAGAATCGATTTAGTAGTTATGACTTTTTTCATTTTTATCGCACGCAAATCAATGGAATGGAAAAAATAATCTGTAATTATTACTGAGTCCCTCATTTCCTGCGCGCCTGAGGCCTCGTTTGGATGCACTCCAAAAATTGAAATTTTTTCACTCTCTCCATCACATCAATCTTTGGACCCATGTATGAAGTAGTAAATGTAGGTAAAAAAATAACTAATTATGCAGTTTAGTTGAAAATCACGAGATTAATCTTTTGAGACTAGTTGGTCCATGATTGGACAATATTTGCCACATAAAACGAAAGTGATACTATTTATCGGGTTGAAATTTTTTCACAAAACGTGGCCTGAGCTTCCCGCGCAGCACGCATTGCAGCTTGGCCAGCGCACGCTGGCCGATTAGGCGGGAAATTAATTCGGCGGGAACAGTGCCAGACGGATGTTCCCGTCCGATTGGGCGGACTCTAGCACTGCCCGGCCACGTGGCAATCGACGAGGGCGCTCAGTTTACCGGAGCCTGACTGATTCTCTGATATTGTCCTTGTCATATTTCGCCATCACCATATCACAGAGCTTGGACCATTCCCCAATCTGCCCATGGCGTTCCACGGATTGCAACCATGTAGCTACGGATCCCTTGAAGTTGAGCGACGCTCAACGGGTCTTCATCGCCTCCTGGACAGCGTACACCTCAAAGTAAACCTCGCATTGGTCCCACCACAAACGCGGGTTAGTGCCATCAAACTTAGGAAACTCAAGCTTAGGAAATGGCGGATGATGAGAAGATTCATCAGGGGTATGTATTGGCAGGGCAAAGCCCACGGGCGTACCGTGGACAATGCAAGGCGGAGGCACTCCGAGGAGCCTTCCGCCCACACGCCAGGCCCCATGGGCAAGTCAACACGTGGTGGCGTCGTACTAGATGAAGCACCGGGTGTGATGTTGAGGTCGATCCCCGCCACAGGTGGTTGCGGCGGTGGTGGCGGGTGGGAAAGCTGCCACTGAACCGGAGGTGAAGGCGGTAACACCATAGCTTGTGATAGAAAAACACGGGGAAGATTAACGAAGCACACCGGAGAAAAAAAATCACAAAAGGTGCTGGTTCGATGGAGAGCAAGCAAAGGACGGACGAGCCACCCTCTGCGTACAGCACGGCCCTCTCGTGCTTCGTGCCGCTTCGGGTCGTGGCCTCTAAGCACAGGAGGCACATCGGGCCGTGCCGATATGGCACGGTGAATCTTTTCTTCGGCCCAAGCACGGCCCGTGTCACGCTGGCACGCCTTCGGGTCGTGCCGGCCCAAGCACGACCCTCAAAACATCTTTGCTAGTTTTCTTTTTCTACTCGTGATATGAAATATATATATATATATATATATATATATATCTTATGTGTACTATTTTAATAAAAGTTTAATGATTTTCATAATCTATTCAAGAATTAGATAAGAGGTAGTATAGTAAATACTAGAAAATTGTATTATATAGTTGTAGAAGTGTGTACGTGCCATTTTCGTACCGTGCCGACCCAAACACGGCCCAAGATGCGGGCCAGGCCATATAGCCCGCCGTGCCGAGATTCTGAGCACGGCACGGCCCTCGTGTTCGTGTCGTGCCGGCACGGCCCAAAATATTTCGTGTCGTACCGTGCTTCAAGTCTTGCTAAAAGACCGTGCCATGACCCGCCCTCAAATGACACGGCCAAGTCCCAGCTCTACGTACAGACCATCTGAATTTACGATCGCGACCGTCACACTGGATATAGAGGCGGTAACACCATAGCTTGTGATAGAAAAAACACGGGGAAAATTAACAGCGCACACCAGAGAAAAAACATCACAAAAGGTGGTGGTCGACAGAGAGCAAGCAAAGGACGGAGCGAGCCACCGTCTGCGTACAGACCATCCGGATTTACGATCGCGACCGTCACACCGGATAACCTGCAGTGAGCCGAGGACGTCGGATCCAGTCTCTGCAATGCTCTGCGCCCCGCCGAGCCAGCACCTTTGCCCCCAAGCTTGGGATGACGTGGGCCACTGTAACACCCAGGTGTTACTAGCTTACTTAGCACATGATTAAGGTCTAAAAGAAACTAACAAAACGAGTTCTCGAGTTTTAAAATTTTAATCGCTCATGAAATGATACCCGACTCTTATGTGACTCATTTCTATAGTTAGGAAAAACTACATGAGTGTTGTAACTTAGTTTATTTTAGGTGAAAATATGCTGTTTTGATCTTAATAAAAAAAAGAATAAGTCGTTTTAATCACTTAGCGCGAAAACAAATTCTATGAAACCAGTGTGGTATACAATCACGTATATCGTGTTGATAAACGTGTTGCTAGATTATTTAAAAGAGTGAAGAAATTTATTTCTTTCCGAGTGTATCTCTATAGATAAATATATGTATATTTATATAATAGATATATACATGTGTGTATTTAGATTAGTAACAAAGGAATAATGAGATGTTGTAATTTACTTAATTACGTAATTATTTTGCTAAAAGAAAAGAAAAGAAAAGAAAAGAAATTAGAAACAAAACACACGCACACCACACATATTCACGCACGCCTGCTGCCCTCCTTCATGGCCCTGCTGTTGGCTGCTGCCACACGCCTGTGCAACTGTATACATGCACTGCGAACGCCGATGCGGGGCCGCTGCTCGTGCTCACCACCGCCTTGCTGCTTTGCTGCCCTCTGCATGCATACTGCCGGTTTAATTGTCTAAGAGGGAGCCGAGAGCCCTGCGAGCCTGTACAGCTGCCCGCTGTCCGCACACGCGTGCTGCCGCTCTGCCGTCAGCTGAAGCACGCCGCGCTGAGCACCAGAAAAGCCAGTGAACCAGAGAACACGCGTGAATCTACTGTAGCACGCAGGAATTACTGTAGACGACCACGGTAGTACATAGGAATTGCTGTAGCATGGTACTGTAGCGCGAAAAAATGTAGCCGGTCACCGTAGTTCATAGGAATTTCTATCCCGGGGTATTGTAGCATGCAGAAAACATTGTTCATCTGAAGAAAACTTTTCGCCGTCGGTGCGCTGCGAGGTTATTTAGAGCGTTGCCTCTGCTGAAGTGTGTCGCGCGCGTCAGTCATCCTTCTTCTGCGAGCCCGCACCATCCAGTAGCCGTGAGCCTTTACTAGGTTCAACTGCTTCTCACTCGATCTCTCTTCTTCCTTGCCCTGTCTGCACGCTGCACGTGGCCAGTGTCGATCTTACCCGGCGGGTGCGGTGAGTACCTCTCGAGAATCAGCTATCTCCATTTTTTAAGCCGCAGCGTGTCCTCTCCCTGCCTGTGGTAAGCTCTTTCAGAGCTTCGGTTTACGTGATCAGCATGTACTAATCACCTCCTTAATCAACCTCCACATGTAAGCAAAACTTGTGAATCTAATATAAAATTGTGTAGGTGTCTAAAAATGGTGGAACCAATTTTGTTAGTTTCCTTAAATCATGATCTAGATAAAGGTGTAATTGGTTCACGTAGTTTTATACTATTTTTAGGCTTGCTCTAATTACTTCGATGCGTTTAATATTATCAAACATGAACTTATAAGAATTGTTATGAATAATCAGTGATAGTATTAATCCTAGAAATTTTATAGTAAGCTCCTAGTATTATTATATGTTCGCTGTGATTTTGGTAGCTCCAAAATAATTAGTTGCTAGGATAATTAACAAACCTAGTTTGAATATGTAGTAAATCGATAAAATGAATAATGCGACATCTCGGGTTTACATAACTAAAACACTAGTTGAGAAATAACGTTTGAATCGACAACGTGGACACATGGCCTAGTGAGTTGGTGTGTGGCTAACCCGTTAGCTTGCGAGACATAGTCGTACGACGAGAGTTGCGATTGCTGTCTTTTACTTATGTCTCTGCGTTGCATTCACGTAAATCATAATAGGAACGATGATGGATCGATGGATCAACCGGAGGACTTGGCGTTGACCCAAAAGATGATGCCATGATGATCGTGCCCCGGAGATGGCATACTAACATTTGGTTATATTTTTACCCAGGCAAGCCCCGGTGCATAACCTCTATTATTCTGTACTTTATCTATGCTTATGCATTAAGTTTTAAGGAGTTGAATGAAATCCGCTTGCATATATATATCCTGGTCCCATGAATCTTACTAGTATGTCAGGATCGTATAGATTGCTATGCTACAGGACTCCGGTAGAAGTCGAGTGATTGTGTGTCACTCGCGAGAGATAGTAAATATATTATTGTTACTATTATCATGTTACTATCAGATGGATTATATATGGATAATAATTGGAGACCGGGCGGGACTATACTTGGAATTTGATATGGACTTGGTTGGGCAATCCGAGCGAGGCTCTGGTTGCATTTGTCCCGCCTGTATCGATTAAGGACCGGTCATTGTATTTGGACGATTGTCAGGTCTCAGATCTCCTTATCCCGAGCATATACTAGCGGATGGGGGCTAGAAAGGCTTGTTATTCTCTTGTCATGGGTTCCGGCTCCATCCGGACCAACTGAAGGTGGATTATATATGGGTATTAGGAGGTCTAAACACCGTGAGAGGGCGGGGGCTTGGAGTCCCAGTATGGATGGGGACTCGGTTCTCTTGATAGGAGGATAATGGGTTGGTCCTGTTTGTACCTCGGTACGGGCGGGGCGTGTGTTTTTCGGGGTACCCAGCTGGGCTGCATTGATTCGTGAATCGCCGCGTAAGCGGTCCGATATGACTTGATCCGGGCATCGTAGTAAGAAATAAAAGATGAAAGACGAAAGATGGAAAAATGGTTCTGATGGCTCAACCTTTGCTTGAAAGTAGAACAGGTGCTTACCTAGAATAGTTGGTTAATGAACTACCGATGACTGCTAATAAAAATTAAATATAAGGATGCACCTTTAGTAATGCTGCCTGCAGTTGCAATAACCCACAAGCCAGATAGCCTTGCATATCCTCGGAGTCTTTTCTTTTCTTCTGACGGGTAAGTCTTGCGGAGTACAATTGAGTACTCAGGGTTTGTTCTACCCTGTTGCAGGTGACAGGTGTTCTTGAAGATGACATTTGTGTGTGGAAACCTCTTTTAAGATAACGGAATGAAGTTCTAGCCTCTACCAAACTATAGGGATTTCTCCAAGGATTTCTATTTGCATGCTATCCAACCAGAAGATCCGCCAGGCCTTGTTTAGTTCCGGAAAATTTTTGGGTTTTGCTACTGTAGCATTTTCGTTTGTATTTGGCAATTAGTGTCCAATCATGGACTAATTAGGTTCGAAAGTTTTGTCTCGTGATTTCCCACCCAACTGTGCAATTAGTTTTTTTCGTCTATATTTAATGCTCCATACATACGTTAAAGATTCGATGTGACGGGTAAAACCCAAAAACTTTTGGAACTAAACATAACCACAGTTGAAGACTGAAGAGTCGTCACTTTGCATTGTGGGACTATTTGCCCAGCTAAACAAAAGGCCCCGGCCAGCGCCGGCCGTCCGCAACACCAAATGCACGTTGGGTCCACATATATGCTTATATATAATGTACTCCATTCGTTTCAAATTATAAGTCATTTTGACATTTTTTTGTTTCATATATTTTGCTATGTATCTAGACATATTATTATCTCTAGATGTATAGCAAAATAGATGTAACGAAAAAAGTCAAAACGACCTATAATTTAAAACGGAGGATGTAAGTCCTGGCCTATAGGTAAAACAAAATCATATAACCGAAAATATTGTGTCATATATACATATACTTATATGATTATGGTCAGATAACTGGCTTTATCCAGGTGTATAGAAATCGAGTGTTCTTCACTGACTCATTTCGGCAAATTTACAACCATTCTCCGTCTGTATGCTTGGTTGTGTGGACGTATTGGTTGACTCATTATGTCGGCAAACATGCAACCCTTGTAGTTGTGGAGAAATAATGTGAATGTCCTAACAGCAAAGAAGAAGTTACGGAGTATTATATTGCCTCATACGGAGAAAAAAATGACACATGGCTTTCAATTCTTCCGCACCAAGTTTATAGAAAAAGAAAACCCGTCCAAACAGGAACAAGTCCAAGTCAGTCCTTTTGACCGAACCAAACCCTACGTAAGACTACCCGCAGTAGGGCCTAGTTTAGATCCAGAAAATTTTGCAAAAGAACAGTAGATTCTCAGTCACATCGAATCTTTAGACGCATGCATGAAGCATTAAATATAGATAAAAAATAAAACTAATTACACAGTTTAGACGAAATGGACGAGACGAATCTTTTAAGCCTAATTAGACCATGATTGGACACTAATTGCTAAATAACAACGAAAATGCTACAGTTACATTTTGCTAAAAAATTTTGCCAACTAAACAAGGCCTAGGTACTCTAAAGAGATACTCTAAAGCTTTAGAGTATGAATATAGAGTAAAAACCGCTGCACTGGTTACTCTAAAACGATATTTTATCCTTTCTCTCACTCTATATTTAGAGTGGTACAGTGCTTACTCTATAGTGGGCAGTGACGGCCCCACTAGCTAAACAAAGGAAAAAAAAATACTATAACTCATAAACCAAAAATCCAAATTAAATTTTGATTGCACCATTAAATTCGTCTCAATAAATCCTTCAAAACTAGATCACACATGGATATATTTAGATAAAGTGACAAGTAGGTCCCACAGTGGATAGAGTGGATAGAGGATGATATAGAGGATGGATGGGTGCGGAAGAATTAAGTATAGAGGAGATAATATTGCTGACTAGGACATATAGAGGATGAATATAGAGGTCCATGAGTGCGGATAGCCTAAGGTTGAATCCTTTTAGACAAACATATCATCACCATCGCCAAAAAAAAATCTCATCACATCTTTACCTATTACGCTATATATATATATATATATATATATATATATATATATATATATATATATATATATATATATATATATATATATATATACCCAACCACAACAAGTAGCTAACCAACAACGGAGAAGCAAGAAGCAAGCAGCTCCAGGAGCACAAGAGATGAACAAGCTTCAGGTCGCCACGGTCGCTTCCCTCCTGGCGCTGGCCGCAACGACGGCCGGCGCCGTCACGTTCGATGCGACGAACACGGCGTCCAACACCCCCGGCGGCCAGCGGTTCGACCAGGCTGTCGGCCTCGACTACGCCAAGCAGGTCCTCTCCGACGCGTCCACGTTCATCTGGAACACCTTCAACCAGCCCAGCCCCGCCGACCGCAAGCCCGTCGATGCCGTGACCCTCGTCGTCGAGGACATCGACGGCGTGGCCTTCACGAGCGCCAACGGGATCCACCTCAGCGCTCAGTACGTCGGCAACTACTCCGGCGACGTGAAAACAGAGGTTGGTGAGATCAGAAGCAGTGTGTTAGTAGTTTGGCCCTCATGTTTCGAGACTTTGGAGATCAGGCAAGTAAGGGGCTGTTTAGTTCGCGAAAAATTTTGGGAAACGCTACTGTACCAATTTTGTTGTTATTTGACAAATATTATCCAATCATGGACTAACTAAGCTTAAAAGATTCATCTCGTCCATTTCGTCTAAACTGTGTAATTAGTTTTATTTTTTATCTATATTTAATGCTTCATGCATGCATTCAAAGATTCGATGTGACAGGGAATGTACTGTTCTTTTGCCAAATTTTTGGCAACCAAACGCTGCCTAACTGAAAATTTCGCAGGTCACCGGCGTGCTGTACCACGAGACGACGCACGTGTGGCAGTGGAACGGGCAGGGCCAGGCGAACGGCGGCCTCATCGAGGGCATCGCCGACTACGTTCGGCTGAAGGCGGGGTACGCGCCGGGGCACTGGGTCCAGCCGGGGCAGGGAGACCGGTGGGACCAGGGGTACGACGTCACGGCGAGGTTCCTGGACTACTGGGACTCACTGAAGCCGGGCTTCGTCGCGCTGCTCAACGCCAAGATGAAGGACGGCTACACCGACGATTTCTTCGCTCAGATCCTGGGGAAGACCGTGCAGCAGCTGTGGCAGGACTACAAGGCTAAGTACGGGGGCTGATGATGCGAATAGGTGGTGTGCGTGGCCAGCACGTCAACGTCACAATGCTTTAGTATGAATATGGCAGAATTGAATAATTAAGGTGTTTGATCATCATCTCAGGGTAGTGTTGCTACTAGTACTGATATTGTTGAAAATAATGTCTTGTTGATGTCTGCACAGTGTGTGGAAAATAAATAAAGAAAGGAAATAAATTAAAAGGATCAAATAATTAAAGAAAGTTTGATATTATAAGATATGGCTATATATGGTGGTATTGAGCGTGGAGCCACGGTGTGTTTTTTTAGAAAATGGAAGAGAACTTCCCGCCTCTGCGTGTCCGCGCACAACGATTACAATATTACATAGGGGACAAGATCGAGATGCAGAAATGATATCAAAAAAGACTCTTTTATTTCATCATCACGCTGCAGCAGTGCCCCAAACCACAGCTAGTATATTCCCCTGAAAATAGCCTGGGTAAAAGATGTATATTTGCAGTTTTCAAAGTTTAGATCATTACAACATCTCCAAATTGCCCAACATAAGGGACTACCCCAACCAGAATATATTTCTTCTCTTTTAAATCAAAATTTCATAACCAACTCCCTAACATGTGGGATACAGTGCTGGGAGGGGTTAACCCAGTAGCAATACAGACAGTCCTCTAGATTGCCTTGGCATGATAATCAAAGAAAAGATGTTTAATAGTTTCATTATAATTACAGAAACAACACTTTTGACTACCTTTCCAATTCCTTTTAGGTAGGTTATCTTTTGTTAAAATAACCCCCTACTGGAGATACCATAGGAAAATCCTAATTTTTAGAGGAATTTTTAACTTCCAAATCAATTTATGAGAGGAAGACATATTCTGATTCATCATGTGAAGATACATAGAGCGGACTGTAAAATGACCATTGTCATGTAATCTCCAAATAAATAGATCCCTCTCATTAGTTAAATTGATATGACTGATCTTAGCTACTCCCTCCATCCCAAATTATAAGACATTAAAACTTTTTTGGAGAGTTAAAACATTTCAAGTTTGATCAAATTTGTAGAACAAAATAATAATATTTATGATACCAAATATGTATCATTAGGGCAGTCCCAATGAAAGAAATCATAGCAGTTTCTATAGCATAGGATACCACACCAAGAAACTACTCTTCACAATACAAGATTTTCTACCAAGGTTCAAACAAAAATTTGCCCAATCATTCACCGTATTCCTCTGTCCCGTCTCCGGATTCTCTGTGCATTTTGCTCTTCTTCCTTTTCACTCCCATCCTCTATCGCCTGTGCCCGTTCGTCGGGAGGCCAAGGCGGATGGCACTGCGCCAGTGACGCCAAGTTTGTCTTCGAGTCCTACATCGCGATGAAGATGCTCGCTAATTTTCCACCGTTGTGACTTCAATTTCAGCTTCCTAACGAGCGGGACTTCAATTTCACCACCAAAATCCCCATCCGAATCTTGCTGGCTTCTCTCGACATCTCAAATCTTGCTTGCTAATCTTCGACGTCTTCCTGAACTTGCCTTGCAGCCTGTCAAGCTTGCCTCGTATGGCCGCAACTGTTCAGCAGCTGTGCGCGGATCCCTGCTGACGAGCGTGCGCGAGCTCCGCGGTGGGCCTCGCCTCCCCGTGGCGAGCGTGCCCCTTGCAGCTGTCACCGGTGCCGTCGGCCGCCAAGCGGAAAGCAGTAGAGCACACACACCGGTCTAGGGACTTTCCCTGCATTTACCACTCCACCGCGTTGCCTCGCAACGCGCAAGCGCTGGCCACCGGCGCCGTCGTCCGCCGAGCGGAAAGCAGCAGAGCGTGCATTTGGAGGGGGTCTCGCACCGCGCAGGCGCTGGCCACTAGCGCCGGCAGCCGTCGAGCGGAAAGCAGCAGAGCGCGAACCGTGATGAGGACATCGTCAAGATGGAGTCGAGGACGACTCCAATTCGAGAAGGGGAGGATGACGAGGACATCGCCAAGATGGAGTCGAGGACGACTCCAATTCAAGAAGGGGAGGATGATGAGGACATCGCCACGCTGGACACACCGATGTTATGGTCTTTCCCAAGTTGCAATTTGTCCCCAACTCAGCTACCACGCCACTCTCGGATTCAGCAGACACGTCATCACTGTTTTAGTCATAACTCTTTCATACGACATCAAAATAGGGCGTTCTTGGATGCGTTGGAAAGGGGACGACGACGCCGTCGTTTTGGATCTGGTTCCAGCTCCAGAAGGTCCATGGATCATTCTGTGTGACCACGTCAAGGTGCTGCGTCACCTATTTGGGCCAACTTGGCCATGTATCATGTCGGACCTTAAGCCCAAGTTGTAGACGCCCAACCCCTGGCCGTTCCCAACCCTAGGTCGAGTCTTAGACTATAAATACAGCCGTCGCCGCTGTTAGACAAATTGTGTTTTGTTTAGAGTTTAGTTTTCCATCGAGAAACTGAATCGTTCATTGTAACTGTGGTGACAAATCCTTTTACAGTGATCCAGGGCCCCTGTTCTTGATCTCCTCCACTGTGTCGATTAGTCCTTTGGAACCGAGTTCTTGAACCCTATATTGATAATCGCATCATTCATATTTGCAATTTCAGATTGTGTGTTTTTACCTTCTTGCTTGTGCTCTTCGATTCGCTTGCAGGAAAAGCCTTCTTGGCGAGGTCAATCAAGTTGTGCTTGGTTGATAACCAACGGAGCAGTGGTGTAACGGTTGTAGGGTTCGAATCGTGTCTGATTTGAAGCCGGATCGCCAACGTCGAGATCTCCACAAGTCGAACTTATCGGTTACCTCTCGAAAGATCGGGCTAGTATACATCAAACCGGAGGGGGAGATGCAGGCTACGAGCGTGAAGGTCGGGGCCTCGGTGGATCTGCGGTGCGCGCAAAGGTTGGCGCGGCGGCAGCGCACCGGATCCAGAGGGGGCCATGGAAACCGGTGGTTTCTCCCCAACACGATTTCTTTGATCCACGTGAAGACGTCGTTCCTTGAGGAGGAAACGGTTTCTTCTTTTTTTACCCTCTCTCTTCGTTAATTTCTTTGCCACATCAGCAAATTATTGAGTTGCCAATGTAATTAAGAGGGATAAAAACTACCATAAATGTCCCATTGGGGCTGCCCTTAGACTCTTCATTAATTATATTTTCATAGTATATCAATTTGATGTCATAAATTTTTGTAGTTATCTCTATAATTTTGGTCAAACTTGAAATGCTTTAGCTCTCCAAGAAAGTTGAAATGTCTTATACTCCCTCCGTTTCAAATATTCAGTGATGTTGATCCCCCACCAGAGTTTTCCGGATTGAAATATTCAGTGATGTTGATCACATAGGCTCCGTTTGGCACGGCTCTGCTTCACCAGCGAAGCCATTTTTTGTGTTTCAGCTCCATGAACAGCTCTATCGGTAGAGTTAGAGCCGTTTTGGTAAATCGTTTGGCAAAACAGCTCTATATGTAGAGTTCCTTAAAACATGTTCTCATAGAACGCCACGTAGGATGAGGTGAAGCCGGGAGAAGCCACTATTTTTGGCTCCTTCTCACCCAAAGCTCTGTGAGAGCACGTTTTTAGGGGCTTCATCGGTGGAGCCGTTTCATTTTACCCCGTTTGGCAGAAAACGGCTCCAAACGGCTCCTGATGCTGGAAAATGATCTTCATTAAAAATACTATCAGCAAACCAATCCGTATACAAATCTCCAATTAATGACTCTAAATATTTTATTATTGATGGGCTTTCAAATCCTACGTATATTCCCAGACTACGCTGAGGCCCCATCGTTGTTCGCTGAGGTGGTGGTATAGGAATGTATACAGCACATCCAAATTTACGCAGATGGAAAATATTTGGTTTTATTTTTCGCACTAATTGTATCGGTCATACATCATGGTACGCAGATGGTCTGAGTTGAATTAATGCTGGTGCATGCAATACAGTATGCCCCCAACAACTGGATGGTAGCTGACGTCTTGCAATTAACTTGATCCTCTTAATTAATGATTCTGCTAGACCATTTTGTGTATGCATGTGTGGCACAGAGTGCTCAACTTTAATTCCCAGAGCCATGCAATAATCATTAAATACCTTCGAGGTAAATTCTTCAGCATTATCCATTCTGATGGATTTAACTCTTGAGTCTGAAAAATTGGCTCGTAATTGAATTATTTGGGATATTAATCATGCAAAAGCATGGTTTCTAGTAGAGAGAAGGCATACATAGCTCCACTTTGTGGAAGCATCAATTAACACCATAAAGTACTGAAATGGCCCTGACAGGGGATTAATCGGACAACAAATATCACCTTGAATTTTTTCCAGGAATGATAGTGATTGATCTCTCACTCTTAAAATAGAGGGTCGAGTTATTAATTTCCCTTTGGCGCATGCGACGCACACAAAATCTTCATGATTAGGGAAACCGTTCTTCTTTAAATTATGATCATTTAAATTATTAGTAATTCTTTTTATCATGCTTAGACCAGGGTGTTCCAAACGATCATGCCATATTCTGTATGACTCATTATTTCTTAAGATCGTTTGTATTGTAACATGTTTTTGAGTTGGCTTAATATATGTGTAGTACAATGCTTGGCGCATGGAAGGAAAAATTTCGACAATGTTCTTGTTGTCTCCCATTGACTTAGTCATGATTAAGCATTCCTCGCCATCATCATCATTTGTTTCTAAATGAAAATTATTTGCACGTATATCCTTAAATAAAAGCAACGTTCTAGTTGATTCTAGATAAAGTAATGCTTCTTGGATTACTAGTTCTGTTCTAGTAGGGAGAATTATAATGACTCTTTCAACGCCAACTATATGCGTATCACTTCCTGTGATAATAGTAATATTTTCATCATTCTTTCTAATAGTCTAAAAATATCGTGTGTCCCTAAAATTATATCGGTTGTGTAACTATCAACATAATTCCTCTTCCATAGCCATTTGTACTCCACGGTTCTATAATAAAGCAATTAAATTTATTCAGCATGCAACTAAGATATAAGCTTTAAAATAGAACAATAATATAACTAAGAATTTATTTAACATAAAACCGTCTGCAAGACTCTTATTACATTAGGCTCTACATGAGCCGACTCCAAACCACAATATTCATGCAAGAATTAAAATACTTAATGTATACTATTATTTATTACTATACTACTGGATAGCTAAATAAGAGCTCAAATAGAGTCTCTGTGCACATCTTCCTCTTCTTCATTTTGAATGTCATCGGTTTCCATGTATGTACACATGCCTTCAAGGTTTTGCATAATAACATCCCAGTTGTCATTGGATGTGATGGCTGCGGGCACATCTTTAGTCTTCTTTGGAGCTTCAATCTCATCTTTTTCTTCAGGTTCAGAAGATTCTTGCTCCTTGTCCTTGGACTTGGAACATTCTCCAATTTCCAGCTTCTTGGTAGAGACAAAATGAGCTTCATGCTTAACTTCATGCTGATTATTCTTGAGCTGAGCCTTCAATTCTTGATAGAGTTTCGCTATATGCTTAGGGGTGCGACAAATTCTAGAAAAATGGCCTTTCATCCCACACCTATAGCATTCTTGGTCCTACTTACCATATTCTCCCCCTGGTGGAATCTTCTTTGATTTCCATGTTCCTTCTTCTTGAAGTTATGAACCTTCTGGTTCTTTCCCTTCCATGGTGCCTTCTGTGGCCCCTTCCCTTTTCCTTCATTCTTTGAGATGAGGAAACAGCATGTGCTTCAGGCTTACTTAAGCTGCCAGTAGGACGAGTTAGATGGTTCTGAATCAACTCTTCATCTTCACCTTGGTCTTGCTGTAAAGCATTACTAAGGTCAATGTACTTCTTGTACTTTTCTTTCTTATACTGACAACTCAAGTAGGTGAGTTTAGGGTGGAAGGTTGAGAGGGTTTTCTCTATGAGGTCTGATTCAGTCAGAGTAGTGCCACATAGCTTCATGCGTGTGACAATCCCATAGAGCTTGGCATTGTAATCCTCATCAGTCTTGTAGTCTTGGTAGCGAAGATTCTGCCATTTGCATTTCACCCGAGGGAGAAGTACAGTCTCCATCTTTTCAAAACGTTCATGCAACGCATTCCACAAGACTTGAGGATCACGTTCAGTCATATACTCATTCTTCAGTGATGAGCTTATGTGATGCCTGAGAAAGTGTAGAGCCTGTGCCCTTTCAGCACTTGTTGCTTTCTTGTCATTATTGGGTTTGATAGCATGCAAGAGATTCTTCCCATCCAAGACAATCTCAGCATCAAAGGACCAAGAGAGATAGTTATTGCCATTCGGGACCAGTTCAGTGATCTCTCTCTTCACAAGGTCAGACATGTCTACATGATAAAAATAATGTGCATATAAGTTTACTGCTAGTAAACATATAGTATACAAAAAAATGATGTGGATGGAAAAAATTCTTAGTAATATAATTTATAGCATCTTCAGGAATTAACTTTCTATATAATTTTCAGAATTATTCACCAATTAAAAAATGGAATGTGAGTCTCGTGGGGGGTTTCAAAAACAGAGAACTCACAGATATTTTATTTACTGCAAAACATGATTTTCAGAATCTGCTATATGATATCAATTTCCATGAAATATTTTCTACAGGAAAATAAAAACTTATAAACGCAACTGATAACTATTCTGATACGGGGCAAAAAGGATCTAGCCCAACCGGTCCAATTGGCCCGCTTACACAGCTCGCCGCCGCCCTCCACTGCCTTATCTTCTTTCTTTTTCTCTGTGCAGCAGAGCTAAAGCGGCGGCGGTGTCTGCGGCTCGCGTACAGGCAAGCAGACAACGGCGACCATGTAGGCGAGTGGATGTTCGATGAAGCTCACGTGCGAGTGAGCAGACGGCGGTGCCGGCGCATCAACTCGCGTGCGAGCGGGCAGATGGCGAAGCGCGGTAGCTCGCATGCGGGCGGGCAGGGGTGCGCGTCATGCGTGCGAGCAGACGGCGAGATGCAGCAGCTGCAAGTGCTGCGACTTACGCGTGCAGGCAAGCAACAACTAGTATAGATTCTTCTTTTTAAATATTCAACATCGGTGAGTGTTTCTACTACTAGTAGATCCAGATGTATGTGAACTGGTGTGATTAATCGGCTTGCATGCCAAATTAATCAGCTTCCGTGCTATGATGTAGTCACCAAACTTCATGTCGATGATTTTTTTTCTCTGGATTATGCTCTGATCTGGCGTTCAAGCCTTCGTTTCTAGATCTATCTATGCCCCGATCTGGCGTTCAAGCCTTCGTTTCTTTAGTTGCAAAATTTCTAGGTATCTAGTAGATTAGAACGCATTCAGTCTAATCTACTAAAAAAATCTGTACCTTCGATTCGGTTCTTGAGTTCGAGAAGAAGCGAAGGTTGTCGCATAGGACAGTTCGGCAAGGCCATGGGGACCCGCCGGCGTGACGATGAGTCGATGCAGATCAGGTTTGTCAACAACTTCGATATTCTCGGCGTCATCGAAGTGGACGGCTCCAGCCTCTGTAGATGTACGAGACTTAGCCGGTTCGTTTTGAATTACTGTAACTGAAAGTACTGTTTACTGGTTTATTGTGTGAGAAAAATAATGCTGGATGATTGTTGATTTGGCTGAAACGAACAGGGCGTTGATGGCGTCAACTCCGGTGATGCCGAGGAAGAGCGGTCATGCTAATAACGTCTTATAAATCACGTTCGACGTCGGATCGGCTCAAGCTCTCAAAAGCGAAGCAAACACAGAAGGAAACACAAGAGAACGGGACTATTATTTATTGCCTTCTGGATATTAATCATTACAATGGAGAATCTCTCACGTATATATATAGCCCGAATACGTTCTAGAGTTTGGTAAGCGTCTATACAATAAACGGAGTAGGGTTAGGATTCCTCCTCCTCTTTCTATATTCCAAAGTCCGTATGGTTTACAGGGTACTAATGAATGTTCAGTTTCTATTTTACTTTCAGTTTCCATACTAATCTGCAAAATTATTTCCTATATAGCCTATATAGTATACTACAAGTAAGTATTTAAATGTACTAATTAACATCAAATTTGCAAATTAGTGACTGATTGCTCTAGGCCTCTAGCATGTGTGTATGCATTGATCTTCATAAGGCAAATTGGCCCCTTCTAAAATTTGCTGCTAGCTCCGTCACAATGCATCTAGCTAAGAATCCAACTGCATGTACTATTTCGACTGTATTGCTCATCAAGGACACGAGCTCTAGCAAATTTGGATCCGAAAGTGTCCATGTCCGGTTGTCCCTGATCATAAACCCCTACGAGCCTATCACACAACGGCAACGGCACGGCACGGTGAACACGTCAAATATCTAGCATAATGTGATGGAATTAAATAAGGTGGTTGTTGATCATGTAGTACACTAGTACTCATAGTCATGTCAGGACACTAGTAGTACACTAGTACTCATAGTTATTAAAATTTATATGATTTTGGTATAGCTAATGCTCGGACTCGGACGTCCATATATCCGGACAAAAAAAAATCGGTTCTCTCCTACTCTGTGCTCGTCTCTCCACTCCGCACTCGTCCATCGTGAGGCTGTCCGCCCCCCCGCCCCCCCCCTCCATCGTGCCGCCGCCGCCATCCCTGCGGCACCTCCATCCCACACTACGGCCCACTCCTGCGCGCTACTGCCACCATCCCCACGGTGCCCCATCCCCCATGGTGCCTCTGTCCTCTGCCATGCCATGCCGTGATCCGTCCTTCGCCGGACCCAAGCCAAGCGGCTATGAGAGGGGGCCGTCGCTGGCTAGGCCCAGGCCAGGCGTAGGCACAGCTGCCGCTGCCATGCGGCACCACCATCCTCGGCCGCTGGCTGGCTGGAACCGGCCATCCCTAGCTCTACGCTGTGTCGTACTAAAGAAGGGTGAAAAACACATGTCGCAAGCCTTATGTTTTAAGTGTTTCAGATGTTTTATATGTATGTTGCAAGTGTTCCATATGGATATTGCAAAAGTAGATCGGGATATTGCATATGTTGCGATGGTTGTACACGTATGTTTTAAGATTTTGTTCTCAACATTTCATCTGCTTTTCCCGACGTATGTTGCAAAGTGTTTGTTTGGATCTTTCATATGTTTCACCCATATGTTGAAAATGTTCTATCTAGATGTTGCGTATGTTTTACAATGGTTTCAAGTGTTTTTGAGTTGTTTTTGCAAGTGTTTCAGATGCACGTTTCAAATATTTCATCTGTCTTTAGACATATGTTGCAAGTGTTGCATCTGGATGTTTCAAAAGTAGATTGGGTTCTGCATCTTACTCCTCGCCTTCTGCGGCCTCGCCTCGGTGTCTCCTTCTCCTCCCGGCGCCGGTTGAGCATCCGCCGCCCCTCCCTCTCTTCTCGATGCTGATGACGTTCAGGGCGACGTGGGCCCCACATGGGCGCATGAAACAACTAGGGAAATGGCACTACTACAGAATAACTTAACCGAGGCGGGCAAAAGAGATTAACCGAGGCAGGCAAAAGAGATTAATCGAGGCAGGCAAAAGAGATTAACCGAGGCGGGCATCGCAATCGCCTCGGTGGAAAGGTCACGGTAAACAGATCTTTT
The DNA here is from genome assembly GCA_038087645.1 of Saccharum hybrid cultivar R570. NCBI lineage: Eukaryota > Viridiplantae > Streptophyta > Magnoliopsida > Poales > Poaceae > Saccharum > Saccharum hybrid cultivar. Next base: position 185,093 of record JAQSUU010000003.1, on the reverse strand, counting down.
CCGACATGGTCGAAATGCCCGCCTTGATTAATCAAATAAAAAACAAAAAATCCATGGACAGGCCCACTGAGCCCATCCAAGGGCCTGGCAAGCCATCCACACATAGCTGCTGTTGCCACTGTAGCTCGCCGGATCCGGCCTTCCCGCCGCTCGCCCGCACCCGGATCCGGCCTCCCCGCCACCGAATCTGGCCTCCCCGTCGCCAGATCCGGGCTCCTCCTCAACTGTGTCACCGGCTCTGGGACCCGAGAGGAGCCTGAGAAAGGGAGAGGGAGGGGAGAGGGGCGCCGCGCCAGAGGGGAGGCGGCCACGCGCTCCACGTCGGAGGCTCGACTCGTCGCGTCTGCGCCGCCCGTCGCAGCCCGCCTCGCCTCGTCGACGCCGCCCGTCGCACCAGCGCCCGCGCCGAAGGAGAGGAGGGGCGGCGCCGCCGGAGGAGGAGGCGGCGGCCGCGCGCACCACGCTAGAGGAGGAGGAGGCAGCCGCAGGCCTGCCGGAGGAGGAGGAGGTAGCCCTGCCCGCGCCGCCTGCTGCGGCCCTCCTCGCCTCGCCAGCGCCTAAGGGAGAGGGGAGATGCGGGAGAGGAGGGAGGGGGCTGACGGGTGAGAGTCTGAGAGAGAAGGGAGCGACTAGTGAGCTAGGGTTTCACTTGTATATATACTTTGACCATCTAGCCGGGCCAAAGTGGGCTGCCTCAACCTTTACTGGGCTCGGCGGGGATTAACTGAGGTGGGCCTTATAAGGAGTCTGCCTCCGAAAATGAAGCTATTTTCGGAGGCGGACCACTTATAAGGCCCGCTTCGGTAAATACATTTTAGGAGGCAATTAATTATGACCACCTCGGTTAATAAAAAAAATACTTCGGTAAATGATAGGCATTAACCAAGGCGGTTAACTAGCCCACCCGCCTCGGAGGGCCCAAACCAAACGCCTTGTAAAATTTTTCATGTAGTAGTATGGACTGCAAGCGCGGGGCGCTAGCAAGCCCGTTTTGGTATACAATTGTTCATCTTTACTATCTTAATTAAGGAATTTGATTTTACTATTTTTACGACTTTTATTTTTACAATTTTATGATTAAGCTAATATCTTATCTAAATTGACAACCTTATTACACTGCGATCCGCCGTATCCCGCGCGCGCCTTCTTTTCCACAGCTTTTGACGAACACCAGTACACCACTACGCAGCCACCAGCCAGCACTAACGCAGAGCAAACCGGACGTGCAGGCGCGGGACGTGGCGCGTCCATATGGCGTCGTCGTGAACCTATCTTCGTTGACGTACGTGGAGGCAGAACGGGAGCAGCGAGCCAGCATTGAGCTGCGTACCCATTCGTCAAATTTCCCAACCGAGCTAGTGCTTGACTCCAGGCCCGATCGAGTCAACCAAAATGCCCCACACGCACCCAACAAAATCTTGGTGACGCCACGCACGTTACTCTTGCCAGGTTGCCAATGCCCTCCTATTTAAAACCTCATCACACCATCCCGTTCGTTCCATGGCCGCCTACTACACTCTCAAGCGAGATGATGAGGATGAGGCGTGCCGCCGTCGTCGTAGTAGCGCTCGCTTCTCTCCTGGCCGTGTCAGCAACGGCCGGCGCGGTCACGTTCAGCGCGACGAACGCCGCGTCGAGCACGGCGGGCGGCAAGCGGTTCGGCCGGGACGTCGGCGTCGCGTACTCGAGGCGAGTGCTCTCGGACGCCTCCTCCTTCTGCTGGAACACCTTCAGCCAGCCCAGCCCCGGCAGCCGCAAGCCCGTCAGCTCCGTCAGCCTCGTCGTCGAGGACATCGGCGGCGTCGCCTTCACCAGCGGCAACGGCATCCACCTCAGTGCCCAGTACGTCGGCGGTTACTCTGGTGACGTCAAGACAGAGGTAACGTTAGGGGCTAATCTGTCGTGTGAACAATGCTTACTAAACTGTTTTTTTAAAAAAAAAACATGTATATGCCTATATGGATGTTTCCTCAGGTGGCTGGGGTGCTGTACCACGAGGTAACGCACGTGTGGCAGTGGGACGGGCAGGGCCAGGCGAACGGCGGCCTCATCGAGGGCATCGCCGACTACGTCCGGCTGAAGGCCGGGTACGCGCCGGGGCACTGGGTGAAGCCGGGGCAGGGAGACCGGTGGGACCAGGGGTACGACGTCACGGCGAGGTTCTTGGACTACTGCGACTCGCTGAAGCCGGGCTTCGTCGCGCTGCTCAACGCCAAGATGAAAGGCGGGTACTCCGACGATTTCTTCGCGCATATTCTTAGGAAGAATGTGCAGCAGCTGTGGCAGGACTACAAGGCCAAGTACGGAGGCTGATGTGTGTTGGCAGCTACCAGTGCTAGTGCGACGCGATCCATGGATCTTATTAGCGCAGGATGCTGTGTTGCTGCTGCTTAATTCTTGATCGACTATCCGATCAGATAATCAATAAGACATGCGTCGACACTCATTTGTAATATTAGCTTGTATTGAAAAAAAGAAAGAAATATAAGGGATATATTGTTAATGTGTGCTGCTGAGAGAGGAGGCATGGGGTGAACAACGGAGAAGGTTGAGGGTGGAGCCGTGGAGGCCTAGCTATGTCACGGCAAGTTGGGAATCCTTTGGTTTGTTACAAGGGCGTGGCGTGGCTAGCGTCCGGACGTCCGACGTAGCCCCCGTCTAGATGACGCCCGCGCCTGCCTCGCTTGTTGTGTCCATCCCGCATGCCTGATGAGTGTGACCGCATACTGCACCTGTCGTCGCATGTCTCTCTGGTTCTACATGCAAGCTGCAACCGTGCGCCTGCCCGCCCACCCCCAGATGGTGTTGAACATACGCACGCAAGCCTATGCTTGTTGCTGCGCGTTTTGCTTCGTTCCGTGCTACGCGCCCGTGCATGCAGGTGGGGACCACCCACGCCCATGCCCCCAGATGCTGCTGCGCCCCTTGCTTGTGTGTTGCGCACCCGTGGACGTACAAGCAAGTGGGGACCAGATCTACATTTACAACACCAGATCTACTTTTATAACATCTAGATAAAACACATGTAACATTCATATGAAACATATATCTGAAATGGATGAAACATACTATGCTTGCTAATGAAAACACTTGCAACATAAAGCATTTGCTGTAACATATGTCTGAAACAGGTGAAACATTGAAATATTCGGTTGCAACATATATGTATAGCCACGGCAACATACTCCCTCCGTCCCAAAATAAGTGACGTATTTTATTTTGAGACATCTTATTTGACCATTCGTCTTATTCAAAAAATTTTGCATAAATATTATCTAATTTTGTTATAACTTATTTCATCATTAAGTATACATTAATAATGATTTATTTTATTGTATAATTTACACAAAAATTTTGAATAACACGAACAATCAAACGAGATGTCTGAAAGTCAAAAACGACACTTATTTTTGTGACGGAGGGAGTATGCAACATCCAGATAAAACATTGTAACATACGTTTGAAAAAGATGAAACATACACTTGCAACATACGTGTACAGCCATTGCAACATATGAAACATACATATAAAACACATACAACATACGTCTGAAACAGATGAAACATTTGAAACATATACTTGCAACATACATGTACAACCAATGCAACATATGCAACATCCAGATAAAACACAGTCAACACCAGATGAAAAATACATCTGAAATGCATGAAAACATACGGAGCTCGATGCCATGGAGTGACGGAAAAATTTGGGCCAGCACTCAGCTGCCAACGATCAACCGCCACGGAAACAACAAACGGCGCATGCAGATGTGAGCCCATGCTCCTCTCACGACCCTGCAACTGGCTAATCCAGTCGGGCAAAGCAGCAACGTTGCAGGCAGCATGCGGCAAGGGCAGCTTGGCTTGGGCGTAAACAACACAGAGAGATAAAAGAGCAGGACGGCAAGCAGCAGCAGGCCTAGACGCTAGGCAACAGAGGGCAAGCGCGACAGGGAGAGGCCTGCGGCCCTGGGCACATGCGGCTAGGGGCCTGGCCAGCTGGTCCAACCAGCAGCGGGCGCAGCAGAAAGCCTCTCTCCATGGTCACGCACATGCACGGTTCCCCACGCGCCACATGCACCCCGAACTGCACCCCGAATGAGTGCCGCACACGCTCCCATGCACTGCCCCGCATAAAGGATGGGTGCAATGCATGCCCTCTCTTTTTTTTCTTAGGCGTCACGCGCACGGGGTTGGTCCGTCCGTTCATCCGGACGTCCTCAACCAAACATTACCATTGTTACAATACTTGCAACCTGGGGCCAGTTTGATTTCCAACACAAGAATCTGCTCTAGACATTTCACTTTTGATGGAACAGGAGGGGTCGAAACCCTTATAGGCATTTCACTTTGAGAGCCAGAGCCTAGATGCACTAGTCCATGTTTTGGATGTCAAATAAAAGGCCTAAATATTAACTAATCATGGTTTAACAAAAAAACTAATAGAGACTAATTGATGCGTAGAATCATATTGGGAAAAAATTAATTACTCCATATTTACCCTATTATCTAATGATGGACTAAACTTTAGTCCAGTGATCCAAACAAGTCTTACCAGGGTAAGAGCCCCTAGGCCAGGGCTCTATCAAAATAAGTCCTTAGTTTTTATGAATCATATATGATACAATGATACCATTGATTTAGTTATAGATATTACAACAACAATAGGACCAATAGTGTTTTTATATCCTTTTATTTATCGGCCTAATGCTGAGATTTGATGATGCGAAATGGAACCAGCAGCTGGCTCATCTCCATGAATAATATTGGTCGCCAAGCTCTTGTGTCCGAATCGGAGCCTAGCTTTGTATGCTAGCTGAAAGAATACTCTCAGTTTTTAACATGGTGATAGAGCTTTAGGCCCATCCTCTTAGAGTTTTTTGTCACATTTGGTGTGCTCCTAGTCCTAGAGTCGGCGACCACTTCGTATAATGGTATCCCCGGCCGGGAACCGCTTTCTATAAAGCTGGGATGAAGCTGCCCTTGTTCTAATAGGAGTTGAAATTTGATTCCCGGGGAGTGGAAAAGAATACCCGTTCGCTTCCTGGGGAATGAGCCCCCGGAAGAATTCCGGCCCGGATTCATTAATTAATTTATATATAAGATTTTTCCGGAATAGTTCCTTGTGCAATATAGGCTAACCGAACGCAGCCAAGCAAAATCTATGCTAGCTATCTCGTGTATCTTTCCCTATAGGTAGTACTCATTACACTACCGTCTTAATGCCATCGTTCTTTTGTTCTCTCCTGTGCCCGTGTTTGTCTCCTTATTATCATGTTATCCATTGTGCTTTGAGAATCATAGTAGTTCTTACACTCAATCAAAGTTATTACTGGCATTACTAAGAAACCATTTTTACTAGGACTTGGTAATGAGTTGCGCCTATGCCATAGAACCACCACCAGAAATTGACGACCGTTACAAAAAAAAATGCCCCTGTTTTTAGTGGCGGTTATTTTATCATAGGACTCACGCTCTCTCCTTATGTCTTCACACGGGTCTTTCCTTATCTCATTTGTTCCCATCCTCTCATCACTTTGCATTCTGCGCCCCAAATCCTTATTCAGCGCATGTGCAACGGGACGAGGAAGCGACGCACAGAAACACGTCAAGATGTGAGTGGTAGCCATTGTCTTCAACAGCAGACCCACGACGTTAGGGGAGGCCGATGGTCGGCGTGGGGCAGGTGGGGTGTGGGCGGACAGTGAGGCGTGCTTGCCGCCGGCTGCAGGCAGCAATCAAGGCTGGCAGCGGCGGGGCAGAGGTGGTTAGGGTTAGGGTAGGATTGGTTCTCATAATTATCACATAATTTTCAAAAAAATAAAGGATTTGTCTAATTTTTTTCTTGTTGAATAATGCCAAATCAAATAAAAAATCCAAAAATCCAAAAGTCAAAAGGAAATGAACTAGTTAATTCAATAAAAAGGCGCTTGCTTACAAGGTAGCTACTGAAAAAGGTCACTTCTTCAATATGCTGAGTGCCCTATTCCATATGAAAGAATGTCCATCTTTCCCAAACGTATACTTTTGTTTTATAAGCAAATAAAGCATACTTCTTTTGCGGATGGGTTTGGCTTTGAGCTTTGGGGCTCTCCAATGTCCTCGGGCCCTAGAGGCCGGGCTAGACGGGGCGGTAGATGGACAGGCGATGGAGGTGGATCAATGGGCGGTGAGGCAAGACAATGGCGATGGCGGCGCCGCCGACCGGGCAGTGGAGGATAACCAATGGACGGGATCGGCGGCAGCAGCGAGGGACACCGGAGTTAGGAAGGGTGGGGTAGAAGGGGTGGGCGGTGTGGACGCAGCTAGCCACAGGGGCGGCGGTGAGAGGTGGCGGTGGGGGAGGTCGAGAAGAAGAAGATGCGATGGGAGGAAAAAGATGCGCGTCCGTAGCCCAACTGAAAGTCGTCCTGCTCTCTCTCTCTCTCTCAGCTCTCTTTATCCATAAAATTGCATGACATTCTTACATGTTGTACATATACAGATTGCCCAGATTAGTTTTATTGAACTTTTTCCATGTTCTTCGTTAATGAAAGCAACAAATGAAAATTAATAGTTAAACTTACATTTGGGATTAATGCACTACATCTTTTTTTAAGAGTACAACAATACATCATGTTTTTTAGAGTACGAAACCTCAGACACTGGAAAACAAAGTATATATTACACAATATCATTATATGTTGTTTTTTAGTACAATAGGATGCATGATATTTCTGTATGCTTGTTGCAGTGATAGTTATGTACAAATATAAGATGAATCAAGGTGGGAAGAAAAAGATATTTATTGCAAGATTGGTTGCCATTGCACATGGGGTGTGGGCACATTTAGACCGAAAATTGAACCCTGAACCGAACCGAACTGTAGTTTTTTCGGTCTTTCAGAATTCAAGTCTAGAAAGTTTAGTTGTCAGCTGTTCTTGACCAAAATCAAACCGAAGAACCGAGCAGACCAAACTGACAGGAACAACAAGAACAAATACGCCCTTCCTGGAGAGGATTGCCCACCTCTGCCGCCCAGTTAAGCCAAGTCAAAGTGAACCCCGGATCTTGTAAAAAAAAAAGTGAACCCCGGACCGCCGCCGACGCCGCCCTCTGGACCTCGTGCTCCAGCCCCCTCCTGATCCACCCGCATGCCACACCACTCACGAAACCATATCTGCGTTCACACGGCAATGGCAGGGCTGTCCCAGCAATTTTAAGGGCCCTGGGCGAGGAAAACAAAAGGGCCTAATGATAACTTTCTTATATAATGATTATATATTGTATATATTTTACTACTAATAAGAGTTATTAATTAACCAATATATAATTAGATCATAAAAAATAGCGACTGTATAAAAATTTTATGTAATATGAAATGATTTCAGTTTAGAAAGAAATTACTTGCAGCCACTCGCCACTTGATGAATTGATTAATAGATCAACTTCTCGCATGATGCATGGTTGCCTATATGGTCATATGGACTGGATTGGAAAGACGAAAGGTAAAATGTTAGCTCAAGCAAAAACTGCACTACTGCAGTCAGCAGGTGCAGGCCTAGCTCTATAAGGCTGTAACTAAAATCACTGCAGCAGCGAAGATTACGCGACGAACGGCCACAGTCAGCAGATCACGCTAGTCAGGAAGTCGTGAGGAACGGCTGCAGAGTCGCGAGGAAGGGCTGCTGCAGACAGCCACCTACGACGGCACGGAGCCGCGGACTAGTCGCACATGCAGAGTGAACTGTACCTGGACCTTTGCGCCAATACATACACATATACATATACATATATTATGACACACATATACTCCTAGGCCCCCACCAGCAATGGGCCCATGGGCGTCGCACTGCCTGCCCCCCCCCCCCCCCCCTCTGGGACGGGCCTGGGAAATGGTGCACGGCGCGCGACACGCCGGGAGCACAGAGCAGGAACCTAGGAGCGGCGGCAGCGCGACGCATCTGAGCAGAAAGAGCGCGAGTAGGAGCAGGGAGCCGGAGCTAGGACCTGGGAGAGGCGGTGGTGCAACGCATCTGCGTAGGGAGTCGGAGCTGAGGCCTAGGAGCAGCGGCGGCACGGGGCATTTGCGCACTGATCGGCGTCGGCGCGGCGCATCTGCGGAGTGGCGCGAGGAGTTGCCTGGATGTGTTGGCTACTCTGTTTCTATTATAGTTCGGGTTTTTCGTTTAAATCGAAGAACCAAAGTAAAAACCAACATCAAACTGTTCTTGAAAAACTGATCGGTTGGCGACTCTAAGGAACTAGGTTTTTTAAAACCGAATCGAACTTCCGGTTTAAACCGATTGCCCAGTCTGCATTGGCACACCTATATTTTCTCATTCTAAGATGTGGATCGGCGGCAGACCATCCACTTTTCTTTCCATTCTCTCTTGTCGTCTCCCTCCTCACTCACCACGGACATGTTAACTTATCGTGGCAATCTACAGCCCGCTTATATTATCTTAGTTATATTTACTCCTGGTCTACATATTCACGGGTGCATTCTGCATTTGCCGGCAAGAGCAACACAACAAATCCAGGACAGGGTGACATTTGTATGCACTGTGGCGTTTCTTATATAAATAAATGTTACAAATGACGATCTACTACTGACAAACGAAGGATGTAACGCCGATCGGTCGGCTGCGTACGGTAGCGCTAGGACTCTTGCGTGGTGCACAGGAGTTCGTTCAGCTGTGTTGGCGCCGAGCCAATGCAAGCTTGAGACAAGAATTTGGACCACCAAAAAAGATACACCGTATACCAACCTCCGGCAAGCAGATCCATCAAAATATATATGATCTGACTTGCCTATAAATTTGACCCTGACCACCTCCCGTTCGCTCACAAATTAAAGCACGTGCGCTGCACGCTATAGCCTACTATACCACGAGGGCACGAGGCGTTAGCACAAGATGAAGCTCGCCGCAGTGGGCGTAGCCTCTCTCCTCCTCCTCCTCCTGGCCGCTGCCGCCACGGCCGGCTCCGTGACGTTCGAGGTGATAAACAACGCGACGACGACCCCCGGCGGGCAGCGCTTCGACCGGGACTACGGCGTGAGCTACGCGGCGCAGGTCCTCTCCGACGCCTCCTGCTTCATCTGGGCGGTGTTCAACCAGACAAGCCCCGCGGACCGCCGGCCCGTCGACCACGTCACCCTCGTGGTGAATGCCGTGGACGGCATCGCCTACACCGCCGGCAGCACCATCGTGCTCAACGCCGGCTACGTCAACAACTACACCGGCGACGTCAAGACAGAGGTACGATTACCTTCAGTGCACACCCGTGCACGCGTGTACGTGGCCCTCTTTTGTTCGTGACATCCGTGCGTGTGTGATGCACGCGTGCAGGTAACAGGGGTGCTGTACCACGAGTCGGTACACGTGTGGCAGTGGGGGCTGCAGGACTACGACGTGTACTGGTGGATCTACGAGGGGATCGCCGACTTCGTCCGGCTGCGGGCCGGGTACGCGCCGGCGCACTGGGTGCAGCCCGGCCAGGGGAGCAGCTGGGACAAAGGCTACGACGTCACGGCGAGGTTCCTGGACTACTGCGACTCGCTCCGGCCGGGCTTCGTCGCGGTGCTCAACGCCAAGCTGAAGAACGGGTACAGCGACGATTACTTCGTGCAGATCCTGGGGAAGTGCGTGCAGGAGCTGTGGCAGGACTACAAGGCCAAATACGGACAGTGAGTGACGAATGAACCGATAGTATTGCTTACCTTCTTGGCTCTCCCAACGAGTTTAGCCTTGTTATACAATTTGATGGACGACGGATAAATAATAGAGAGCTATTCCCTCTTTTCCTAAAAATGTAGGCCATTTTGGTTTTCATAAATAAATAAAATCGTTCTAGCTTTTATCTAGTTTATACAAGAATACATCAAGGTGTATATCAGTAAATATATTTATTAAATTTGTAATAAAATATGTTTCAATGGTGGATTTATTTGGTCTTTTTCTAAACTTTATCAGAACTAGAAAGTTTGATTTAGGGTAAACCTAAACAACCTAAATGTTTTGGAACAGACTGGATATATCATTAGATAGAGCTGAGTGACGTTGGTTTTGACTTCCTAAAACTAAAAGTGAGCTTCGTGTAACAGTTAGCTCTGTAAATCTTATAAACCTTGTATTGGTAGTGATACTAATTTAGTATTATAAGTATTGATGCAATTTTCAACGGCAGCACTAGCATCCGGATCATCTGGACGCTGCATCTTGTCCGGATGCCCGCGGCTGCTGCCCCATCTGCTCGGATTCGCGTGCCACCCGTGCCAGCTCTGTTTCCCACGCTCACATCCGAGAACCACCCGCTTCAGATCCGCTGCCCACGTTGCTCGGATAACTCTCCCCCGCCTCTTCCATACTGGCGCGGCGCTCGTCTCTTCCGGACCGCTCGAAGACTCGCCCCCGCCTCTTCCACAATAGCACCGCACAACCTGTGCCTCCTCTCCACACCGCCGACGGCCTGCGCCTCCTTCATGCGTCGTTAGCCGCGGCTTGGCCCTGCCCGCCCTCATGGACACCAACGTTGGTGGTTTGCACTTGCAACACTAAACACTTGAATGCAACGTATATTTGAAACAGATAAAATATTTGGGACATACGCTTGCAACATGTGTGTGAAACATATGCAACATCCATGTAAAACAATTGCAACATGAAAAACACTTACTGCAACATAAGACTAAAATAGTTAAAACATTTGGAACATACTGTTACAATATATGTGTGAAAACAGATGCAGCATCTAGATAAAAAAGATTGCAGCATACGTCTGGAAACAGATGAAACAGTTTAAACAAATGCTTGCAATATGCTTCTAAAACATTTGCAACATCACATTATCTGCTTTTGCAACATCCATAAAAAAACAACTGCAATGTACCTTTAAAACAACTGAAACACATGAAATATACATTTGCGACATAGGGGAGAGGAAGCCAGGGCCAGTCGATTCCAGCCGTCGAGGTCAAAGCCAGCGGTGAGCGACGGCGCACGAGCACCACCGACACCAAGCGCCACCAGTACCGGGCTTGGCTCGGTGGCGATGGTGGGGGCTGGGGGCGAGGAGCATCATGGCCGCCGAGGTGGGGGGAGCTCAGTCGCAGGGGTGAGAGAGGGCGTCGCCGAGGTGGGGAGGGCGCCGCGTCGGGGTAGAGGAGAGCCGTCCACTCCCCTGCAACACCGTCGCACCACCTCCATGGATCTCGTCGAAGGCGAGTAGCTCCATGGATCTCGCCAGGGTGAGGGAGATGGCCGTCGAATTTACGAGCGTTGGGGGCTCCCAGTGGGGGAGGACGCTGGGCGTTGGTGCGCTGCGGCAGAGGATGAGGAGCGTGGAAGGGGTAAGGGCGGGAGTGGAGCGAAGCGAGACGTGCAGGGGTTGATTTTGTTTTTTTTTTAGGCGAGCAGAGCATGCGGCACTAAGTGGAGCGAGACGTCAGGCCTTCTGGGCGTCAATAGTAGCATTACCGTATTTTCTATATTGAGAAGAGTACCAACATCTATGACTAATTCAACTTTTCAAACTTTTAACGTTACTTCAAACAACTCTAGAAGTCAATTTATTTTGAGACGTATGGAGTTGGTCATGGAGTTCCCTTTCAGGAATAAGGGGATCATCAACTTCTGAAAAGTTGCATCCATGTGTTGACGTAATATTGCAATTTAGTTCCATGGATGCATAGACATAATAGTTGCCGAAACATGTCAGCTTCAACAACAAAAAAAAAGGGAGCTAGAAAAATCATCAGGCTTAGAATGCAAGGCAAGGGAAAGAACACAAGGAATTATAATGTGAAAAGAAAAAGAAGTTAAGGGCCAATCCTAGAAACCTAGTATTAAAAACAGAAGGCTTCCATTTTCATACTCCCTCCATTCCAAATTATAAGGCATTCCAAGAATCTTGAAGAGTCAAAACATCTTAAGTTTAACCAAAATTATAGAGAAAATTACAAAAAATTATAACATCAAATAGGTATACTATGAAAATATAATTAATAAAAAATATAATGATACTTAATTGGTGTCATAAATATTATTATTTCATCATATAAATTTGGTCAAACTTGATATCCTTTGACTCTCCAAGATTCTTGGAATGCCTTATAATTTAGGATGGAGGGAGTAAAAGAGAACACAATTGAAATAGTTAGCCTCCCTTCTGCGCAATGGGTAATGGAGTACATATACGAAAAGCCCATAACAAATAGTGAACTATTGCCTGATTTCTGAGCCATATAAATCTTTGTATTGGCAAGGCAAGATATTGTGCACAGATATGAATTAAAAAAAACACTTAGATCATGTAGAAAAATTAGAAGATCACATGCATGAACAATTCTACACTGGATTTGTCCAGCCCAACCCTAGCCACAAATCATGTGCCAAATCATCCACGGACTGGATGGGTAACATTTTGTAGGCCAGCACAATTGGGATGACCGTATGACAGAACGGTTGCAAAACTTGACGCATTTGGCAAGCCTATACATTCGCTATATCAGGCAACATTGTTTTCAGGTCGGCTGGTCGAACCTGGTCGCCCTGGGGTCGACCGGACGATTAATCACGATTAGTCGTCGACCAGGTCGATTAATCGAACCCTGGTCGACCTGGTCGTCCACCTAATCGTCCACCTTATCAGGACATATATACTTATATATATAGACCTATATATACTATATAGTATACACAATAAAGCAAGCATCAAGACTGCATTAGTGTTTAGCTAGTGACTTACTTGTGGGAGTTGTTTTCTTCTCTTTTCTACACTGTCCAGAGGTCCAAATTCCTGTCCCAAACTCCATTTCTTCACTGAATTGTTGCTGCAAGCCTACAGGACCAAAGAAGACCATAATTAGCAAGTAGCAACACTAATACAATCTTGATCTTGACACACCTTAACAGCAGCACTGCTGCAACTGATCTGTGGTCCACATCTACAGAAGCAAATAGCCATAGAGGGACATCATCACAACAGGCACCAGGCAGAGAGAGCTAGAGACTAGAGAGGCTGCAGGAGGGAAGAAGATGGAGAGGGGAAAGGCATGCCGTCGTCGTACAAGTCAACCATCACTGAGCTGACAGCTCCTTGCTTGAGAAGGCCGATGGCTACAGATGGGGGAGGCCGACGGCTCCTTGCTGCTCAGTGCTACTGCTCACCAGTCACCACTGGCACTGAGGCTGCAGAAGAGTGACAATGGGGGAGGACCGGAGGAGGGAAGCCGCGCGCGGGGAGCGTGAAATCGTGCTCTGTCTGGCTCCTCGCGCGGGGGAACAGGGAGGGAAAGATTTGCGGCTGCTAGGGGGGGTGGTGAAAGTTGCCTCCTTCAGTATATATCTAACCCTAACAGGCCGAACTACAGGCCCACTAAGTTCACCCAGTCAAAACAGGCCCAACAAGAAGTTCCCAAACCGGTCGTCCATGGCCTGGTCGGACGATTAATCGGACAACCAGGTTTCTGGTCGAACTGGTCGAGTCGAGGAACCTTATCGAGTCCCTGGGGCGACCAGGACGATTAATCGCGATTAATCGGACGACCTGAAAACAATGTCAGGCAAGGTCAGCAGCTACAATGTCGATTTTTGAAGTTTCTGTCTTACACATTATCTGGCCAAAATTCCCTGAAAAAAGCCATCTCAAATTCCTTTTCTTTCAAGCGCTTCTCCTCTTCTTGCATCTTTCGTATCCTCTTTGCAGCTAACTTTGCCCTTTTCTTTGACGGCACATCCTGCTGCAACAGTGACATGTTTGAAACAGTAAGTTAGAACCCCCATCAGGCAATGTGGTGACTAAAAGTAGACAGTTTAAGTTATCTAAAGGCTTAATAAAGAAATAAACAGCAATGTCTATTATTTACTAAATCATATACTACAAATATTAAACAAGGCAATGCAAGGAGGGCTTAGGTGTCTATTAAAAAAAGTAGCTGTTCCAAGTTACACAACACAAATCAGTAAGTCAAAAAAAGTCAGCAGTATTGTAGATTACCAAAAAAAATCAAGATAAACAAAAAAAGGGGAACGACAACTCTATTACAGTAATAAAAAAATTAAATGGATTGAAACAATCGCGTCATCAGCTCACCTTAGGCTTTTGAGGATTTGTTTCAACATCATCCTCAACCTTAGGCTTTGGTTTCGGTTCTTTAGAACCTAAACCACGCTTGTTATTCTTAACACGAGTTTCTACAGGCTCCAACCTTCCCTGTTCCACACAGTTGAGGCTAGTGAGTAACAGAGTAAGCAATAACAAACAAAATAGACCAACTGTGCTACACTGGACACTGGCTTTGATCAAGTGTCAGTGTGTCTAAATAAGATTGCCAAACCGTAACTTTTGATTAAAGTGCATTAATGAGAAAGATAACTGAATCAGTCTAAACTACACTACAGCTTAGCTAACACAGGATGACAGGACCCTTCAAAGAACACAGGAATCGTGCAAAAATGAATTTCACAGGAAAAACACAGGAACAGGAAACTTTTCCCGAATTCCAAACAGGCCCTAAACATTTGGAGTTACCAGCTATGGAGATGAAAAATTATTAAATTACAAAAATCCATGTGATCAGCGACCCACAGATCAACATTTATTTCCCCATGCCCCTTGCCCTTTGAACTGATCTGTCAAAAACCTATACAATTCAGACGGTCTATTTTGTGATTAGTGTGCAGAAAGGCAAAACTCTAAGCCGCACGGAATGAGGCATCAATACGCAGATGACAATGCCATAACTATAACAAATAGTACCCTGTATTATAATTTTTTACTTTTTGTTTATCATTTATTAAAATCCTGTAGGGGCTCCGGCCCCTCCAGTTCTGTCAAAAAAAAACAAATAGTACCACTAAAATCGATCGACATTAAATTTTGGGGAAAATGGAAATATGAAATTGTGACGCGGGAGTAAGCAAGGATCCAGACACAGACCTGCTCCTGCGCTCCAAGGCCAGTGCCCTCCTTCCAACCAGACTTCTTCAGCAGCTGAAGCAGGTTAAGAAACGAATCAAACCCTAAGCAGCAGGGTGCCCAATCAGGAGACTAGCAGCCTTCATGCGGGACATGGGGCGACGCAGGTACCTGGAATCCGATGTTGGAGGACCCGATTGCCGCCATCGCCTCTTCTCGTCTCTTCCCCTTCCCTCACCTCCCTCCGAAGCCCGGACCGCCGCGCCGCTGCGCTCCTCTCTCTCTCTCTCTCTCTCTCTCTCTCTCCTCCTTTGGTTTCTCACGCCGTCAGGCGTCTCGTTGTCCTGTGCGATGCAACTGCGATGCGCCTGTTTGGGTGAGGCCGGTCTCCTCGTCCCGGGTCGGCCTCGGGCCCTTGCCGTGCCGTGCGCGGCTCAGACTCGTGCGCCGACCCCTCACGAGTCGGTATCTTCCCAGACTCAGTCACGGCCGTCCGTTTCCGATCGGACGTCGCACGCCGGCACAGGAGAACGAGCCCGACCTATATATCCACCGCACGGTCACACGGCACGGTAGGTTCACAACCCGCCGCCGCACGCCGGGATCTCGATCGACTCCGGCTGCCGCGGAAAGCGGAAAGAAGCCAAGGGATCGCGGGTCAAGATGCAGCTCTTCGTGAAGTCGCTGACGAGGACGATCACGCTGGAGGTTGAGCCGTCGGACACGGTGGCGTCCGTGAAGGCCAAGGTGCAGGACATAGAGGGCATCCCGCCGGACGAGCAGCGCCTCATCTTCGCGGGGAAGGAGCTGAAGGACGGCCCCACCCTGGCTGACTACAGTATCCGCAAAGAGTCGATGCTCAACTTGTGCCTCCGCCTCCTCGGCGGCGGCAAGAAGCGCAAGAAGAAGACGTTCACCACTCCCAAGAAGGGCAAGCACGAGCACAAGAATCCCGGGCTCGACGCCGTGCTCGGGCGGTACAGGGTCGATGAGGCCACGGGGAAGGTGGAGAGGCTGCGCAAGGAATGCCCCAACGCGGAGTGCGGCCCCGGCGTGTTCATGGCGGCGCACGCCGACCGTCACGCCTGCGGCACGTGCGGCCTCACCTATGTTGTCGAGAAGGCCGATAGCTAGTCGCTTCATATGTTTTAGGAGTCGATAATTAGTTCAAGCAATCATACTGGAATTTTTTCCTTTTATTTCTATGTTTTCTTATGAATGCTTTTCTTATGAAAATGAAGTGACTTCTGAGAAATTCATGTGTTCCATACGGACTTCTTCTGCGAAATTCATGTGTTCCGTACAGAATTACAGATGTTAGTGAATATGAAATTTTGCATTTTATAGGGCATCTTTTTATACCAAAATTTTATAGGGCATCTTGATGGGAGTGGATTATGGCCTCCTTTTTTTTCTGCGAATAGAAGTGTTTATGTGTCTTATCTTTTAAATAGTTCTTAATAGTTGTTATTGTCTGACATTTGATCCGCTGTTGATAAATCAGGTCGTTTGTGTGTGATTGTAGTTAAGGTTGGAAACGGACAGAAAAAATCTTAGTTTCGACCCGTCCCGTTTTCTATTTTGTTCCGTCTATTTCTATATTTACGGGATCCCGTTTCCATATTTACAAAAATGGGCCTATTCTCGCGGATCCCGTTCTCATCCGAAATTGACCCATATTTATTTTTTTTATCTGGTTTTCAATCCATGTGAAATACTCCCTCCATCCTAAATTATAAGGCATTTCAAGAATCTTGGAGAGTCAAAGAATCTCAAGTTTGACCAAATTTATATGATAAGATAATAATATTTATGACACCAATTAAGTATGATTAGATTTTTCATTAATTATATTTTCATAGTATATCTATTTGATGTTATAATTTTTTGTAATTTTCTCTATAATTTTTGTTAAACTTAAGATGTTTTGACTCTCCAAAATTCTTAGAATGTCTTATAATTTGAAATGGAGGGAGTATGTTTAGAAATTGATATGTTCATAAACCTACTAATCACCAATTATGCATGTCAACATGTTAACACATGGCATGCTAGTGAATATTGGAACGATAACTTCGCATGTATATTATTTTGTGACTTTGTTCATGTATACTCGAGAATATTTGATCATGTTATTCTAACTTAATTTTTCAGCTCTCCGTCCGTATTTGTCTGTTTCCGTATTTTCGTATATCTCCATCTATTTCTAATTCCGTTTTCTTTCCGAACCCGATACCGTTTCCATTAAAAATATAGAAACAGAAACAGGAAAGGAGCTTTTCTGCCCGTTTTCATCCCTAGGCCATGTTTAGTTCATGGCAAAATGCAAAAAGTTTTCAAGATTCTCCGTCACATCGCATATACCAGCACATGTATGGAGCATTAAATGTAGATAAAAAATAATTAATTACACAGTTTGTCTGTAAATATCGAGACGAATCTTTTAAGCCTAGTTAATCCATGATTAGATAAAGTTTGTCAAATACAAATGAAAAGTGCTACAGTACTTTTTTAAAAAAATCACAAACTAAACATGGCCCTAATTGTAGTGTTCGGGTGGCTTTATCTACTGCGTCTGCACTACATAGGTGCGTGCAACTTCCCGAGCCAGCTCGTTTGGCTAACGAGCTGAAACACCATGCACATTTCACATTTTGCAAACAGGGTGCTGATGGCAAGCAACAGAAGGCTGATCTTAAGTACCCCAGGTAAGTTAACAACAAATCCAGGTTATAAGCAAGGGTTGCAGTCATAGCTGTGATACATTGTTGAACGAAAAGAGAAACAATAAACCAGAAAACAAAAGGCTTTCAGTGTGGTCTGGTGGAATGCAACAGCAAATGAAGACTCACCAAATTTTGGTGTCAGACTTGTCTATACAGATAGCTATGCAATATGTCAAGATCACACGTCGCTTTCCTATTCCAAAAACATGTATGCGTCTAGCTACAATAGCAGCTGTTGGCCACAGCACCAAGTTCGTTCGTTCATTGGCAAGGGACCTCAACTCTGGTGGCTACCCTAACAAAACTGTGCCCCTTCCTAGAAGGCCAACTCCTCTTTCTCTTCAGCTGCAATTGGCAGCGATCCCTCTGAGGCCGCGTCCCGAATTTTGTTAGCCTTCTCGTTGCTTATGCCCAGCAGGTACTGCAACCTTGATAGCTTCTCAGGCCTCGGAATGCTCTTTAGGTAGATGGCATATAGATCATCTAGCTCTCCTGGTGTGGGCCATGACAAGGGTTGCGATGCAGGGACCGCAGCGTCACATGCGAGCATGTCATTCAGAGATGAAACCTGCAATAGGAATTTTATAGTTAGTGCACATACCAAAATTACATTAGTTTTCTAGAACTGACTTTCGAAATTACATTAGTTTCCCAGAACTGAATTTTCAAGGAGCAAATAAAGGGGAACTTAGTACCATACCACATCATCTCTCTTCTTCTGACGAAGCAAGGCAATAGCCTGAACAAGGGAGTTCTCCAACCTAACCTTTGCAATATCCTGAACAATTGACTTGGCCTTCTCAGAACTTATTATGAGATCAGCTGGAATCTTTACATACATTTCCTCTTCATCGAAATCCCCTGTACCTGAAGAAAAGATCTCTTCAACAGTTTTCCTATAAATGCTTTCTCGCTGAGGCTCCGCAATCAAGCTATCCAGTTGGAAGTTTGCTTCTCTCAATCCTCGGACCTGCTGTATACCGATCTGACCCCTAGCAACAGAGGCTTCAATAGCAGAAGATAACTTTGTAGTTGTAATACCCTTAATGATTTTCTGTGCATGTTCAGTAGGCAAACCGACCTGCTTTTGAATCTTAGCAAGCTGGTCAGCCTTAGCCTCTGTTAATTTCCCATCAGCAAGAATTACTTCCGCCTGTTGCACAAAAGCTTTCTCTGCAAACTTAATGTGAACATCTTGAGCTTCTTTGCGAGTCAAACCAAGTATGTCACCCAATTGCTTTAGCATTAAAAACTCTGAATCGTCTTTCTTTGTAGAGATAGCTGTTCCAAATGATACGTTAGTCGTCTCCCCGGTGATGCAGAACATCAAGTATGTTTCATACAACTCAGCCCTATCCCTCAATGGAATGTCATCCTTGAGAGTTATCTCTTTCTGGCTCGACTTTCTCAGCTTTTCTTTGAGCTCTATATCAGGTCTAGTCTTTCTCAGTGTGTCCAATGATTCCCATTCATGTTCATCATCCTCTCCCTCGGATTCTGATGCTGCACTTGATGCTTCAGTTTCAGCAACTGGAGATATCTCTCCCTTAATGTCAGCTAAAAGCTCACTAACAACAACTATGTTGAAGGAAATTAACTTCTTCAGCTCTTTTGCAGTTTCAATGCGGTTCCCAGCTTCTTTTGCTCTCTGAATGTAGCTCAAGAATAACTTCCGTACCTGATCATTTGAATGTGACAACTTAGAATAGTGAACTAGCTTTGCTGAAGGAATATATATAAAAGAATACACAGAGCATATATCAGAGAAGATCAGGAGAAAATAAGGTGGTATCATTTTTCAAAGGAAAGATACATACTGCTTTACTAAAGATCGCCATGGCAGCCTCCGGTTTCAGGTTTAGACTTTGTGCTGCCTTCCTAACAGCCTCTCGTCTATCAGCATTATATCCATCAACAGATGCAATGGCTTCCTTGATAACCTGAAATGTCCTAACAAATGTAAGAGCACTTATACAGAACACGCCATCAGCTTTGCCTGAACAAGATATGGAACAAAATGTAAACAACTACAAAGGAGTTCAATCAAAAAGATTTAGAGTCACCTTTTCGAACAGTTGTCCACAGATCTCAGTATGAGCAGCGTCCACAGTTTCTTGAGGGATGCAGAGACGCACTTGGAATGCCATCAAAGCTTCCACTTCCTCCTTGCTCAGCTCTCCATCAGCTACAAACTGCTGAAGCTTCTGTCTGTAAATTTCTGAAGTTTGAAGAGGAGTTAATAAGCATGATATTCTGAATACAAACTGAATACTGGCAAGGCCAAAAAAATTGAATTAAAATCTAAAATCATAACTCGGAATGGCCTAGTTTGCATGGTATTAATATACTTATACATACAATTTATAGTATTAGTATTATTAGTATTATGGAAATAGATGTGAGGCTTCTTTTGGTCAAAACATTTGTAGCATACTTTTTTGTTGGTGAATTTCATCCGTGATCATAAGCAATCAATGTTCAAAAAGGCGCTAGGCGATTTCTAGGCGATGACCCATAGCCTAGAGCCTAAGCAAGCCTAGGCGTTTTAAGGCGTTCTTCTAGGCGTTTTGTATATATACTAATATACATATATTATCCTCTAAAAGAAAAAATAAACAGCTGAATAGTGGCCTTAGATAATGTTTTAAAAAACGCAATTAAACTTCGTTTAATCTCGATTAAACGCTAAACAGAGGCCCAACGTCTCGTTTAGGGCCTAGGCGCCCAATTAAACTTTGGGCGTGCCTAGATGTTGCGTTTACGCGCTAGGCGGCGTGTAGGCGGCGCGGACGCGTGAAAAATCGGCGCTAGGCGGCGCTGGCCGGGTGGGCGGCGGTCACGCACGCGTGGAGAACGCGAGCGGGAGAGGGCACGCTCACGTGGGAAAAAAGCGCAGGCTGTGGGCGGGCTGCACGTGGAAACAGAGCGGGCGGGAGGGATCAGACTTACTCCTCCTTTCCTTTCCTCACGCACGCGAGGCCGTGACCTGCCGCCGCTCTTGCCGCTGGTAGCGAGCGGAGCCCCTGCTCGAGAAATCGCACAGCCTGGAGGGGGATCGAGGCAGCACATCCAGGTGTTATTACTTAGTACTTACTACTAATCTTGCTCCAAGCAAGAGGTATGATCACTGTTATTACTTCTAGTTGTGTTATTAGTACTGATTTTGCTCTCAGCATCACAAAAATAAAAAAAAAACCAAAAACGTTTAATCAGGTTTAATCTACGTTTAAACTTCCTAAACTCTAAACCTTAGGCTAGCGCACGCCTAGCGTCTAGCGTTTTTTAAAACATTGCCTTAGATAGATAGAAAAGCTGGCTTAGATAGATAGAAAGGCCCAACAGGCAATAGTCCAGCCCATCTCCCACTCCAAGTCTCCAACCTTATCTATCTCTCCAGTTCCAGCAGCTGCACTCGACGCCCTTCGCCCCTTCCTCGTTGCGCCCGCACTCGAACGCCGCCCGCTTCCTCTGCTCGCTCTCCCGCATCAGCCGCCGCTGCCAGTTCCTCTCCCTCTCCGGTGTCTCTCTCCTCTAGTGCGTGCCCGCCGCCCGCGCCCGCCGCCTCCCGCACGCGTCCGAAGCTCCTCCTCCCCCACCAGCGACCTCCGCCAGACGCTCCTCCTCCCCCACCGGCGCCGCCAACGAGCTAGCGCCGCCTAGGGGTCCGCCTACCCCCTAGTCCAGGCGGGGCCCCGTCGCCTAGTGCCTAATCGCGCCTAGGCGGACGCCTAATGTCGCCTTTTTGAACATTGTAAGCAATACACTCAATATGAACCAAACTCAAGTTACCTTTCAAAAACATATATATAATATATATACTTCCTGAAGTCAAGGTATATCTTTGACAATATAGCAGTCTAAAATAACAATGCAGCAGTATCAGCATGACAGCACAGAGATTACGGTGTAAAGATGCCTTGTATAACGATTGCCATTGAGCAAAACCCCTTATTTACCACAGCAGACAGCTGTGCTGTGGAATTAATGTTGCAAGAAGAAAAAATGTCGAGATGGTACCTTCATGCATCTTGCTAGCCAGTTCAGGATCAAACTGTAACTTCTCGCAAAGAATTTGGAGGAATGCTGCTTTGCTAGGGACTGAAGCCAATTCAGTGTTGAATGATTTAGCAAGTGTCTTTCTGTATATGTGAGCTTTGACATCAGACAAGATTCCTTCTGTCTCCCGCTTCCCCAGTCCAAATATGTTTCTCAGTTCATTAAGAGGGGAAAGCTGCATTTTTTTTAAGCACAGGAAAACTTCTGTTGAGATACTACAGAATAAATAACATCTTTACGGTCAGAAGGCATGTGACAGACAATACAAGATGCCGGTACAAGCTGACGGTGATCTATTATTTTGATGAAGAGCAATGCAGCATTGCAAAATTGAACTGATCGACTAAAATCAGGCTAAATTTTCTGATGGGGACTATTCCAATTTGCCAGATCTTCAATTTATTTATGGCTAAGCTCGATTGACTAGCTTGTGTGTTCTTTTTCTCTCTTGGCTGCCTGTTGCATGCCGCCTTTTCTACCTTTCACCTATGCAGGTTTGTCTTCATTTTCTGTAACTCCTCTTCATTTTTTTTAAAATATAAAACGCACAGTAGGGGGGCCTCCCCTACTGTATTTCCCCTCAAAAAAAAAGAACTAGAAAGGGGTTATATTAACTTGTCATCACACAAACAAGCGCCATCAGTAAACTAGAAATTAAATCACCTTCTCATCGTCCACAATTCCATCTGAAAGTACTTCTGTAGCATAGGCCTTATAGAGTATCTTGAGATCATCAGCTCTCCTATCGTGATCATGCTCTCCAGCTATGCATGACACGCACCCAAAAAAAATATTAAACAAGGTCGAGCTCACTAAAAGTATGGTTGCAAAAATTTTAACCGTTTTACCTAATGAAATAGGGCCAAGACCACGAGCAAAACGATCAGCTTGAGGGTGTTTGCTTAATGTTGTAAGCAAACTATTAAATTTAATAACAATGTTCACTTCTTCCACAGCCTGAGTTAGACTATCCCTGCAATCACATGGTTCAGCAGTAAGGTAAATCCACCAATGCTCTGAAATGGTACAGTCTGAATCTATAAGCATGCCAACATTCAGAGGATTGACCACTCCTACACAAGGATTCGTGCAGGGGCAGAGCTTCATTGAGACCAACATGGGCAATGGCCCCTCCTGCTCATTTGTGATGTCCATTAGGTGTCTACTTATCAGCTTAAAAATAGCAAGCTCTTTCCTAATTAATTAATCTAGCTGATTTCTCTGTCTGGCCCCTGCTGAACTTGCTGCCAAGCTCCGCCATTCTGGATTTGTGCTTTTGCTAATTATTACTGGTCAGAAGTCAAGCAATTTTGTATGCATCATCATGGTCTTTTCATGCTCCATCAGAAATGCACAGGTGCCTTGGCTACTACTAATGGAAGTTAAATACTCCTAGTAGTAAAAGCATATGTATATACCAAAAATACTCATTAAATTTATTGACGGCACACCTACCTGATAGTTTATATGAGCGGAGTTAAAGTTCGGATTTTAAATAGAGATTTGATAATGTTATGGCGTTGCTTATGATAGACAAGATAATGCTGCAACCATAACATGGCAGGGCCATGTGTGAGAAAGGTTGGCACATAAATACATGATGGATCATCTCGTGTTTTAAACATGGGGTGAAAGACAGATTATTACCCATTGCTACTTATAAGGTATATTTTCACCATTATATGATCAAAATATCTACCAAATTGCAAACCAATATATACGGATTCAGAAAAATGGCGATGCTTTCCTTGGAACCACGGGCTATCTAGCTTAGAACATCACTCAGGTTTCTATGCACATGTAATAATGAGATCTGGTAACACGCTTCTCAAAGGGTAAGTAGGTTCCATACGGAATACGTGACTTCAAGATGTCTAATGCTGATGAAATGTTTTCTTGAACTAGCTTCTTCACGTGCTCGCGGAACATCTCAGCAGCAATCTGCAAGAAATTTAGAATGTCACTTAACAACAAAACATGCTTAGATTTACTCTATTTATCTTTTCCAAGCAAACTTAGATCAACACCAATGATAAATATAGTGACCTTTTATTTTTGTCTAAACTCTTGAGTCTTGACTAGTGTATATGCATCATAGCATGCATATAAAATGACATTGTACTATAAGTACTGATGTAGATTTCAGCCCAAATGAAGAAAAAGCAAATAAGCAGCAACAGAGTTTTAGAAGAAAAGAGTTACCTCATCAGAAAGTTTATATGCAAGTTGCGCTCCCCTTAGATCAATGAGCGTGCCTATGTCAAGACCTAAAACGAGAGCATTTTGAGTTCAGAATGTTCTTGAGATGTAATGAGAGATATATCCAATAATGAATATAACAACAGAAAATGGCATTGCTGTCTTTGCAGCACACTGCATGATCTACTTGATAAAGCAAATCTTAAGAATAGTATGACTTCAGAATTGAACTAACACCTAAACGAAACTATGTGTTCTAGCAGTACCTCTTCCAATAGACTTGAGCTGCACCGAATATAAACTCTTGGCATTTTCCCTCATAGCAATGTCAATCTAGAAACAAACATAATGTCAAATTGATCTAATAATGATACTTAAGACGTGACATCTTTTTGTCTTCTGCCATTTATGTCCCTTTATGTGTCTCCCTGTTTCTCATCTCTTTTGGGTTTCATCTCTAGCCTACCCCAACTTGCTTGGGACAAAAGGCTATGATGTTGATGTTGATGTTGAATGATACTTAAGACCATGGTAAGTAAAAAAAAAAAGACTTTCTTATTTGGACTGCGGAGTAGTGACCTTAACACTTTACAAACATTTTTCCAAACTACTTGAAATATCAACTGCATCAAGAGCAGCATGACAACTATGCAAAGGGCAATTTCATCATACTTTAAAATAATTCTTGCATCCATTGAGGCAATATTGCCAGAAAACGATGAAACTAAACTTCAAATTCCGAACAAACTACTTTCTTCGTGAGATCAAAGCATAAAATTGAGAGAAGCTATGCAGAAAATTAACAAGTATTTTTATAAATAATTACCTGAGAATCAGTCACCCCAAAAAGACGCTTCCAAGGAAGTAGGAATGCAGATGCATCTCCAAAGACAAGATTGGACACATAAATTAACTTCTGAAATGCCTGCAAAGAATGACATGGTTATAATATGAGCCAACAGAAAGTTCTAAGTTTCTCATTCATATATCGAAGCATAGACACTTGCCCGCCTTTGTTCCATGTCAGCATCACGATCACTTGTTTCCAGCCTCTCTCTGTATATGTGTCTACCAATCTAGACAAGCAAAGAGGAAAAGGTATTACTTATTGGCATAAAACAGAACGAATGTGGAAAACAGAGACGAAAACAATAAGAGCATAGGAGATAGATGACAAAATACAAAAGGGTTTGGATCAGGAGGCAATACCTCCATGTGCATGTTAGCAGCATCTACATCATCAAGCCCAAGAGCACTTTTAAATTTTATAATTGCCTGAACCTCCGTACCTTTGAGATCTTCATCTCCTGGAGGAAGTACTGAGTAAACATACCTGCATAAAAGCATGGTCAGGACAAGGATGAGCAAATAACTGAAATTTAGAAGGGTGAGACCTTTGGGGAATAATATACTCTTCTGACCTAAATGCTGATACGTGACTACGTGAGTATTAGATAGTTTACTTGGTCTTTTTTAACAATAAAGCATGAGCTCAGGTGTATCCAGGCAAGATTGTTGACATCCATCCACGAAACCGAAAGGCTGTAATTAAAAGTTGGAGACACCACCCAAATGCACAAATACAAATTTCACAACCAACACCACCAAACAAGCTTGGTATCTGCTTGTGTTGCACACATTAGCTCCGGTCAAAGAAGAGAATTTATGAGGAATATGTAAGATTAATGGTTCTTTAGTAGGCAGCTCGCTAGGCATGCAAATTGGCCCTGTCCAGAAAACAACAATTCATTCCCTAACCGGACCAGCTGACCCCACATTGCGTCACAATCCACTCCACATCGAGGGCACGATGGCACGAGCCTCCATGGACATGTAGGCGGCCGTGACAAGCGCATGAGTTGACAACAGCAACCCACCGGCATGCTAGCCTCAGCGAGTGCATTGACAATGGCAAGTATACGACTATGGTCACTATGGCTGGCTCACACACAAGCAGACAGAGGCGTATGGCCAGGCCCCCATGCCAAGCTTTCTGAATGCTTTGCTTGCTCAGTTGTGTCTATGAAACTTGCCTCATATCTGAGGTAGGCATCATCTCATCATTTTCCCCTTTATTTGTTTAGCATTTGCTACCATGTTGTTTCTTCAGTAAACACAAGACGGCACCGAACAACGAAGTGTGTGGTGTTTTGGTTTGAGGCGCAAACTCCGGTTTTTCTATTCTGAAAACTGAAATTTTTGCTCACCAAATATACTGAACCAAAAACACAGAATAAACTGAGTGGCCACACCTAGTAGCAATAGTTGATTTGCTTGCCTGAGTTCCTTAATATAGATTAGAAACATCCAGAGACCAATTGCTCCTTAATATATAAGGAATAGTATGATTGCAGCTAGAAGATTGTGGTTGTTCCTTTTTCTTGCAATTGTTTGCAGAAACTTTCCTGCCTCCAACTGTGTAGTATGCATGGGGCAACAGGTAGTGAATAGTGAGTAGCGCAACACCAGTTATGCCCGGTTATCAAGGCGGTAAGGCGAGGCGTGGCGACTGACTACCGCCTTATAAAATTATGTATAAGTGAGTTTATCCTTCTTAGAACCCTTCTCTAATGTTCCTAATATTCAGATATCCGATGCATGGAGATAGGGGCACCGGAGATCCGTGTGTTTTAAGTACAAAAGTTTTTTGACAACTTTTTTTGACAATCGAGAGGACGGTGTCCACTCTTTAGTCTTTTTAGTTGTACGGCACCGGAGATGGGGGCGGCCACCACGAGATGCAGGGGATGGACTAGCTCAGGCCTCGGGGATGGATGCGGGTGTACAGAAGAAGACGAGGATGTGGGTCAGTGGGTGCTGGACTTGGGAAGAGACTGGTGCGGCGCGTGCCCGGGCGCTCCACTGGACAGTGGCGCATGGCTGGGCGCCCTCGCCAGTGGAGCGTGTCCGGCAATGGCGGATCCAGAAACAGACCAGGGGGGGGAGCTAGCTGGTAGGAGAGATTTAGCCTGTATGCCTCTTTGAGATCTACAGACTGTTGACCTTATGCATGTTTTGTTTTCTTTGCAGGGATACAGCTGGTCAGGGAAGGTTCAGGAGTTTAATTCCAAGCTATATTAGAGACTCTTCAGTTTAAATAAATCCGTTAGTCTCTCTCATGTCAAATATAATTGTCCAGATTTTTTTTGAGTCATCTATTATTGTTCTAAAATTGATAGTTTAGTTCTCCCATTTATTTGCCCTGTTGTTTGGTACTGACAACAAAATTCATACCAAGCAATATCGAGTAAGCTCAAATGCTTACAATTTCTGTCTGCGAGTTACTTTTAAGCTAGAGCGAGTTGAACTTGTTAGTATCATAATTATTTCTCATCTCAAAACTGGAACACTGATATAAGAGTGGCCAACTGTCAAACCCTCAAGTCTCCCAAGGGTGCCTCATCAGCTAATCAGGCAAACAGTCACGAATGATTATTTGGAACTCACAACCATAGAGATTTTAGCCCCCAACGCTAGATATGGCAGCAGTTTTGTACAGTAAGTGCTGGCGGGTAGCAGGAAGAATGGTGTTCATTGGTTGTTGTAGGACATGTTCCATAGGAAAAAAAATCATAGACAAGTCGACAGGGTTTGGAGTCTTGGTTTGGTCCTGTGTTTATTCACCTTTCTGTACAATTTTAGTAGCGTTGTACCCACTGATCAGGCTCTGCTTCCCTTGGTTTATCTATCCTTGATCTTTACTCACTGATCAGATACGAATGCTTCACATATTCACATCTTCAACGATCAATACTTGATCTTTACTCGCTGATAAGGAAAATAACGAAACAATAAGCAAAGATGTGTCCATGTATAAAATCATAAGCTCTTCTGTTAGGTATATAACGATGCATCTTGTATATTTTTTCTTCATTTCCTTCATCTAATTATGCCACATCCCACTGGTTGAGGTGGACCCAACTGAAGAGCGCTAGTTAAGCACGGGGCTTCAAATGGATGCTCCACGAGCTTGTGGCTACAGGGGTATACGGTGTACCCACATCATTTTAGTCTTTCAAGAAACTTTTGATCAGTTTTATCAAAAAGAATTTTAGAGGTTATAGAATGTATATTTCCGTCAAATGTTTTGTTGTATTGTGATCAGGGGAGTTGCAGTGTAATTGTGGAAAAAGAAAACAATTGGAATGAAAAGTTTGGCTACAAACTTTTAGAGGTTACCGCGGTGTGTGAAATATTTTTAATGTAGCCGCCGTAGTGTTAGCATGGGCATGATGTATCAGGTGATAATTTTCTTTTCAGGTAGTGTCGATGAGTATGTTTTGTTTTTCTAATATTGATTTCTTGTAGATTGGCAAGACTACCAGGAAGGAGTGAAACAACGTGAGTACATGATAGAAGCTCAGAGAAAATTGTAGTACCACAAGCAGATGGAATGATACAAATAGAAGAAGATTGTGTGTATTTTTGTTTGTGCATCTAAGATTTTTTTTTTTTTGCACTAAAATAGATGGACATGTGAACTGAAAACCCATGTAATATTAATGATCGGCTACAAATGAAATGTTGCAAATATCACACTTAAGTATTGTTTTTTCCTCGGATGTCACACTTTCAAACTCAAAATATAAGACATTATTTGTTCCCGTTGCAACGCACGGAAAGGTCTATACAGTTGAGTTGGTGAGCCTGTGACACTGCGCTCTCGGTGACTGTTAATTTCACGAACTTTGTTTTTTTGGATTAAATGTCACTTTAATGTCGGTATTTAATTTCACAATATTATCATCTTATCGTGTGATCTGTGTGTTTTTAGTAAAAGGTTGAGGAATCACTTAATCTTGTTATAGTGATATGAACTTTTATGTGTGTATACACACATGTACAATGCTATAAATGCATATCTTGATGATTGCAAATCATCGATGAGAAGTTTAGCCATGCACAAAATTCAATTTGTAATATTGACATTCCAAACATCACGATCGCATTATCATTTTTGGTAACAATACAACACGTTCATGCTCAAATTATCATTACATTATTTACATTATTTGTTCTCGTTGCAACACACAGAAAGGTCTATACAGTAGAGTTGGTGAGCCTACGACGCCACGCTCTCTATGACTGTTAATTTCACGAACTTTGCTTTTTTTGGATTAAATGTCACTTTAACGTCAGTATTTAATTTTACAGTATTGTTATCTTATCATGCGATCTGTGTGTTTTTAGTACAAAAGTTTTGTTGTCCTGTAGCAACGCACGGGCACGCTACCTAGTAAGCGACTAAAGCGTGAGGTGAGATGACGCCTTAAGAATTTAAGAAATCTTAATGCATACAAGCACATGCATCATTTTATCTGGAAAAAAAGGCACCAAGAAGCTCACCTGGCATACAAGTCACAGAGCTCTGCTTTGAAGGCTTCATCCTGTGTGCTAATTCCGTATCTAAAATTAAAATTGCACATCATAAGAATATGAGGAGGAGCAACAGCAGCATCAATAATTAGCCTCCAAAAGTGACAATGGGAACTGATTATGCAGTTTAGATTCCCAAGAGACAAAGAAAACCTTACAAATATGGAAATTATATATAGCTTCTTTTAGCATAACACATAACTAGGTAAACCAAAATTTACTTGCATTCCAACAATAAATGGGACTACGAGGGCTTCAAAATTAAGTAACCAAATACTGTTATCTATCTGCGTGTACTAATATTTAGTATTTTAGTTAACAAACAGAACAAAAACCTCAACTAAGGGGCACTTCATTGGATTCAGGTAGCTCACTACCAAATATAAGAATAACGAGCATTCATTCAGACCATGAGGTAACATGATTACCAGGACTAGCCCTATAATTTCAGCAGCACAGCAGCAGCTCGAACCATTTCACCAATATAAACCCAATGCCGCAAAAAGTAACGAGAGCAACTCACTTCTTCGCGATTGCCTCCACCTCGCCGTAGTCCAGGTTGGTGGGGTCGTCGTGGCCCGCGACGTAATTGTGCAGCCCCACGGCGGCGACCTCCGGGACCACGGCGTTCACCGCGGCCGCCCCCGCCACGCTGGCCGCGCCGAGCACCGCCGCCCCCGCCACGGCCACGGCGCGCGACTCGCCGCCCGCGCGGAGCCCGATGCCGTACCCCGCCGCCACGGCCGCCGCGGCGACGGCCAGCTCCGCCGCCGTCCGCGCCGCGGGCGGCAGCGCCTCCACCAGCGGCTGGATGCCCGTCAGCTCCCTCCGCGCGCCGAACACCTGCTCGCCAGGGGAGGTGGTCTCGCCCGCGGCCGCGCGGAGACGGAGACGGAGACGGAACCGCGCGGCGGCGGGCCTCCGCGGCCGCGGGGGGAAGCGGAGGAGCGGGAAGGGTTTAAGCGGCGAGAAGAGAAGTGGTGGCGGGCTGGCCCCCGCCGCCGCCCGAGGCGAGGGCTTCGCGGAGGCGAGTGCCAGCTCCATGCCCGAGATAGGTACCTGCTGCCTCTGCGGGCGGGGGTGGGGACGCCTTCTCCTCGGCGGCGGGCGGCGGGCGGCGGGGCCGGTGGGGTGGATTGGGGGGAGGAGAGGGTGGCGGATGAGGAGGAAGAGGAGGGGGCGCGGCGCGGGCGAGCCTGAGGAGCAGCGGATAGCGTTGGGGGGGATGGGGTGGGATTGGTGCGGCGGGGCCGGGGCGACCGGGCGAGGGCGGCTGGACCAACAAGGGTTTGCCGTGCCGCTTGCGGCTTGCCGGTTGCGCGGGCGCGGACGGGCCCCGCCTAAACAGGGCAATGGGACCCGTGACCCGATACCCGATGGGTATTTACTCCATTAGGGTATCAATATGGAGTAAAACTCGTACCCATGGGTACGTAAACGGGGCAAAACCTTCACCCATCGGGTACGTGGGTACGGGGATGGTGTAGCAGGCCCATACCCGTTTACCCGTGGGTAAAAAATACTCGGCCCAAAATTAAAGAAGCCCAAAATTAAAGAATTATTATAGTGCTATGTGATTGGTGGTTGCAATAGAAATTATTATGCTACTATTTTGTATTTTTTTGTTCTAGAAGTGATGGCTGCTTGTGATTTGTGAATTGCTGATTTTCTATGAGGCAACAAAAGAATTTTTGGTGGGTATGGGTGACCCGCCGGGTATAATTTATCTTGACGGGTATGGGTCTGGGGAAATTCCCCCACCTGTAACCAGATATGGGGATACCCGCGGTATCATATTGTTATCATGGGGATGGATCTGGAGAGTCCATACCCGATGGGGATTTACCCATTGCCATCTTGACCCGCCGTGATCCCTCGCCTATTTCAGGAGTTCCTTCTCCTGTCGTTCCGTGGTACACGGTCGTCTGCTCGCTTTTCTGGTTCCTGGCTGCGGTCGCGCGCCACGGTTGGGCTCTCTGTCTGTCACATTCCTTGCCGGCGTCTAAGGTTATCGCGTCTCGCGGTTGCTATCGGTGCGATCTACATGTATGATGTATTGCCTGTCCGCGTGTGTGAGGTTTTCGGCGTTTTCTTGGTGTCATTCACTTTCGTGTTCGGAATATGCTGCCTCTACTTGATATTGTTCCGCTATCACTATGGCCAGCTAGTTGTTACTGATGTTGAAGTTAGAATCCAAGCTTCATGAGACTTTTTCGTCAGTCATGTGCTAGGCATGAGCATGGTAATTCATAAGGGTGTGGTAAGATGTTGTTATGTAGTATGATTATATTAGTGTCCAAGGATGACCTTGATTAAACGATGAATGTCATCTTATATCATGTAATATGGCTTTTTAGGTAGGATTTCTCATACCTCATCTTATATATATATATATATATATATATATATATATATATATATATATATATATATATATATATATATATATATATATATATATATATATAGTTGTAGAATCATCTTCATTTTCTTTCATTTTTGTATTTTATTCATTTTATCGTCCAGCATCATCTTCACTTGCTTGAACTTATCTTAGTTATTAATCTCACAAATGTTTTTACATCACCTCCAACTTGTTGATACAGCAATTAATCTGATACTCAATTGGCATGCATAATTACACCAACTTATGCAAGCTACTGATTGAAATCATTAGATCTATGTAAAAGCACTTTTACCCTTTCATTTCAAGCATTGGGATATATAGACATCGACATCTAATAAAACTGGCTGACTTTTTTTCCCCTCAGTAACGCAAACTTTCAAATAAACTGGGTATGGGATTCAATATGGTTTCAGTGGAGACGAGAGACCTAATTTATTTATGTTCTTTTAGGAAAGGAATATCTTCCATCATCCACCACGGTTCCCTCAGTAGTAACTATTGAACCTTTAAATATGTCATTTAGACGGACTTTAACCGGTGAGAAATTGGTGTATTGATTGAATTTAGTGACCTTATATTAGTTGTGCCGGTTTCTCTGAATGAGGACGAGGATGTGTTTGCGTGGAATTCAAGTAGGAATGGCTTCTTCTCGGTACAATCCTTCTACAAAAAGGTAGGGTGCCAAAAAGTCTAGATTTTGGAAGGCAAAGTTCCCTTTAAATCATTTTTTCTTTGGAAATTAAAGGGAGGCGTTATTTTGACCAAAGATAACTTGGTTAAAAGACTGGGTGCACTAAATGTTAGCTTTGCAGTTCAGCTGAAATCATTCAACATCTATCTTTTATCGAATTACTGTATAATATTTATATTTATTTGATTTTGACAAACAAGCTTGTCTTCAAAGCTTAGAAATCAAATGTGAGGCTTCGTTTGACAAAACTCTGTCTCTGGCTTCTTGCAGCTCCTTCTAAGGAGCCTTGCCAAATGCCAAATATATATTAAAAAATTAGTTCCTCACAAGAAGGTTGTGCGGACCGAAGTCGCTTTTGTAAAAAGGAGTTGTAGTCGAAAAAAGTGGCTTCTTGGCTTCTCCCTTCTCCTCACAAAACTACTAAAAAATATTATAAAAATACCACTGAAGCCGTTTTTGCCAAATATTTTCTAAAACGGTTTTAACTCCATACGAGTAGTCCGATCTGGAGCTCTTTAGAAAGAGCCGGAGCCCTAACAAACGGGACCTTAACTAGTAGGAGTGACTATTTGCCGGGTTGTGTGGTTGCGGTGAAATGGTGTTATTTTCCAAATAAAGGGCTATAACTTATCTATTCTTGCAAGTAGTTCCAGAATAACATATTGGATCAAGTGTTGGCTGGGGCGGATTTATATAATGAGCTGTGGGTGAATTTTGAAAAAAACAGTGATAGCGTCCAAATTTTCACCATATTCGCACCCTCACGATAAAAATCTACGCATCCACGAGGCAAGCGCACCCCTCTTAAATTTACTCTAGCTCCGCCCTTGGTCACAGTTGTCTAAAGCGAAACAAAGTTTATCATTGAAGGAAGGTTGTCGTATAATGGAGGAAAGGGTACTTTAAGTCTTTGGTACTTTGGGTCGGCAAATCGATTTAAAATTGAGGCTTGAGTGATTTATTAGAGTTGCATGTGTCTTTGTGTGCTATCACTTGGTAGAGTGTGTGAGAGGCTGAAATGTTGCTATTCTTTAGTTAAGAAAATGTTACATTAAGCTAAGCTCAGAAGGGGACTATCAGCGGGACCTGTGTATTATATATCCTCTGCAATCTCTGGTTTTCTTTTCAGCGTGGATCTCGCGATCTTCAAACCAAAGACGTGCAGCTACGTGTCAGTGTCAGTATCAGGGTGTGTTCACTTCGTGAAAAGCAGGTAAAAGTTACGGTAGCATATTTCGTTGTTATTTGACAAAATTTGTCCAATCATGGACTAACTAGGCTCAAAAGATTCGTCCCGACATTTACAGACAAACTATGCAATTAGTTATCTTTTTTACCTACATTTAATGCTCCATGCATGCGTCGAAAGATTTGATGTGATGGGTGGAAGAGGAAATATTTTGGGTTGGGATGAGGAAGTGAACAAGGCCTCAGTATCTTCTTTTTCCTGCCCCATTTCTCAA
This sequence comes from Saccharum hybrid cultivar R570, assembly GCA_038087645.1. NCBI lineage: Eukaryota > Viridiplantae > Streptophyta > Magnoliopsida > Poales > Poaceae > Saccharum > Saccharum hybrid cultivar. Next base: position 151,272 of record JAQSUU010000003.1, on the reverse strand, counting down.
AGATCAGACAGCGAGTTACGCCCTAATAATCTTCTGACTGAGGGGGGCTTAAGCCTTTAAGCTCTCTTTATCTAAAAAAACAAGCCTTTAAGCTCAAGGGCCACGCAATCACAGAGCCTGTTTGCTTCTTTGAAGCTCCAATTAAAGAAGTGATGACAAGACTGCAAAAAGGAAAAGAAAAAAAAAAGAAAGGAAAAGATAAAGACGAAGACGGTTTCTGATTCCTTGCACTCTTTGGTCACCAGCCAAGAGCCAACAACCAAAGAAGTGTGAAGGCTGGCTCTTTCTTTACACGCTGATGGCTTGTACAGAAAAGAGTAAAGGTCGGCGTCCCGGTGCGTCTCGTGATCTCGTCAGTCGAGCACCCCAGGTCATACCAGATCGCAGCCGTCCAATTTCTTCGGCCCACCATCTATCGGTTGGTGCAACTGCTCAATCGAGTGAGCAACTTCACTCTATAATCTCTCAATCCTCTCCAGAGAACCTGTGTATTATCCAAAAGGTATCCAAAAACATTTTGCGCTGTTGAGAGTATTTATGATTTTCCATCCATAACTTCTAAATACCATCTAAATAGATGTACGAGACTAACAAATACTCTTTGAGATAATTTTACACATAGCATTTATGTTGCCAAACTAAAATTTCAATACTCAGAGTGGTCAAAGTTGACTAAATATTAATCAAAGCAATAAGTTTTTCTTTGAAACCAAATCGAGATGTAAACACGCGTACACATAGGCACATCCTTATGAATTAACTCTATAAACACATACATTCCTCCGAACAACTGCAAACGATTGAACCTATTATAGGCACTTCGATATTCATAAGCACGGTGTCTGACATGTATAATGAAATAGTTGAATTAATAATATATAAGGCATGTTTGGTTGCTCTACTGGCCTGAGCATCGCCGGCTAGGCAACCATCACCACCCCACGCGTTCGAAATCGAATGCCTAGGAACGATGCCTGGGCCAGGAGCCGCCTAGAGGCATGAACCAAACACGTCCATAGGGCTCAATTCTTAGACTTCATCTTAGATGGCCAAAAGGTAGTACTATGACCTTTGGTTCTCATGATTTTTTGGTGGCCGCAAGGATTTCCTCCATTCCAAAATATAGACCGTTTTAGTTTTGTCTTAGGTTCTACTTGACTTTGATTAGATTTATGGAACAATACACTAATATCTACACTATCAAAATAATTATATTGAATCTAACATGAAACAATGCAATATTACTTAATATACTCCTTTCGTTCCAAATTATAAGATGTTCTAGTTTTTCTAAATACATAGGTTTCACTACGTATCGAGACATAATGTATATTAAGAGCTATGTATCTAGAAAGGCTTAGCGTCTTATAATTTAGAACGAAGGGAGTACTTTAATATATGTCCCTCTACATATAAATAAATAAATGTATCAAAGCCAAACTCTTCTTATGACTGCGACGTATCATCTCTCATACTAGTGCGAAAGTCCATTTCCCCTCTTTTTATCTTTGTCCTTTTAAACCACTTTGGAACTAATACTTGAAATCTTTAGTAAATATTTACATAAGGGCACTGAAGCAATTATGTTCCCCAGAGTGGAATGGCCAACGAGAGACTGTTTTTCATTTTCACATATAGGGAAAAAATTCTCGACTCTAGACCTCTAGAAAGCTGTCTAGAACTAGAAGGTACATCACTCAAATATTTTCGCCCTCCTATGCATATACAACGGCTCCTTCTTCCATCTAGCAACTCCTGTCTTCTTCCCTCATGGGCTCCTTTTTTCTTGCAACTACCACACTACTAAGTTCCATTTGGTAGAGATCAGGAGAACGTTTCAGATTCTCTAAATAAAATGTTTCTTGAGAAATAGAATCACTTCCTCAAACCATTTGTCTGGTTGGTTAGATTCAGATTCTGAAAGAGAAAAGAATGTGGTGGAATAGACCAAAGTGCCCTTGATATGTGATGAGTATTTCTTGAGTTACTACAGGGCAAACTAAAGCATTTACAACCATGAGCAAATAAGACAGTGGCCAGTGGCAATGCCTGTAATTTTCGTCAAAGGAGAGGAGAGGTCCAAGGGCTGGAGGAGTGGAACAGTGTGAAACCAGGCTATTGGTGTTTTGAGCCTAGAAGAAGGAAAGGTGAATCGTTTCAGTTCCGATTCTTAATCCGAGAAACCCGTTTGAGCCGATTCTGGTGATTCAAATGAGAAAAAAAAAATGTTTCAACCAGCCAAACGTACCCTAAATCATGATGAAGCTTCACTGCACCACTCTTATATGACCCTAGTTGCCTAAAACCAACCCTTAACCCTGACTTGTTGGACTTTTTGGCATAGACCGAAAAATAACAGCCTTTGATCGGCAAACAAGGAACCAAATTGTCTTTGACAAATGTGGACAAAAAAAGTCATCTGAAGGTTTTATTAAGGAAACGTATTGGCTTCGGTTCTAGGCCCACTTTGCGTTGGCTATGGGCTTCTTCGCGTCCTTTGGAATGACCTTTTATTTCATGAATTGGGTTATGAGATGAGATGAATTTGTATGTAAAGTCGATTGGGTCGTTGGCATATGATTTTTGTATTAGGGTGGTCTTTCTCATTTTAGAATAGAAAGTTGAATATTTCTTTTCATTATTAAAAAATACATGCATAGTCGACTCGTCTAGTAGGACGGTTATGGGTAGCATTTTCGGTCCGAAACAACCAGTTTTGTCCACCCCACAAAATGCCCACATCTAGTCATAACATCTGCTTTTCTAAAGCGGCTATATAGCATCCTATACTCTTATAAAGCTAAACCCCACTAGAGATTTCTCTCAACATGTAAGCTATCCACATCAACAATTCACTTGAACTTGCAATTATAGCCAACTAGCACATGTCATTATGATAGTTATCTCTTCATCCACTAATATGCATTTAGTTGTCCACATAGACGCGTCAAACCATTCACGAAAATTAATTTAAGATAGTTTTATTCATATAACTATAAATATAAATAGTCTAAATTATCTGGAATCCCCGCAGCAACGCACGGGGTATTCTCCTAGTATCTAATGTAGTTGCATGCTAAAATGCTACCAGGTGCCATCAAACAAAGTGGAATCTAAAACTTTATTAATAGATAAATAATCTCTATATCTACATCTACATCTATATCTAACCTACAATAATATTAAATAGCGAAGGGTTTCTTCCAACATGTTTTTTATTCCCAAAGTACTTCTACGCCCTCCATGTCTCATTGTGACCAGTGGAGGAGGAAGGAATAATTTTAAGGTGTGGCTGATTTATAAAGGTTTTTTTCGAGAACACGCTTAGCACATGTTTCATTAAGAAGAAGTTGAAACACGGGTTTATAAAGATCAACCATGTATAATATAACTATACAAGGACTCACTAGAATATTATCTAAATATATATATATATATATATTACTTTGTGATCATCAAATATAACGGAAATCCAAAAGTAAAGCATCACACTTAAAATACCTCACTAAATGAAGATTACATAGTTGATTCATTCGTTGGTGGTGCCATTTTTTTATGTTGATCTGTTGTAAAAGTGTACTAACACTCAGCCAGCAGCCATCATACGCCACCTGGCCACTAAGATGTACTGTATTGTCGCGGCCAGAAAAACATACGAGACAAATTAGCTTCCTCCAGTGGGCTTTTGCCGTAGGCCCATGAGTCCATGACTATCACTTGATCTGGACGACCAACCCACCACCACCAGCCATCCATGTATTGTATTTCACATATATACACATAACATACTAGTCTTTTGTATAAAGATTAGGTATGGCGGCCCCCAAACCTCGCCACACAGCTACCTCCGCCCATGATTGTGACCAGGACTTACTATTCAAACTCATACTGTTAGAATGACTCACATCCAACGAAATCTGATTTCAAAACGTACTGGGTCCAGACACAACGTACGAACATGTTTACTAGTAGTAGAAAAAGAAATATCATACATACACATCATGTTGTGAGCAAACAACATCTATACCTAATAATAAAGAGATAAAATTTCTCTCCACCTTTTTCTAGTCCGTCCTTTTTTTTGTCCGTCTCCCTGTAACTACCACACAATGGAGAGTTTCTTTCGTCCGGACTTATATAAACTCGTGCTCATACGAGTTAGAATAGTTTTTGTCTTGCGCAACACGGGGTCCGATTCCAAAATGTATTAGGTCGTGTAGGTGACCTACACTTATACACCTCGTTCTATTAGTACTTTTTTTATCCAAGTTAATTAATGTCAACGAGTTCAAATAGGAGTGCGTCTGTGGTGCTATTTGTTTTCCTATTCTTTCTTTCCCTGCAAAACTAATCCAACTTCGAAAACAAAACATGAAAAAAGGGGAAAAAGAAACATAACATGGGAAAAAACCAAATAATAAAGTAAACATAAATGGGAAGAAAACAATTGGCCCCGTTTGGCTGTGCTGATAAGTCGAAAAACACTGTTGACTGATTTATCGTGAGAGAAAAACACTGTTCTGACTGAAAAAACAAGCTGAAAAGTATGGATTATAAGCCGGATGAACATGACCAATAATATGGAAAAAAGAGAAACGAAACCGAACATGTAAGAAACAAAAACTTACGTAGAAAAACAGACACAATACTAGAACGGGAAAAAACAGAAACAAAATAAGGGAAAAAGAAACGGACACAGGATGCCTCGGAGTCTCCGTGGAGGTACACTGGCGCGAAAAAATAGACACTAGAACAGGAGTTTTTTTTTAGCATCGACACCAGAACAGGAGTTGTGATATGAGAAAAAAACATAATTAGGATTTCTATTTAAGTTACCGTGATTGGAGAGATCTATTAGAATTAGGATTCCTAACAATCTATAGGTATTGATATAGATAGGATAAGACATAAGATTAGGGTAATTTTATTCTTATCTTTTTCTATTTGGATTAGGACTAGGTGAAAGGACCTAATTGGCCTAGAGGGGGGTGAATAGGCCTTTTTGCAAAACCTGAAACTCACAAACTCGAATTTACGAAAGTTAAATACCAGACCGGAAGTTCCGGTGGTCTGGATCGGAAGTTCCGGTCAGGGGGACCAAAACTTCCGGTGCAGACCTTTAGAACTTCTGGTGCCCTAAATAAGCTACAAAATCAAAGTGAATCGAGTTGAAATTTTCAGATCCAAGTGTTACCGCACCCTCCTAGAGGTTGTTGATGAGTATGTTGAACTCCTCAAGGCTTGGCACCACACCAAACCGTAGATCGGGACCTCCCACCTAAGAAGTTGGGGGTAGAGAGGAAGAACAACAAGAACACAAGTACAAAGGGTACTCGATGCTACCGCCACATCAAGATAAGCTATTTTTATTGAGGTTCGGCAATCCCCACTAAGGAGTTCCTACGTCCTCGTTGTTGAGGTGACCACGAAGGTCCGACCACTAAAGTCTCCTCCCTCAAGCAACCACGAAGGCTAGCTTGAGATTTCCACTAAGAATCAAAGAGTGATACAAACACTTCGGGGTGCCCTCACAAATGAATCAATACGGGCAACCACGAAGAACGCCTAGCCGGCTAGGGTTCCAAGAACCCAAGAGAAACAAACACAAATCAAGCCGACAAAACAAGGAATCCAAGTGCTCAAGTCAATGATCGATGCTCCCGCTCTCAAATCTCACGTCCCTAGCTCAAACAATCGAAGATTGAAGCTTGGAGGCAAATGGGGAGAGAGAGTGGGTGAGTCACAACTTGGAGAGAGTTGGGAGAGCAAAAATGAATGTGCAAAGCTCGGGCAACGGTTAGAAATGAGGTGAGTAGCTTATATACTCGAGCTCAGATGAGCCACCGGAAGTTCTGGTGGAAGCCACCAGAACTTTCGGTCAAACGAGATCAGACCGTTGGGCTTGTCAGTCAACTCGGGTTCACCGGAACTTCCGATGCTAGGACCGGAACTTCCGGTCCGTATCGGAACTTCCGGACGAGACCCAAAACAATTCTCTCGCACGCGAGCGCGCGCGCAAACTGCACCAACCGAAACTTCCGGTGTCTGACCGGAACTTCCAGTGAGTACCGGAACTTCTGGACGGAGACCGGAACAAAATACTCGCACACGGACGCGCGCGGGCGCCAGCGACCGGAACTTCCGGTCTAGCTCACCAGAACTTTCGGTCTAGCTCACCAGAACTTTCGGTCCAGCTCTCCAACCTACTAAGCTTCGATAAGAGCACTTTTTATCCCTATTTTGCCAACTAGATTTGTATCCCTCTTGATAGTGTGGCGTTGCCTATGACTCAAATCAAAATAAACGGTGTTGAAGCCCTTGAGTCGAAGCGCCTTTTATCCATCAAAATTTAGGGTGCTATTATTCACCAGATATTCTTTTTCAATTCCATCCATGGACTAACACCTGTAGATTACACTTGATAAATATGTTAGTCCCTAATTTGATTGTCATTAATTATCCAAAACACACATCGGGGGCGAATGCACTTACAAACTCCCCCTTTTTGGTAATTGATGACAACCAATTTAGGCTTACAATAGATAGAAAGAATTGAAGCTTTTGAATTCCAAAATTCAAGTTGAGCTCCCCCTTAATGTATGCATAGGATTTGAAATTTCAAATCTTGATTCAAGTCAAGATTGCATACATTAAGAATAAGCTCCCCCTAAATTTTGCAATCCGTGGGGTGCCTAACTGTGTGTGAAACAATAAAACGGTGATGCATATGACAGGTTATATCACAAGAATAAATCAAGAGAACTTGAATGGTTATGCAAGAAAGAAAAAGACTTAAACTCAACATAACCATTCTTAAATAAACAACCATCATAAGCACCAACACAAAAGGCTAACCAAGCTAAGATAGACATTAAGCATAAATGTTTTAGCCTACACTCAACCATCACACACACATAGTTCAAGTTTACCACAGGGTTCACCACACGAGATAAAGTTACTACATAACAAAAATTTTAACTACCCCTATTACATCAAGATAAAAGCCTAACACTCCCCCTTTGGCATCAAATGCCAAAAAGGGTAGGCTTCGAGAGGCTCCAAGGGGCAAAGCCCGCCTCCATAGGAGGGATCAATAGTAGCACGGAGCAAATTGTTGAGCACATAGGTGGGATCAATACCACCCATGCCGCAAGTGGAAGTTCCGGTAGGGGCCATCGGAAGTTCCGGTAGGCCAAAAACCAGCGAGAAACAACCCTAGAAGTGATGAACAAAATGATATACTCAAACCAACTCAAATATGTCCAGATTTCATGAAATTAGTACATAACTATGGACACATTGGAGCTGTGAAAAATAGGTTTTGAAAGTTTCACACAACTTTTCACAAGAATTTTATCCAATTCTAAATCATACAAGTGTGCACAAGATGTCAAGCCACGTTACGAGAATCAATGATATTGAGCTCACGCCTCAAAGCACAAAATCTTGACTCATCTAGAGGCTTTGTGAAGATATCGGCTAGCTAAAATTCGATTCTCACATGTTTCACATCGATATCTCCTTTTGGCTTGGTGGTCTCTCAAGAAGTAATGGCGAATGTCTATGTGCTTTGTTCTTGAGTGGTTTACAGGATTGTCAGCTAGCTTGATTGCTCCCTCATTGTCACATAAGAGAGGAATCTTACTTTTCTCACAACCAAAGTCTCTCAAGGTTTGCTTCATCCAAAGCAGTTGGGCACAGCAAGAGCCGACCGCCACATACTCAGCCTCAGCGGTGGATAAGGCAATAGAGTTTTGCTTCTTAGAACTCCATAACACCAAAGACCTACCAAGAAATTAGCATGTCTTGGATGTACTCTTTCGCTCTACCCTGCAACCGGCATAATTCGAGTCGGAATAGCCAAGTAGAGTTAAAGTGGAGCCCTTTGGATACCACAAGCCAAGACTAGGAGTGAGCACAAGATACCAAAAAATTCTCTTAACAACCATGATATGACATTCTTTCGGATTGGCTTGAAATCTTGCACACATGCACACGCTAAGCATAATATCGGGCCTAGATGCACAAAGGTAAAGCAAGGATCTAATCATAGAGCAATATACCTTTTGATCTACGACCTTGCCGTCTCCATCAAGGTCAAGATGTCCGGTTGTAGGCATTGGGGTCTTAATGGGCTTGGCCTTGTCCATGTCAAACTTCTTTAGCATGTCGGTGGTGTACTTGGTTTGACTTATGAACGTGCTATCCTTGAGTTGCTTGATTTGAAATCCAAGAAAGTAAGTCAACTCCCCCATCATAGACATCTCAAACCTTTTTGTCATGATCCTACTAAATTGCTCATAAAAAGCCGTATTAGTACTACCAAATATAATGTCATCGACATATATTTAGCAAATAAAGATATCATTATTGACTTTGCGAGTAAATAAAGTAGGATCAGCCTTCCCAATCTCAAACCTTTGTTTGAGTAGGAAGTCCTTGAGACAATCATACCAAGCTCTAGGGGCTTGCTTAAGCCCATAGAGTGTTTTGTCAAGCTTATAGACGTGATCGGGATGATGTGGATCTTTAAAATCCGGTGGTTGCTCCACATACACGGTTTCGGAGAGGGGGCCATTGAGGAATGCACTTTTCACATCCATTTGAAATAACTTGAAATCATGGTGAGCAGCAAAGGTAAGTAATATGCGAATAGATTTAAGCCTAGCTACAGGTGCATAGGTGAAAGTCCTATGTTTGGTGTTGGTAATTAGTGACAATGCCTAAGTACTAATTCTATGCCTAAGTTGTATGTAGTATATGAGGATTAGTACATTCCAAGGTTGGTGGCAAGATGGACATGGTGATCATGATGGCCACACTTGGATTTGGACGCACCCCTATGTAATCAAGGCAAAGGTATATGCTTAAGGGTTGTGTTTTAGTAACCAAGACACCTAGTGGGTGTGGTTACATTATAGGATAGATAGTCGTACTATAAAGAGGGGAATGACACAGCTATTGAACTCCTAAGTGCCTCTAGGTGTGCATTTTATAATCATATGCATTTGGATAGAACTAATATCGTCTCGAAAAATGATTGTGAAAATGCTAACACACTCACACTTGATGAAGATCACTTAGTGGTGTTAGCACGTTTGCGAAGGCGGTGGAGTTTGAGCGGTAGAGAGGGTTTGGGATCCTCTCTCCCTCCCGCCGAGCTTGCGAGGCGAGATTCAGGCGTTTTCGAGAAGTTGAAACGACTATTTTCCACTACGCCGGAAGTCCGGAAAAGAAACGGAGGCGAACGAAGGTCACAAAGGTGACCGGACGCTGAACCGGATGCGGTCCTTGCATGACCGGACATGTCCAGTCAGTGTTCAGTGTCTGCGCGTTTTTTAGTTTAATGATCGGACGCGTCCGGTCATTCAGGGAGCTTACTGGACTATAACCGAACGCTGGCACTATCGCGTCCGGTCATGTTCCTTCAGCGTGTCCGGTCGTTATTTCGTTGAGCGCTGCTCAGGCGACCAGCGCGTCCGGTCATTCACGGGACCAGCGCGTCCTGTCGTTCGCAGCGCGTCCGGTCTGCGCGATGAGCGCGTCCGGTCGTTGCTTCGTAGTTAGCCGTTGGGCGACCAGCGCGTCCGGTCGTTTGGACCAGCGCGTCCGGTTAGTACTTCACGAGTTAGCCGTTGGGCGACTGGCGCATCCGGTCAGTTGGACCAGCGCGTCCGGTCAAGCGCGATTTCAGCTGTTAAGTTTCTAACGGCTCTATTCGAAGGGGTACGTCTATAAATACTCGTTGGCCGGCTCAAGGCTCTCTCTCTTGAACATTTGACATACTTGTGAGCACTTTGAGCTAAGCAACTCCCCTCCCACTCATCTCTCTTGCTTCTTTGCATATTCGAAGTGAGATTGAGTGATCCAAGTGCATTTGCATTGTGAGATTGCATCTAGTTGGCACTTGGTGGTTGATTTGCTGTGGGATTCTTGTTTCTCTTGATGGTTGCCGCCACCTAGATGGCTTAGAGCAGCTTGGAGGCATTGACAAGAGTTGGTGATTGTTCTTGGCCACCTCCGGTGTTTGTGAGGGGTTTGTGCCTACCTCGGCGAAGCGCCAAAGGCAACATTAGTATATTGCTCGTGTCATTACAACCTTTTGCCATTTGGTAGGTTCTTGTGGCGTCTTTTGAGAGGCTCGGTGTGAGACCGATTAGCCACCGAACCACATGGTGAAGAGGGACACAACGGGGACTAGCGTGCCGGCAAGCACGTGAACCTCGGGATAAATCTTTATGTCATCATTCTTATTGTGTTTGATCGATCCCGGTGGTTGTATATTGTGGTATTCATCTCTTGATCATATTGATTGGTTGGCTCAATACTTCGCCCCTCGGTGATACTCTCCTAACTCAACTCCGCATTACTTTCTTAGTTATCTTTGCTAGCTAGTTAGCTTTGCTAGAGTAGCTTCTTTGTGTAGCTTGCTAGTTATAGTTTCCTTCTCGGTTTGACTTGTGCGGTTGAGTGCAAATACACTAGAATTGTGAATTGGTTAGGTGGCTTGCAAACACCCCGTAGGCTAAGCAAAACTCGCATCTCGATATTTGTTTTATTGATAAACTTGTTTAGCTTGTCTTTATAGAAAATTTTAATAGGCTATTCACCCCCCTCTAGCCATCAAGACCTTTAAAGTGGTATCGGAGCAGTGGTCACCGTTTGTAAGGCTTAACAACCTCGGTGTAAGATGGCTCAAGTTATGTTCAACCATGTCGAGGGCAAGCCTCCATTCTTTGATGGTGTCACATCTTTTGATCATTGAAAAAGAAAGATGAAGCAATATCTTGGCTCTCTTCATGAGAACGTTTGGGAGGTGACACACCATGATTATGCTATCATTGATCCCGACAACCTCACCAACAATGACCGCATCAACAACCAATGCAACACTATGGCTCTCAATACTCTCTACAATGGGATTGATGCAAAGGTCTTTGAGCAAATCAAGGATCTTAAAATGGTAAGTGAAGTATGGACAAGATTAGAGGAAACATATGAGGGCACTTCAACGGTAAAGTGTGCCAAACTATATATGCTCAAGGACAAGTTCTCCACTTTCAAGATGAAGGATGATGAATCTATCCCAGAGATGTTCTATAGGCTCTAAGTCATTGTCAATGATCTCAAAGGGCTTGGGGAGAAGGTTGAGTACAAGGACTTCTCACATAAGTTCTTGATATGTTTACCCAAAAAGTTTGCTACCTTGAGAAGAATGATCTTTAGAGAGGGATTGGACAAGGTCAAACCAACCGATGTGCTTGGAGATATAATGACTGATGCCCAATACAATGATGATGAAGATGAGGAAGAAGAGAAGAAGGAAACCAAGGTCAAGCAAGAGAAGCCCATTGCATTCAAGGCTTCGTCCTCTAAGGGCAAGAGCAAGGTGGAGAATGATGATGATGATCCTTTTGATGATGAGATCATGGCCCGTCTAGTGCAAAAGATGGGTCGGTTCATGAAGAAGAGAGGCTATGGTGTAAGAAAGAGAAGGGACTTCATGAAGGCAAAGGAGGTGCTTTGCTACAATTGCAATAGCCCCGATCATGTAGTGGCAAAGTGCCCCTATGAAGACAAAAGATATCATGATGGGGAGTTGAAGTTGAAGAAGAACAAGAAGAACAAGAAGAACAAGAAGGAGAAGAAAGCAAAGAAGAGCTTCACATTCAACAAGAAGAAGAAGGGTGGTGGTTATGTGGTCACTTGGGATAGTGACAACTCTGATAGTGATGATGATGAAAGCTCTAGTGATGATGAGAGGACCACTCGATGAGCCATTGCAAACATCGCCCTCTCCAACAAGCCATCCATCTTTGACACTACATCAACATGCCTTATGGCCAAGCCTACAAAGGTAAAATATGATGATAGTGATAATAATTCTTGTGCTAGTGATGATTATAGGAGTGATGAGGAGGATGAGGACTACTCCAAGGATGATCTATTGGGCATAATAGATCAAATGAGCAAGGGCTACAAGAGGACAACTAAGAAATACAAAATCTTGGAACAAGAGCTTATTGCCAAAAGCAATGAAAATAATGCCTTGATGGAGGAGCTTGTTGCTCTCAAAAAGAGTAAGGAGTGCAAAGGAATTGAACAAGAGCTCAAAGCTCTTAGGAAATCCTTTGATGAGCTAGAGGCTTCTCGTGAGTGTCTAAAGGAAGACCACGAGGATCTTAAAATTGCTCACACTAGGCTTAAGGAAGCCCACTCCACTCTACTTGAGCCCATCAAGGAAAAGGACCTCAAGTTGGAGAAGCTCATGAAGGAAGCTAAGGAGGAGCAAGTGATTGTCACTTGTGACATTGGACTAACATGTGATATTATTGATGATTCTTTATTTGTTGGTCCTACTAATGCTTCATGTAGCTCATCATCATCCACCACAACCAACCCTATCTCTACTACTAGTGATTCATCACTTGTGGTTGAGAATGAGACTCTCAAGAGAGAGGTGGATGATCTCACCCGCGCATTAGGCAATGCCTATGGTGGGGATGCCCGCTTGCTAAAATGTTTGGGTAGCCAAAGGTTCTCTCTTAACAAAGAGGGATTAGGCTATACTCCCAAGAAGAGCAAGGCAGCCTTTGCTACTCCAGAGCCTCGCTTTGTGAAGGACAATGGTCGTTATTGCAATAGATGCAAGCAAGTTGGGCATCTAGAGATTAATTGCAACAAAATGAACAAGAACAAGAAAAATGCTAATGTACCTTACATTCTTTTTGATTCTTGTTATATGCTTACCAAGAGTGAGAAAGGTGTGCATACTAGGTTTGTTGGTACACCAATTATGGGCCCAAAGAAGAAGGCCATTTGGATACCAAAGAGCTTAGTGACTAACCTCCAAGGACCCAAGCAAGTATGGGTACCTAAAAGACATTAAATTATTTTGTAGGTAAATTACAAGCCCGGAGGAAGGCATTGGGTGCTTGATAGTGGGTGCTCTCAACATATAACCGGTGATTCAAGAATGTTCAACTCTCTCAAATCAAATGATAGTGGCATTGATAGTATCACATTTGGTGACAATAGCAAGGGTGTTGTGAAGGCTCTTGGAAGGATTGCAATCTCAAATGATCATAGCATTTCCAATGTGCTCTTAGTTGAAAAGTTGAACTTCAATCTTCTCTCGGTTGCTCAATTGTGTGATCTCGGTTTCAAGTGCATATTTGGTGTTGATGATGTGGAGATAGTTAGTGTTGATGGCTCTAACTTGATCTTCAAAGGCTTTAGATATGAGAATCTATACTTAGTTGATTTCAATGCTAGTGACACTCAACTTTCAACATGCTTGCTCACCAAATCAAGTATGGGTTGGTTATGGCATAGAAGACTTGGTCATGTTGGCATGAAGCAATTGAACTAGTGAAGCATGACTTAGTTAGAGGCTTGAAGGATGTCACATTTGAGAAGGATAAGCTATGTAGTGCATATCAAGTCGGAAAGCAAGTAGGCAACACTCATCCATTGAAGAGCATTATGAGTACTTCCAAGGCATTTGAGTTGTTGCACATAGATCTATTTGGACCAACTACATACACAAGCATTGGTGGCAACAAGTATGGCTTTGTGATTGTGGATGATTTTACTAGATATACATGGGTATTCTTTCTTGGGGACAAAAGTGATGTATTTGACATATTCAAGAAGTTCATCAAGAGAGTGCAAAATGAGTTTGAAACCACAATCAAGAAAGTGAGAAGTGACAATGGAAGTGAGTTTAGAAACACAAGAGTTGATGAGCTATGTGATGAGCTTGGAATCAAACATCAATTCTCGGCCAAGTATACACCTTAATCAAATGACTTAGTTGAGAGGAAGAATAGAACCTTAATTGATATGACAAGATCAATGTTGAATGAGTACAATGTGAGTCATTCATTTTGGGCCAAAACAATCAACATGGCTTGCTTCTATAGCAACCGCCTCTATTGCCACAAGTTCCTAGAGAAGACACTATATGAGATCTTAAATAGAAGAAAGCCCAACATTGCATACTTTCGGGTATTTGGTTGCAAATGCTACATCTTAAAGAAGGGCACTAGATTGAGCAAGTTTGAGAAGAAATGTGATGAAGAATTCTTACTTGGGTACTCCACTACTAGCAAAGCTTATAGAGTTTGGAATTTGGCTAGTGGTTTACTTGAAGAAGTTCATGATGTTGAATTTGATGAAACAAATGGCTCTCAAGATGAGGAAGATAACTTGGATGATGTGAGAGGAACTCAATTGACCAATGCTATGAAAGAAATGGACATTGGTGATATTAGGCCAAAGCAAGTGATTGATGTGGATGATAACAAAGATCAAGTGCTCCAAAGTCCAATTACACAAGCTAGTGGTTCTCTAATGCAAAATCAAGCTAGTACATCATCTCAAGTGCAACAAGATCAACAAGTTGCTAGTTCATCATCTCCAACTCATAATCAACATCAACATCCAAGCAATCAAGTCCAAGTGCTTCAACCAACTAACATTGCAAGAGATCATCCATTGGATTTCATCATTGGTGACATACAAAGGGGAGTTCAAACTAGATCAAGATTGGCATCTTTTTGTGCTTACTCTTCTTTTGTTTCAATGGAAGAACCCAAGGACATTGATAAAGCATTGAGAGATCCGAATTGGGTAAATGCAATGCATGAAGAGCTCAACAACTTCAAGAGAAATGAAGTATGGGAACTAGTTGAAAGGCCTAAGGATCACAATGTCATTGGAACAAGATGGGTCTTTCGCAACAAGCAAGATCAAGATGGGATAGTAGTAAGGAACAAAGCAAGACTAATGGCTCAAGGTTACACACAAATAGAGGGTCTTGACTTTGGTGAAACTTATGCCCTGGTTGCAAGATTGGAAGCAATTAGGATCTTACTTGCCTATGCTTATGCTCACAATATCAAGCTATATCAAATGGATGTGAAGAGTGCATTTCTCAATGGGTACATTCAAGAGGAGGTGTATGTGGAACAACCTCCTGGTTTTGAAGATGACAAGAAACCCAACCATGTATACAAGTTAAGGAAGGCTTTGTATGGATTGAAGCAAGCACCTAGAGCATGGTATGAAAGATTGAGGGACTTCTTGCTATCCAAAGGATTTGTCATAGGCAAAGTTGATACAACACTATTCACCAAGAAGATTGAGAAAGACTTGTTTGTGTTACAAATATATGTTGATGATATCATATTCGGTTCAACCAATCAAGATTATTGTGATGAGTTTGGAAAAATGATGGCCAAGGAATTTGAAATGTCAATGATTGGTGAACTTAGTTTCTTTCTTGGACTTCAAATCAAACAAATGAAAGAAGATATATTTGTGAGCCAAACTAAGTACATCAAAGATATGCTCAAGAAGTTTGGCATGAAAGATACAAAGAGTATTACAACTCCAATGGGCACTAGTGGAAGCTTGGATAGTGACAAGAGTGGCAACATGGTAGATCAAAAGCTATATAGATCAATGATTGGTAGCCTACTCTATGTGACGGCATCAAGGTCCGATGTAATGTTTAGTGTATGCATGTGTGCAAGATTTTAAGCCTCACCAAGAGAAAGTCATTTGAAGGCAACAAAGAGAATATTGAGGTACTTAAAGCATACACAAGATGTTAGATTGTGGTATCCCAAAGGTGCAAGCTTTGAGTTAGTTGGATATTCGGATTCCGACTATGCCGGTGACAAAGTGGAGAGAAAGAGCACTTCCGGGACTTGTCAATTATTGGGAAGATCACTTGTCTCATGGTCATCCAAGAAGCAAAATAGTATTGCACTATCTACCGCTGAGGCCGAATACATCGCCGCGGGTAGTTGTTGTGCACAAATCTTGTGGATGAAGGTAACATTGAAAGATTTTGAAATCAAATTCAAGAATGTGCCATTGCTATGTGACAATGAAAGTGCCGTGAAGCTAACCAACAATCCGGTTCAACATCAAAGAACAAAGCATATTGATGTCCGTCATCATTTCATTAGAGATCATCAACAAAAGGGTGACATTGCCATTGAGAGTGTGGGCACCGAAGATCAATTAGCCGATCTATTCACCAAGCCACTTGATGAGAAGAGATTTCACAAGCTAAATAATGAGTTGAACATACTTGACTTCTCCAACATGAGTTGATGCACTCCATATATGACATGCCTCTCCTTCGAGCCCCAATGTACAATTGGTTGATATGTCATACATTATTTGCTAAGGACTTGTTTAGTGCATCTAGTCATAATTTACATGTTTTAGGCTCATTCATGAAAATCAAATGAATTTGAAGTTTATATGGTGCCACTATTGTTTCCATGACTTGTATGATCTAGTGGTAGCATATAACTTGTTTAAGTAGCTTGTGATCCTAAGTGTTTAATCTAGAAAACTTGTCTAAATATTTGCTTCAACATGGTGCATGATAACCCTTCTAGGGAGATGTGAAGAAGCTTGCCCTTGGATCAAACCGAAGTATTTTATTTATGCAAGCAATCTAGGTTGAATCATAAACTTGATCCTCACCCCATATTTCAACATGATAATCTATCTAAAGTTTGCTCCTTGTGGTCAATTGGTGCCAAAGGGGGAGAAATTGTTGTTCACAAAGATAGAACTCAAAGAGGAAGAAGCACAAAGGGGGAGAATTGATAAAAGAAGGGGATCAACTAAAATTTTAAGCACACAAGTAGGGGGAGCAAGCTCTTAAACATGAATGTTGCATTTCTATGTGCACTTCATATGTATGATGCATAGTTATGCATTTCTTTTTCTCTGATACTTTGCTTGTGTGGTGACTTGCTAGTATAATTTGAATGATGTATTGTGGTACTAGCATGAATAGGAAGTAGTTAGATTTTTATTGCTTCATCTTTTTCATAGTGGTACTAGAGCCTTGCTTATAATGTTGATCTCATGAGGTTTCTAGTTATGTTTGTGCTTTTACAAGTGGAATCTAACTACACAAGGTGCTAAGATGGTGTTTATCGCTACTCCGATGGTATCACGCTTCAAAGTGGAATCTAACTACACAAGGTGCTAAGATGGTGTTTATCGCTACTCCGATGGTATCATGCTTCAAAGGTCTATAATATTAAACACTTAGCACCTATTGGTAGTCAATGCTCCTAAGCTTTCCTATCTAACATGTATGCTTCCAAAATACAAACATATAGCATACATGTAGGGGGAGCCATTGCTATCAATTTAAATTCATGATCACATGTCCATAATTCTTACACATGGTAATTTACTTGGACAATGTGACATAGGTTCAATCAAAATTTTATCATAATATCTTTGCGAAAGGTTTGTCACCAATTACCAACAAGGGGGAGATTGAAAGTCCTATGTTTGGTGTTGGTAATTAGTGACAATGCCTAAGTACTAATTCTATGCCTAAGTTGTATGTAGTATATGAGGATTAGTACATTCCAAGGTTGGTGGCAAGATGGACATGGTGATCATGATGGCCACACTTGGATTTAGACGCAACCCTATGTGATC
This sequence comes from Saccharum hybrid cultivar R570, assembly GCA_038087645.1. Taxonomy (NCBI): domain Eukaryota; kingdom Viridiplantae; phylum Streptophyta; class Magnoliopsida; order Poales; family Poaceae; genus Saccharum; species Saccharum hybrid cultivar. The sequence goes on along the minus strand of JAQSUU010000003.1, from coordinate 133,782 downwards.
AAGGCAAAGGTATATACTTAAGGGTTGTGTTTTAGTAACCAAGACACCTAGTGGGTGTGGTTACATTATAGGATAGATAGCCGTACTATAAAGAGGGGAATGACGCGGCTATTGAACTCCTAAGTGCCTCTAGGTGTGCATTTCATGATCATATGCATTTAGATAGAACTAATATCGCCTCGAAAAATGATTGTGAAAATGCTAACACACTCACACTTGATGAAGATCACTTGGTGGTGTTAGCACGTTTGCGAAGGCGGTGGAGTTTGAGCGGTAGAGAGGGTTTGGGATCCTCTCTCCCTCCCGCCGAGCTTGCAAGGCGGGATTCAGGCGTTTTCGAGAAGTTGAAACGACTATTTTCCACTACGCCGGAAGTCCAGAAAAGAAACGGAGGCAAACGGAGGTCACAAAGGTGACCGGACGCTGAACCGGACGCGGTCCTTGTATGACCGTACGCGTCTGGTTAGTGTTCAGTGTCTGCGCGTTTTTCAGTTCAATGATCGGACGCGAGGCGCGTCTGGTCACTGATGATCGGACGCGTCTGGTCGTTCAGGGAGCTTACTGGACTATAACCGGACGCTGGCACTGTCGCGTTCGGTCATGTTCCTTCAGCGCGTCTGGTCGTTGTTTCATTGAGCGCTGCTCAGGAGACCAGCGCGTCCGGTCAGTTGGACCAGCGTGTCCGGTCAAGCGCGATTTCGGCTGTTAAGTTTCTAACGGCTCTATTCGAAGGGGTACGTCTATAAATACTCGTTGACCGGCTCAAGGCTCTCTCTCTTGAACATTTGACATACTTGTGAGCACTTTGAGCTAAGCAACTCCCCTCCCATTCATCTCTCTTGCTTCTTTGCATATTCGAAGTGAGATTGAGTGATTCAAGTGCATTTGCATTGTGAGATTGCATCTAGTTGGCACTTGGTGGTTGATTTGCTGCAGGATTCTTGTTTCTCTTGATGGTTGCCGCCACCTAGACGGCTTGGAGCAGCTTGGAGGCATTGGCAAGAGTTGGTGATTGTTCTTAGCCACCTCCGGTGTTTGTGAGGGGTTTGTGCCTACCTCGGTGAAGCGCCAAAGGCAACATTAGTATATTGCTCGTGTCATTGCAACCTTTTGCCATTTAGTAGGTTCTTATGGCGCCTTTTGAGAGGCTCAGTGTGAGACCGATTAGCCACCGAACCACGTGGTGAAGAGGGACACAACGGGGACTAGCGTGCCGGCAAGCACGTGAACCTCGGGATAAATCTTTGTGTCATCATTCTTATTGTGTTTGATCGATCCCGGTGGTTGTATATTGTGGTATTCATCTCTTGATCATATTAATTGGTTGGCTCAATACTTCGCCCCTCGGTGATACCCTCCTAACTCAACTTCGTATTACTTTCTTAGTTATTTTTGCTAGCTAGTTAGCTTTGCTAGAGTAGCTTCTTTGTGTAGCTTGCTAGTTGTAGTTTCCTTCTCAGTTTAACTTGTGCGGTTGAGTGCAAATACACTAGAATTGTGAATTGGTTAGGTGGCTTGCAAACACCCCGTAGGCTAAGCAAAACTCGCATCTCGCTATTTGTTTTATTGATAAACTTGTTTAGCTTGTCTTTGTAGAAAATTTTAATAGGCTATTCACCCTCCTCTAGCCATCAAGACCTTTCAATAGGTCTCCCCAAAATCCAAACCTTTGATTTGAGTGAAACCTTTGGCTACCAATCGTGCCTTGTTCCTTGTGACCACGCAATACTCATCTTCTTTGTTGCGGAAGACCCACTTGGTAACTATCACATTTTGCTTGGGCATTTTCACCAAGGACCAGACTTTATTCCTAGTGAAGTTGTTCAACTCCTCTTGCATAGCCATCACCCAATCCGGGTCCTTCAAAGCATCCTCCACCTTTTCTGGCAATTTGGAAGAGACAAAAGAGTAATGATCACAAAAAGCTACTAAACAAGAGTGTGTTGTTACCCCTCGTTGTATGTCTCTCAATATGCTATCAACGGGATGGTCCCGTTGAATGGATTGATGAACTCTTGGGTGAGGGATGATTGTTCTTGTTTGGATTGGACCATCATCTTCATCTTCATTGTCTTGATTGATTGGAGGATCAAGATCTTGATTGTCTTGATCACCACCTTGGTTGTCTCCTTGAGCTTGTGATAGATCTTGACTAGCTTGTTCTCTTGAGTCATGACCCCTTCTTGAGGTGGAAGCATCACCATGGGCACTGGTTGACCCATGATGCATGTTTGGATCATGAGGAATTTGCACATGCACATCATCATCATCATCTTCAACGGGTTTCACTTCACCGGTGGCAAGCTTCTTGATCACTTGATGAGATGGTTCTTCTTTACCTAAGATTTTAGCATTGACTTGCTCCTTTTGAGAGTCGTCGCTTTTATCAAAAGTCACGTCTACCGCTATTTCAATTTGGCCGGTGGCCTCATTGAAAACACGATAGCCATGTTCGTTAGTAGCATAACCAAGTAAGAACCCCTTATTAACCTTTGGTGCAAACTTAGAGCTTTTGGATTTCTTATTAAGTATAAAACACTTGTATCCAAAAACTCTAAAGTAATCCACATTAGGCTTTTTACCGGTTAGAAGCTCGTAGGCGGTCTTGTTTCTTATCTTGTGGAGGTACAAGCGGTTGATGGCATGACATGCTGTGTTGACCGCTTCCACCCAATAATCTTTCTCTGAAATCTTGTACTCATCCAACATTGCTCTTGCGGCTTCAATGAGCGTTCGGTTCTTCCTCTCCACAACATCATTTTGTTGTGGAGTGTATGGAACCGAAAACTCATGCTTGATGCCTTCTTCATCAAGGAATGCTTCAATGTTGGTGTTCCTAAACTCCGTCCCGTTGTCACTTCTCACTTTCTTGATCTTTACTTCAAACTCATTTTGAGCTCTCCTTGTAAATTTTTTGAAGATCCCTTGGGTTTCGCTTTTATCTTTCAAAAAGAACACCCAAGTGAAGCGAGAAAAATCGTCAACAATTACAAAACCATATTTGTTACCTCTAATGCTTATATAAGCATTGGGTCTGAATAGATCCATGTGAAGTAACTCAAGTGGCCTTGTTGTAGTGACAATGTTCTTAGCGGGATGCTTGGCTCCAACTTGCTTACCCGCTTGACATGCACTGCAAATTCTATCTTTCTCAAAAGAAACATTTGTTAGTCCAATGATGTGTTCGCCTCTTTGAAGGTCGGCCAAGTTCCTCATGCCAACATGCGCTAGTCGGCGATGCCATAACCAGCCCATGCTAGATTTTACTACTAAACAAGTTTCGGACCCCACTCTACTAGGTGAGAAATCAACTAGGTAGAGCTTGCCCTTTAATTGACCCGTAAAAGCAATAGAGGAATTCAATCTTTTAGAGACTTCCACACCCTTATCCGTAAAGAGACAATTGTAACCCTTCTCACAAAGTTGTGAGACGGACAACAAATTGTATCCCAACGAATCCACAAGTAATACATTGGAAATAGAATTATCATTTGAGATAGCATTTTTACCCAAACCGAGAATGTCTCCTTTATTATTGTCACTAAAGACAATCCTTTCACATGCAACTTGATTTGGTTGAAAGGAGGTGAACATGTTCTTCTCTTCGGTCATATGATTGGTGCATCCACTATCAAGCACCCATTTTGGTCCGCCAGAGGAATATTCCTACAAAACAAGATTAAGCTTTTGGTTTAGGTCCCGAGATGGAATCTAGGGGGTTAGAAACATAAGACTTGGGCACCCAAACACTCCTCAAGATTTGTCTCTTCTTGAGGGCGCCCACATACTTCACAACAATCTTGTCATCCTTGTCCCAACAACACATGTAATCACAAATGTGATTGCGTGAAATAGGCACTTGTTGCTTGGACACCTCCACTTGCTTCTTCTTGTTGTTGACAAGTGGAGTTGTAGGTGTAGCAACATTGTTCACCTTGTTGATAAGGTCAACAAGCGACACACTCTTGTTGAACTTCACACAAGCCACCTGAAAGTCCCTAGTTTGGTTTTGGCTAATTGATGAAACCTAGGACTAACCTTTGTATCTAAGTGGATGATTTAGATAAAGGTGGTCATTGCATATGAGACATGACATTGACTCATATGACCAAGATGGTGAAGACCAAGATGAGGCTTGGCTCGATGGACCGGTTGTGAGGGTGAAGGGCAAGTCGAGGCTTCGAAGCGAGGGACCATGCGATGGTGAAGCTTGAGCGAGACTTGGCGTCGACGGACCGATGCAACGGTGAAGAGCAAGTGAAGTCAAGGTCGATGGATCGAGACGGTCATGTGATGATATGAAGTGGATCATATCATTTGGAGAAACAAAATGGGCTCAAGGCAAAGGTATAACCATAGGGCCATTTTGTTTTACACTCAAGACACCATAGAGGGTGTGAGTGGTTTAGGATCGATAGCTGAACTATTAAGAGGGGAAGTCTTATCGGTTATTCGATGCACGGGTGCCACTAGGTGAATTCATGAAGTGCATTGTATGTAGGGCCTAGTGAGCTAATTGGAAAACCTTTGAAAATGATTGAGAAAAAGCTAACACACAAGCACATGGAGATGTACACTTGATGGTGTTGGCACATTTGCAAAGGTGGCATTGGTCGCGCTGTGGTTTGCGGGTAGAGAGGGGTTTGGGTTCCTCTCTCCCTCCCGCCGAGCGTGTGAGCGCGGGATTCAGGCGATTTCAGGGAAATGAAATGCTTATTTTCCACTACGCCGAAAGTCGGAAAAGAAACGGAGGCGAACGGGGTCACTGAGGTGACCGGACGCTGCACCGGACGTGGTCACGGTGTGACCGGACGCGTCCGGTCAGTACAGCGCGGTATCAGGCGCTCGGGTGCTAGGGTTTGCAACCGGCGCGTCCGGTCACTCGCGGGACCGGCGCGTCCGGTCATGCGCCCAGAAGGAACTGAGGTTCACAGAGGACGATCGGACGCGGGGCGCGTCCGGTCACACATGATCGGACGTGTCCGATCGTTGAAGGAGCTTACTGGACTCTAACCGGACGCGGGCTCTGTCGCGTCCGGTCATCGCAAGGAGCGCGTCCGGTCGTTGCGTCGCGGGCGCGTGGGTCAGTGCGATCGGCGCGTTCGGTCGTTCGACAGGCGCGTCCGGTCATCGGGACCGGCGCGTCCGGTCGTTATGAGAAGCGCGTCCGGTCATAGGGTTTGACCGTTGGCGCAGTGACCATTGGAGGATCTAACGGTCGCATTTGAAATTTGAGGGACACGTGGACGTCGCAGGGCGACCGGACGCGGTTGAGCGCGTCCGGACAGTTTCGACCGGCGCGTCCAGTCGTCCCGAAAAAACGGTCAGTGGAGTGGCAACGGCTCTATTTGTTTGGGGTGCTTATAAATACTCGTTGGCCGGCCCTTGGGGAGGGAGCTTGACATTTCTAACACTCTTGTGCATCCTTTGAGCTAGAGCTACTCCTCCCACTCATCTCTCTTGCTTGATTGCAAATCAAAAGTGAGATTGAGTGATTCCAAAGTGCATTGTATAGCTTGAGGGCATCTAGTGGCACTTGTGGGTGGTTTAGCCGGTGGATTTCTTGTTACTCTTGGAGAGTACCGCTCCTAGCCGGCTTGGAGATTGTTGGAGGCGTTGGCAAGAGAAGGTGATTGTTCTTGGCCACCTCCGGTTGTTTGTGAGAGGTTCTTGTGCTTTCCTCGGCGGGACGCCAAAAGCAACTCTATTACATTGCGCGTGTCATTGAGTTACCTCACTTGAGAGTGGTGTCTTGCGGTGCCTTGTGGGGCGTGCCTTGAGGGGCAAGTGACTTGAGGGTCGCACCGAGGAACCATCTAAGTGTTGGTCGACACAACCGGTGACGTAGCTTGTCGGTGCACAAGTGAACACCGAGTGAACAAAAATATTGTGTCTCTTGTCTCCCGGTGATTGGTCTCCATATTGTGTTGTTGTCAATATTGATTGATTGTATATCATCTTGGTGATTGGCAATATCTTCACTCCACCGTTGGTATAAGATACACAATCCTATCTCTTGCATTTACCTTTACTAGATTATCTTGTGTAGCTCTAGTAGTAGCCTTTACTAGTAGTTGTTAGCTTGCTCACTAGTGTTTAAATAGTGACATAGCTCTTGTGTGAACTAGAGATCATAATCTACTAGACTTGTGGATAGGAGGCTTGCATCACAACCCTTGGCTAAGCAAAACTCGCTTTACGCCGTTTGTTATTCTAACAAGTTTGCTTAGTGGCTTGTGTAGAATTTTTAATAGGCTATTCACCCCCCTCTAGCCATCTAGGACCTTACAAGTGGTATCGAAGCCGTGGTCACCGTTTTAATCAAGGCTTAACATCCTTCGGTGTGATAAATGGCTCAAATTGTGTTCAATCATGTTGGGGGCAAGCCACCGTTCTTTGATGGTGTTAGTTCCTTTGCTCATTGGAAGAGAAAGATGATAATGTATCTTGGTTCTATTCATGAGAGAGTTTTGCAAGTCACCGAAAATGACTTTGCTATCATTGATCCCAATCATCTCACCGATGAAGATAGAGCAAATAGAACATGCAATAGAATGACTCTCAATACACTTTACCATGGTATTGACACAAACGTATTTGAGGGCATCAAGGACTTAGAATTGGCATATGAAGTATGGACAAGGTTGAGTGAAACATATGAGGGCACTAAGGTTGTGAAGAGTGCCAAGCTATATGGGCTCAAGAGTGAGTTTGAGAACTTCAAGAAAAAGGATGATGAAACAATCATTGAAATGTTTCATAGATTGCAAGTGATAGTCAATGATCTCAAGAGCTTAGGGCACAAGACTCAAGATCAAGATTTTTGTCACAAGTTCTTATTGAGCTTACCTAGAAGATTCAAGATGTTGATCATGATGTTGCAAAGAGATGGGCTTGAAGCAATGAAGCCTAATGATTTGCTTGGTGAAGTATTGACCTATGACAAATATGATCAAGATGTTGATGACAAGGAGAAGGTGGAAGATGAAAAGAAGAAGAAGACCGTGGCGTTCAAGGCCATCTCCTCCAAGGGCAAAGCTACAATCATTGAAGAAGAAGACAATAGTGAAGATGAAGATTATGAAATTGATGATGAGGCATTTGCTTTTGTAGTCAAGAAAATGGGTCACATGTTCATTAAGAGAAGAGGCTTCAAAAAGAGAAATGACAACTTCAAGAGCAATGAGCAACAAAGGAGGTGCTTCAATTGTGATAGCACCGAACATCTTCAAGCCGAATGTCCCTATGATAAGAAGAAGAACAACAAGAGGGGCAAGTTTGAGAAGAAAAAGAAAGAAGCCAAGATAACATTCAAGAAAGGCAAGAATGGAGTCTATGTGGCCACTTGGGAAAGTGATGATGATGAAGAAGAAGAAGAATCATCCAACAAGGCTTTTGCTTCCATTGCTATCAACAAGAAGCCTTTACTATTTGATTCATCCTCTTCATGCTTCATGGCCAAAGAAGCTAAGGTATTATATGATGAAAGTGATGATGAAAGTGAAATGGAATATGTTCATGATAGTGATAATGATAAATATGATAATGAAAATGATGATGATGATGAACCAACTAAAGAACAACTATATGACTTGTTGCAACAAACTAGAGACATAGCTATTGCCAAGAACAAGGAGTGCAAGAAGCTTTCAATGAAAGTAGCAATACTTGAGAAAGTTCTTGGTGAGCTTAAGACCACTCATGAGAGTCTAGTGGAAGACCATGAGGATCTTGGTAAGGCTCATTCCAAGCTTGAAAAAGCTCACTCATTGCTACTTGAGCAACAAGCAAAGAAGGAGGTTGTTGTATCATGTGATATAGGTGTTACATGTGATATAATTGATGAATCCTTTAATGAACCTATCATCATGTCAAATGCTAATCCTTCTTGTAGCTCTTCATCCACCACCACCAACTCTACCTCTACTACGAGTGATGGTTTCACTTGTGATGCCTCACTAATGGTTGAGAATGAGACTCTCAAGAGAAAGGTGGATGAGCTCACTCACGCCCTAGGCAAGGCCTATGGTGGTGAGGCCCGCTTGCTTAAGTGCTTGGGTAGCCAAAGGTTCTCTCTTAATAAAGAGGGATTGGGCTACACCCCCAAGAAAGGCAAGTCGGCCTTTGCAACTCCAAAGCCTAGCTTTGTGAAGAGCAATGGTCGGTTTTGCAATAGATGCAAGGAAGTTGGGCACCTAGAGCATAATTGTAATAAAAAGAACCAAAGCAAGAAATTTGTTAATGCTATACCTTTTGATTCTTGCTATGTGCTTACCAAAGGTGTGAAGGGTGTGCAAGCTAAGTTTATTGGTACACCCATTGTTGGCCCAAAGAAGAAGGCTATTTAGGTACCAAAGAGCTTAGTTACTAACCTACAAGGACCCAAGCAAAAATGGGTACCTAAGCTTCATTGATTTGCTTATAGGTCAATTACAAAGCCAGAGGAAGGCATTGGATTATTGATAGTGGGTGCACTCAACACATGACCGGTACATCAAGAATGTTTGACTCAATCAATGACAATGATAGTGGTATTGATTCTATCACATTTAGCAATAACAAGAAAGGCAAGGTTATTGGCTTGGGCAAGATTGCAATATCAAATGACATGAGTATCTCTAATGTGTTGCTAGTTGAAAGTTTGGATTTCAATCTTCTATCCATGGCACAAATATGTGATCTAGGCTACAAATGCATCTTTGGGGTTGATGATGTGGAAGTTATTAGTGTGGATGGTTCAAATGTGACATTCAAGGGCTTTAGATATGAGAATCTCTACCTAGTTGACTTCAATGCTAGAGAAACTTCTTTGACAACTTGCTTAGTCTCCAAATCAAGCATGGGTTGGCTTTGGCATAGAAGACTTAGTCATGTTGGCATGAAACAATTGAAGAAGCTTACAACTCATAATCTTGTCAATGGTTTGAAAGATGTTGAATTTGAGAAGAATAAGCTTTGTAGTGCATGTCAAGCCGGGAAGCAAGTTGGAAGCTCACATCCAAAGAAGAGTACAATGAGCACATGCAAAGCATTTGAGTTGATGCACATGGATCTATTTGGACCAACAACATATACAAGCTTAGGTGGCAACAAGTATGGCTTTGTCATAGTGGATGACTTCATAAGATTCACATGGGTATTCCTTCTTAGTGACAAAAGTGAAGTGTTTGACACCTTCAAGACATTTCTCACTAGAGTTCACAATGAGTTTGAGATTAGAATCAAGAAAGTGAGAAGTGACAATGGAAGTGAGTTCAAGAATACAAGAATTGAAGAACTTTGTGATCATTATGGTATTGGACATCAATTCTCGGCCAAGTACACTTCACAATCAAATGGCCTAGTTGAGAGGAAGAATAGAACATTGCTTGATATGGCTAGATCAATGCTTCATGAGTACAATATGAGTCAATCATTTTGGGATGAAGCAATCAATACCGCTTGCTACTACATTAATAGACTATATTGTCATCCATTGCTAGAGAAGACCCCATATGAGTTACTTCATGGAAGAAAGCCCAATATTTCTTACTTTAGGGTGTTTGGTTGCAAATGCTATATCTTGAAGAAGGGCACTAGATTGGGGAAGTTTGACAAAAGATGTGATGAGGGGTTCCTACTTGGTTATTCAACTACAAGCAAAGCTTATAGAGTTTGGAACAGCTCAAGTGGCATTCTAGAAGAAGTCCATGATATGCAATTTGATGAAACCAATGGGTCACAAGATGAAGAAGAGAATCTAGATGATGTTGGTGGAACTCAATTGGTGGAAGCAATGAAGAACATGGACATTGGGGACATTAGAGCAAAGCAAGTAATTGATATTCAAGATGATGATAAAGATCAAGTGCTCAATTCTCCATTCAAGCTAGCTAGTGACTCTCAAGTGCAAGATCATGGTGCTAGTTCTTCTCAACAAGATACATCAAGTGATCAACCAAGCTCAAGCAATCAAGTGCAAGTACTCCAACCACAACATGTTGCAAGAGATCACCCCATTGATAGTATTATTGGTGATATTAGAAGTGGTGTGCAAACAAGATTAAGATTGACTATGTTTTGTGAGCATGCATCATTTGTGTCAACCATAGAACCAAAGAAGATAGAAGAAGCTTTGAGGGATGCCGATTGGATTATGGCTATGCAAGAAGAACTAAACAATTTCACAAGAAATGATGTTTGGGAATTGGTAGAAAGGCCAAATGACTACAATGTGATTGGAACCAAATGGGTGTTCAAAAACAAGCAAGATCAAGATGGCATTGTAGTGAGAAACAAAGCAAGACTAGTTGCTCAAGGTTACACTCAAGTTGAAGTTCTTGACTATGATGAGACATATGCTCCCGTGGCAAGATTGGAGGCAATAAGGATTCTATTGGCTTATGCTTGTGCACACAATATCAAACTATATCAAATGGATGTCAAAAGTGCATTTCTCAATGGGATCATCAATGAGTTAGTATTTGTTGAGCAACCGCCTGGATTTGAAGATGACAAGAAACCCAACCATGTCTACAAGTTAAAGAAGGCTTTATATGGCTTAAAACAAGCACCTAGAGCATGGTATGAGAGGCTAAGGGATTTCCTTCTTTCTAAGGGATTCAAAATGGGCAAGGTTGATACTACTCTATTCACCAAGAAGATTGAAAATGATCTATTCATAGTGCAAATATATGTTGATGACATCATCTTTGGATCAACCAATCAATCTTATTGTGAAGAATTTGGTGCTATGATGGCCAAAGAGTTTGAAATGTCTATGATTGGTGAACTTAGCTACTTCCTTGGTCTCCAAGTCAAGCAATTGAAGAATGGGACATTTGTGAGTCAAGGGAAATACATAAGGGACATGTTGAAGAAGTTTGGAATGCAAGATGCAAAGCCAATTTCAACTCCAATGGGCACAAATGGCAATTTGGATAGTGATCTTGATGGCAAAATGGTGAATCAAAAGGAATATCGGTCTTTGATTGGAAGTCTACTCTATGTCACCGCATCAAGGCCGGATGTCATGTTTAGTGTTTGCAAGTGTGCTAGATATCAAGCCTCACCTAGAGAAAGTCATCTCACGGCGGCAAAAAGAATATTGAGGTACTTGAAGCAAACAAGAAATGTTGGACTATGGTATCCCAAGGGGTCAAAGTTTGAATTGATTGGATATTCGGACTCCGACTATGGGGTTGCAAGATCAATAGGAAAAGCACAAGTGGCACATGTCAATTACTTGGAAGATCACTTGTGTCATGGTCCTCAAAGAAACAAAATAGTGTGGCAATCTCTACCGCCGAAGCCGAATATGTGAGTGCGGGGAGTTGTTGTGCACAATTGCTATGGATGAAATCAACTTTGAAGGATTATGGCCTCAACTTCAAGAATGTGCCGTTGCTATGTGATAATGAGAGTGCAATCAAGATGATACAAAACCCGGTTCAACATGGAAGAACAAAGCATATTGACATAAGACATCATTTCATTAGAGATCATCAACAAAAGGGAGATATTGCCATTGAAAGTGTTGGCACCGATGATCAACTTGCCGATATTCTCACTAAGCCACTTGATGAAAAGAGGTTTTGCAAGCTAAGAAATGAATTGAACATTCTTGATTTCTCAAACATGAGTTGAATGCACCCCACCCACTTATTGACATGTCTCTCCTTCGACATTGCAAGGTAAAATTGATTGACATGTCTTTTATCCTATGCTAAGGACTTGCTAGAGCATGTAGACATAATAAGTGGTATGTATGAGCATTCATGATAAATCAAATGAATTTGATGGATGTATGTTACCACTATGGCTTCTATGCTTGTTTTGATCTAGTGGTGGCATATGACATGTTTGTGAGCTTGTAAACCTAGTGTTGAATCTAGAAGATTTGCTATAAGTGTTTAATTCAACATAGGCAAGATAACCCTTATTTTGAGGAGTGAAGAAGCTTGTCTTTGGTTCAAATCGAATTAAATATCTTTGGCAAGTATTCTAGGTTAAACCAAATTTGATAAATTTTTTAACCTTACATGTGGTATCGAATTAATTTCAATCTACTCCATCAAACACTTTTCCTTCTCTCCACAATTTGATCCCCTTTTTGGGTAAGTTGTTGACAAAGGGGGAGAGAAAAAGATGATTCAACTTGATAAAGGGGTAAATAAAATTTATGATGAGAAAAAGATGATTCAACTTGATAAAGGGGTAAATAAAATTTGTTGATGCACACAAGTAGGGGGAGCAAGCTCATAAACAAAGTTGTTGCATTTGTTTGTGCATTCTCATATGACTTGCTCATTGCACATGTATTTAAATTCAATATACATGCTTGTGTGGTGCAATGCTAGTATAGAAATTGGATGATGAAATGATCTACTAGCATGCATAGGAATAGTTTACATATGGTATCTAGACTTGCCTAAAGCTTTACAAGTGGTTAGCTTTACAAGTGGTCCAAGAACCTTTACATATAATGTTGATCTCACGGGGTTCTTGAGTTTTGATGGATGTCTAGTTACTTCATGATGCTAAGGATGGTGTAAAAGGCAACTCCGATTGGTATCACGCTTCAAAGGTCCATTTCTTACACCATAGCATCATTTTGGTAGAATTACTCTCCCAACACTTCTATCCATGCATATGTGCAAAGCTTTCAATCCAAACTCTATGCACATATGTAGGGGGAGCTAATGCTACCAAAACCGAGCTTGTGATAATTGTCCAAACTTTACTTATGAGCAAAATGATTGGACAAGTATGACAAGTTTAAAACTTCTATTATCAAAATCATCTTTGTGAGGGTTGTCATCAATTACCAAAAAGGGGGAGATTGAAAGTCCCTAGTTTGGTTTTGGCTAATTGATGAAACCTAGGACTAACCTTTGTATCTAAGTGGATGATTTAGATAAAGGTGGTCATTGCATATGAGACATGACATTGACTCATATGACCAAGATGGTGAAGACCAAGATGAGGCTTGGCTCGATGGACCGGTTGTGAGGGTGAAGGGCAAGTCAAGGCTTCGAAGCGAGGGACCATGCGATGGTGAAGCTTGAGCGAGACTTGGCGCCGACGGACCGATGCAACGGTGAAGAGCAAGTGAAGTCAAGGTCGATGGATCGAGACGGTCATGTGATGATATGAAGTGGATCATATCATTTGGAGAAACAAAATAGGCTCAAGGCAAAGGTATAACCATAGGGCCATTTTGTTTTACACTCAAGACACCATAGAGGGTGTGAGTGGTTTAGGATCGATAGCTGAACTATTAAGAGGGGAAGTCTTATCGGTTATTCGATGCACGGGTGCCACTAGGTGAATTCATGAAGTGCATTGCATGTAGGGCCTAGTGAGCTAATTGGAAAACCTTTGAAAATGATTGAGAAAAAGCTAACACACAAGCACATGGAGATGTACACTTGATGGTGTTGGCACATTTGCAAAGGTGGCGTTGGTCGCGCTGTGGTTTGCGGGTAGAGAGGGGTTTGGGTTCCTCTCTCCCTCCCGCCGAGCGTGTGAGCGCGGGATTCAGGCGATTTCGGGGAAATGAAATGCTTATTTTCCACTACGCCGAAAGTCAGAAAAGAAACGGAGGCGAACGGGGTCACTGAGGTGACCGGACGCTGCACCGGACGTGGTCACGGTGTGACCGGATGCGTCCGGTCAGTACAGCGCGCTATCAGGCGCTCGGGTGCTAGGGTTTGCAACCGGCGCGTCCGGTCACTCGCGGGACCGGCGCGTCCGGTCATGCGCCCAGAAGGAACTAAGGTTCATAGAGGACGATCAGACGCGGGGCGCGTCCGGTCACACATGATCGGACGCGTCCGATCGTTGAAGGAGCTTACTAGACTCTAACCGGACGCGGGCTCTGTCGCGTCCGGTCATCGCAAGGAGCGCGTCCGGTCGTTGCGTCGCGGGCGCGTGGGTCAGTGCGATCGGCGCGTCCGGTCGTTCGACAGGCGCGTCCGGTCATCGGGACCGGCGCGTCCGGTCGTTATGAGAAGCGCGTCCGGTCATAGGGTTTGACCGTTGGCGCAGTGACCGTTGGAGGATCTAACGGTCGCATTTGAAATTTGAGGGACACGTGGACGTCGCAGGGCGACCGGACGCGGTTGAGCGCGTCCGGTCAGTTTCGACCGGCGCGTCCGGTCGTCCCGAAAAAACGGTCAGTGGAGTGGCAACGGCTCTATTTGTTTGGGGTGCTTATAAATACTCGTTGGCCGGCCCTTGGGGAGGGAGCTTGGCATTTCTAACACTCTTGTGCATCCTTTGAGCTAGAGCTACTCCTCCCACTCATCTCTCTTGCTTGATTGCAAATCAAAAGTGAGATTGAGTGATCTCAAAGTGCATTGTATAGCTTGAGGGCATCTAGTGGCACTTGTGGGTGGTTTAGCCGGTGGATTTCTTGTTACTCTTGGAGAGTACCGCTCCTAGCCGGCTTGGAGATTGTTGGAGGCGTTGGCAAGAGAAGGTGATTGTTCTTGGCCACCTCCGGTTGTTTGTGAGAGGTTCTTGTGCTTTCCTCGGCGGGACGCCAAAAGCAACTCTATTACATTGCGCGTGTCATTGAGTTACCTCACTTGAGAGTGGTGTCTTGCGGTGCCTTGCGGGGCGTGCCTTGAGGGGCAAGTGACTTGAGGGTCGCACCGAGGAACCATCTAAGTGTTGGTCGACACAACCGGTGACGTAGCTTGTCGATGCACAAGTGAACACCGGGTGAACAAAAATATTGTGTCTCTTGTCTCCCGGTGATTGGTCTCCATATTGTGTTGTTGTCAATATTGATTGATTGTATATCATCTTGGTGATTGGCAACATCTTCACTCCACCGTTGGTATAAGATACACAATCCTATCTCTTGCATTTACCTTTACTAGATTATCTTGTGTAGCTCTAGTAGTAGCCTTTACTAGTAGTTGTTAGCTTGCTCACTAGTGTTTAAATAGTGACATAGCTCTTGTGTGAACTAGAGATCATAATCTACTAGACTTGTGGATAGGAGGCTTGCATCACAACCCTTGGCTAAGCAAAACTCGCTTTACGCCGTTTGTTATTCTAACAAGTTTGCTTAGTGGCTTGTGTAGAATTTTTAATAGGCTATTCACCCCCCCCCCTCTAGCCATCTAGGACCTTACACCACCCCATTAATCATTTTTCTTCCATTGGCTTTGCCATCATACTTATTGTAACCAATGCCATCCTTAATCATGGGGTGCCTTGATGCCTTGAACACATTTGCCAGTTGCTTATCCTTGCACTTGCAACCATTCTTAACAATTGTGTTCAACCTTTGGATCTCCTTATCCTTCTTGGCTAGCTCATCAAGGTTAGTAGCACAAGCATGTATATCAATATTAGAGCATCTTTCACAACCTTTACTAGTTGTAGCTTTGGCATCCTTGGAAACGGTAGAAGTGCTAGTCCAAAGTTTGTCATAGTTTAGTTCAAGCTCATGATATTTATTTATCAAGCTTGTAAGGCTTTCTTGAGCCAAACTATGATCATTCTTTAGACTTGCCGAAGAGTCATTGAATGAAGAATGTTCCTTAGCCAAGCGCTCATTAGCATCCTTGGCTAAAGACAATTCTACACTCAAATTCTCTACCTTCTTCTTTTCCTTGGAGAGACATGCCTCAAGTCCTTGGGTTTTCTCCCTTTCCTCTAGAAGCAATTCCCCTTGCGACTTAATGCATGACTCAAGCTTATCTTTGGCATATATTAGCTTCAAGATTTTAGTTACAGTAGCGTTACCATATCTTTTGATGAGATTATAAGCATAGTTTTCATCATTTTCATCATCACTATCACATTCACTAGTGGTATGTGTAGGAGGATAAAGTTGTACCTTATCTCCTAATGTCATAAGGCAAGTAGGAGCATCATAGTCGTCGTCGAAGAGGTTGGCGAAGAGTCTACGTGATGAAGAAGTGTTGGTGAAGAGAGATGTTGATGAAGCATTGTCGCTGAAGACCTTTGTTGAGGAAGAAGTTTCTTGTATAGCAATTGTGGCCACACTCTTCTTCTCATTATCATTGTCATCATCTCTATCGCTATCCAATTGCCATTCTTGACCTAGATGTGCTTCACCTCTCTTCTTGTCCTTGTACTTCTTGTCATCTTGCTTGTTATATCTTGACTTCTTCACCTTGTTAGGACAATCGGCCGCAAGATGGCCGGTGTCACCACACTCATAGCAAAACCTCTTCTTGTATGGCTTGTTCCCTCCATATCTCATCATCTTTTCTTTCTTCATTCTCAAATACTTCTTGTAATTTCCCACTAGCAAAGCTTGCTTTTCGTCAAGGTCATCATCATCATTGTTATGCCTATGCTCACAACACCCTTTGTTGTAATGACTTGACTCACTTCCATGTGATGCCGCAAGGGCAATTCTCTTCTTTAGCACACTTGCTTCCTTGGCTTCATCATCAAGTACCTCATGATGCATCAACTTGGCGAGCATCTCTTGTGGTGTCTTTGTGGTATAATTGTCTCTCTCTATTATGACCGAAGCAAGCATGTTATTCTTTTGTCTATACACTCTACATATCTTCCTTGCGGCAGAGTTGTCATCCCATCTTGTTTCCCCAAGTGCTCTAAGTTTGTTGATCAAGGTCATGAACCTATCAAACATTGCTTGAGTAGTTTCTCCTTCAATCATGGTAAAGTTCTTAATCTTTCCTTGCAAGAGCTCAATGTTTCCAATTCTTACACTCCTGTCTCCTTCAAATGATACCTTCAAAGTATCCCAAATTTACTTTGCATTGACCATTCCATTAACCTTGTTGTTGTCTTCCAGAGTGAGGCATTGCAAAATCAAGGTAGCCATCGTTGCATTGAGATGAAAGTCTCTCTCATCTTCGGGTGACCACTCACTATGATTTTGAGGTGGCGTATTGACTTCAACATCCACTACTTCCCAACATCTTGTGGCTATAAGATGCAACTTCATCCTATGAGCCCAATCGGTGTACCTTATACCATCAAATGAAGGTGGCTTTCCGGGATTGATCATGGGCAAGGTAGGATTGTTGTTCTTGCTTGATCCACCAAAATCAAAACTGGCTCTATTGTAACTCTTCGGTGTCTTGCTTGCATCACCACCATCACTTGATGATTCTTGACTTTTCTTGTCTAGAAGTTGTTGCATCTTGTCTAATTGCTCTTGCATCTTGGTCATTTGCTCTTGTTGTTGCAGCTACAGGGATGCGATGATTTGAGCTACGATTTGATCAACAATTTACTTTTGTGCTTCCAGATCCATCTTGGCCAATGTTACTCCTCACGCGGTGAAGCGTTTATCCGAGGGACCAAGGCTTTGATACCAATTGAAAGGACCTAATTGGCCTAGAGGGGGGGTTAATAGGCCTTTTTGCAAAACTTGAAACTCACAAACTCGAATTTGCGGAAGTTAAATACCAGACCGGAAGTTCTGGTGGTCTGGATCAGAAGTTCTGGTCAGGGGGACCAGAACTTCCGGTGCAAATCTTTAGAACTTCTGGTGCCCTAAATGAGCTATGAAATCAAAGTGAATCGAGTTGAGATTTCAGATCCAAATATTACCACACCCTCCTAGAGGTTGTTGATGAGTATGTTGAACTCCTCAAGGCTTGGCACCACACCAAACCGTAGATCGGGACCTCCCACCTAAGAAGTTGGGGGTAGAGAGGAAGAACAACAAGAACACAAGAACAAAGGGTAGTCGATGCTACCGCCACAAGAAGATAAGCTATTTTTACCAATGTTCGGCAATCCCCACTAAGGAGTTTCTGCGTCCTCGTTGTTGAGGTGACCACGAAGGTCCGACCACTAAGGTCTCCTCCCTCAAGCAACCACGAAGGCTAGCTTGAGATTTCCACTAAGGATGAAAGAGTGATACAAACACTTCGGGGTGCCCTCACAAATGAATCAATATGGGCAACCACGAAGAACACCTAACCGGCTAGGGTTCCAAGAACCCAAGAGAAACAAACACAAATCAAGCCGGCAAAACAAGGAATCCAAGTGCTCAAGTCGAAGATCGATGCTCTAGCTCTCAAATCTCACGTCCCTAGCTCAAACAATCGAAGATTGAAGCTTGGAGGCAAAGGGGGAGAGAGAGTGGGTGAGTCATAGCTTGGAGAGAGTTGGGAGAGCAGAAATGAATATGCAAAGCTCGGGCAACGGTTATAAATGAGGTGAGTAGCTTATATACTTGAGCTCGGATGAGCCACCGGAAGTTCTGGTGGAAGCCACCGGAACTTCCGGTCAAACGAGATCAGACCGTTGGGCTTGTCAGTCAACTCGGGTTCACCGAAACTTTCGGTGCCAGGACCGAAACTTCCGGTCCGTATCGGAACTTCCGGACGAGACCCGGAACAATTCTCTTGCACGCGAGCGCGCGCGCAAACTGCACCAACGGGAACTTCCGGTGTCTGACCGGAACTTCCGGTGAGTACCGGAACTTCCGGACGGAGACCAGAACAAAATACTCGCACGCGGACGCGTGCGGGCGCCAGCGACCGGAACTTCCGATGCTGCTCACCGGAACTTCCGGTCCAGCTCACCAAAACTTCCGGTCTAGCTCACCAGAACTTCGGTCCAGCTCTCCAGCCTACTAAGCTCTCCAGCCTCGCGTTGCCTATGACTCAAATCAAAATAAACGGTGTTGAAGCCCTTGAGTCGAAGCGCCTTTTGTCCATCAAAATTTAGGGTGCTATTATTCACCAGATATTCTTTTTCAATTCCATCAATGGACTAACGCCTGTATATTACACTTGATAAATATGTTAGTCCCTAATTTGATTGTCACTAATTATCCAAAACACACATCGGGGGCGAATGCACTTATACTAGGATTACGGTGCATATAGATATACAAATAGATTAAAGTTATGGTATATTACGAGAAAAAAAATTTGTGCCTTAAAATTGAAAAAATCAGGCTTATACTCCTTCTATTCTAAATTGTAAATCGTTCTAGCTTTACAATATATATATATATATATATATATATATATATATATTACTATGTAAAGACATAATGTATATGTAAAATCGTAGTAAAAGCTATGTATCTATAAAAAAGTCCGAACAACTTACAATTTGGGACAATGGTAGTATTTTAATCGTTACAAACCTAATAGGATATTGTCATATTATTAACGAAATTAACTTTATTATGGATGTCATGATCATCATAAAATAAAATATAGCCATTAAAATTTATGAAAATGGTAAAATATAAATAGATAAATAATACTAGATATATGCCCGTGCGTTGCATCAGGGTCATATTTTTGTAATTAACCTCATCATCAGACGCAGACGTGTAAGCTCCGAGGATTTCGTATTAGACGCGAACACGTGGATCCGACAATCTCTGTATTGGAACTGGGTAGAATGCGGACGCGTGAGCCCTAAGTGGAGGACGATTTGTATTGGACGTGGATACATGAGAAGGAGCGAGATTTGGTATCACCGGGTAGATGATTATTTTAGAGTCTTTTTAAGTGTAGATAGATTTTGGTCCTTATTTTCTATAATGTCTGATAGTTTTCAGATGTTTTTTTTTTCTTCTGTTGCAACGCACGGGCATATTTGCTAGCCACAACATATCAAGATTGTATTGGTCCTAACTATAGTCTACGATAACTAACTTTAGATAAGTGTGGCAAACTAGTTTTATAATCAATGCCAAAAGAAATCTTATCACGCTTTACACTGTGACACGTCTAAATTTATTTGCCAATAAATAAATGCTACATTTGATCAAACTCGTCTAAGATAAGATGTGACTAGCAATTGTTTGTATATCTACTGAGGACACTTAAATTATTTTAGATCTATAAAAAAAACAACCCACGTTGAGAGAGCTCAATTATTATGCACCCAAAAAAAAATTGTACCCAACAAATCATCTTCGTTAAAATGAAGGATTAAAAAACACTCCTAATCCAATGACCAGTGTTGTTTGTTTGAAGCCTGGCTTCAACGCTCCTCCCCCGCCCCCGCCCCCGCCCCCGCACCGCGCGACGCTTGGGCGGCCAGGGTTCGATTCCCATGATCCCATCCCACACGTCCCATTTTCTTCTCTTCCGAAAAAAAAGAAACGCTGGGCTGCCTCCGTCAATGCCGCCGGCTCCACCTTGCGGCGTGGGCTCCTTCCCCGACGCAGGCTGCCGCATCCGCCCGCCGCTGTGGCCCTCGCTGTGTGCCACCGGCGCCGGCACTCGCAGCCTCTCCGTCCGCCGCCATGGGCGCGCACGGACTGCCACGTCCGCCAGCCGCCGCAGCCCTAGCCGCGCGCCCTTCGACCGGCCCCCACCGGCTGCATCTCTACCCATGAGGGAGGACGCGGCCGTTGCTACCCTGCGCGGCCTCATTCTGGAGGAGCTCACGACGGCGGCGTGGCCATGGAGGATGAGGAGCACTGGAGATCCAATCGATGGCAAGGACGTAGATGTGGAGATGCTGCCGGCCAGGCCCTGGGCGTGGGAGCCAATGGGAATGGAGCGGGCGCAACGGAATGCGGCGGTGGTTGGCCTGGATCTCCGTCTCCGTTCTCTGAATCCTACTGTTCTTCGATTCGTTTTGTTCGTTTCTGAAGTGGGAAATGTGTCTTAGGTAAGATTTGGTTGGTGGAAAGTTATTGAATTTTCTTTTACTTTTTTTTTTTTGCAATTTCCTCTTTCGTAGACAAGAACTTTCTGGTTCAGTGGAATAGATTATGGTTCAGAGATGCCTCACTGTCCTACACATGGTTGCTGCGGCTGCTGGAGCCAGAGGGGAAGGGCGCCATGGTTGAATAGACCATGCTCGGTGTTCCATGGGCCATGGTGAAGGACTGCTGGAGCCTCTCTATGCAGCACGAGTACCTCCCCGAGGACCTCCAGGTTCATGCCTGTTCGTTCATTTTCCCCTGATCTGGATCTCTCGATTCATATTTGAGATATATGGTTGTCATCAAATATGATCCTAATCTGCTTACACTTTTTAGATGATTTACATTTCAAAAAAAAAAACAACAACATAGCCTTTTGTCCCAAGCAAGTTGGGGTAGGCTAGAGATGAAACCCAAAAGAGACGAGAAACAGGAAGACACATAAAGGGATATAAATGGCACAAGACAAAAAGATGTCACGGTTCAGGCACGTTGATTGCCAATCTCCAAGCGCTCCTGTCCATAGCAAAATCCTTGGAGATATTCCACTCCTTATATTTCAAAAAAAAACCATGCAGAGAAATGTATTTACCAGTTTTTGCAAGAGAATAAGCAATCAATTATCAGTTTCCTTTTATATCAGTTATACCATCAAATTGTATTGTAGATATTAAAATTTTGTTTGATTTACAGCTACTACTTGAAGGCTGGACTCTCAGTAACTACTTGGGCTACTATCAATCAATGGCGAATTTTGGTTTTTACTCTAGATGCCTTTCAAAATCTATTTGTACAGGGCTCTACATGTGAAGAAGGGCTCTGTAAATGTTCACGCTGGCACCAAAGCAGTCTCTTTTTTTGTCAAGGTCAGTGGGGTTTGCTATTATTCCTGATTGAGCTCACATCTTTGGCATATCAAGTGATGGAAACCAAGAAATGTATCATTGTTATCTGTGACTTTATTTGAGGCGTAGAAAGTATCACTTCAAACAGGTAAAAATTCTAGAAGGTCTTTCACTTGCAATATATGTATGATGATGAAGCATAGTAAAAAAATGGATCGACAAGAGCGAACAAGTGTTATCGTCATCTTGAGCAGCATGACACTTTTGTATTAAGTGGCCAGCAAAAGGGGCATTGAAAGTATCACTTCAAACAGGTAAAAATTCTATAAGGTCTTTCACTTGCAATATATGTATGATCAGGAAGGATAGTAAAAAAATGGATTGACAAGAGCGAACAAGTGTTATCATCGTCTTGAGCAGCATGGCACTTGTGAATTAAGTGGCCAGCAAAAGGAAAATTATTTTCATTCCATGAAAATATCATGTGTCCTCATGTTGTTGCTCTACAACAAGCACGGCATAGTATCGGGCTCTACCTAATGTAGACATATGTTAGTCAGGGCCAAAATGGCTACTTCTGATCATCAATTGTATGTAATCTAGGTCATTCAAACTTACTCATGCTCATTTGATGTATTTGGAGTGTCAAAAAATGTGTTGCGGACTGAGATTTCTAATAGTGAAAAGCATTTTTTTCCATTGTCTGTATCGGAGGAAACTGATGCAATAGTATGTTTGGAAGGCATACGGCTGGCGCAGGGTTCATTATAGTCAGTTTTGCATATATAGTTTAGTTTTAGAAAAGTATGATTTTTGGTTCATGCTTTTAGCTGAAATGATAAATTGACTCACAAGTGAAGGTTTGTACGATGAGAGATGGATTCATCGGATTGTAATGTGTATTGCTGAGTTTTGATATGATGTTTCTTGTCCTTATTAAGTTTGTTTAAAAATCAATTAATCTGGTTTTCAGGTACCACAAGCTTGCAGAATGGTGCAATGGTAGCAATAAGATGCTCAATTTGCATGGAAGTGCCACTGGGGCAGGTTGACGAACTTGTTTCTCCGGAGTATGTCCAATACCTTGTTAGAATTACCAACAGTAAAATGGAGGCAAATAAAAAGCGAATGGATGGATTTCTGGATCTCTTGCAGACTAAGGTATTGAGCTATGCTTGTCTTACTGTATTCCAACTTTTTTGTTAGTGTGCATGACATACATGTTTGGAAGCAACAGAGATTGCTTCCCGGTTTGTCATCCAGCCAAAACTATGCAACGGCTCATTATAGTGTTGTTACTGGATTACGAACAACTACAGATGGGATGTACCTTCTTAGCTCAGGTAATGAGGTAAGTGAATTTGAGCTATAGTATGTTCAACACATTGTTGCTTGTTCAACTACAGACGGGAGTATCCCTTCGTTTAAGACTGGATAATGCATGTAGGCTTGTACCTATGAACATTAGGCCATTTATCTCTGGTTGTGCTCGGACCTGTATCTACGTATTTCAATGATTCTCACCATTCAAAGATACTTGCTTTTGGGAAGTTTACATATTCTCTACCTGGGTTGACTGGATAATGCATTCCATATCGAGCTATCAGTTTTCCTTATACCATGTTTTGACTCTATGTCCGCTACCATTTTATGAGTTCCTGTAGCATTATTCGTTTCAAGCTTTATGTGTAATCACCACTACAACAACGTCCTGAACTGTTGGCCTTCCACTTAGATGTAGCTAATATTCCATATGCCAAAAATGAAATGAACAATTAGCTTATTATCTGACCAACGGATTAACAAGGTTTTACTTTTAAAACTAGACAAAAATCCATAATGCATTCTCAATTAGCCTATTACGATAGTCTGACATTTTTTAGAAAATCAGGTATTGGGTTGATGTCAATGAAGCAACCGAAGAGTGTTTGTGCTGCACAATTTTCAAAAAAAGAAGACGACGTATGCTTAGGAAGGACAGGAGGCAACTGCTACAAAAATTGAACTCAAGATGTGACAATATTTTCTTTTATCATTAATGATCTCCGTATTTTATGCTTTTCATCCGAGACGGGATGAAATCCGGTCCATGCCAAAAAAAAAATAGTTGTATGCAATGTCTTGTCGTATTAGCAAAACACTAAACTTTTCAATGCTGTGGAATCAACTTTGACAAAGCACAATTAGCTAAGTACTTCAAATTTGATATAATTAACTTTAGACTTAATGTGACCCGTAGCGTTAGCACGGGCAAATATACCAGTTAAGAGTAAAGAGTACGTAGGTTGCGTCAGTTTCTCTGGTCTCAACCAATTCAGCACTCGCCACTCGGCCACTTGGGTTTATCAGTTCTCAGCACTTCTCCCACACTCCAGCGGCGTCCATCCGGATCGGTTGGCCCGTCGCTGCAGCCGCGACCGAACTGCCCAGACGTTCACGTCGAATCCACCAAAAATCCAGCGCCCTCCTGCTACCAGCACGCACCACTGCCGCCTACTACCACCGGCGTCCCTCCGTCTCCACGTATCTCTTATCATGGTTCTCTCTCCTGCCCACTGCCTCCCTTGCCTTGCACATCTCGGGAAGCATCCTCCTGCAAGGATCGATCTGTTTATCACCCTCATCGATGCAAAAAAGCGACTTCTTTTCATGCATGTTGCCTGCTTGACGCGAGTTTACCGACGGCGCCATGAACGGGAGCAAGTGTGACAGCCGCAAGTGGAGGTCATGGCGGTGGCTCGTCGCCTCGTTGGTTCTAGCGGTGATTCTGGAGCGGGGCGGCGCGGAGGTGACGGAGTTGGATCTGGAGGAGCGCCGGGACGAGCGGCGCGACCTGCTGGTGCTGCGCGACACGCTGCGGTCGGCGCTGGACCTGCACTCCAACTGGACGGGTCCTCCGTGCCACGGCGAGCGGAGCCGGTGGCGCGGCGTGTCGTGCGACGGCGACGGGCGCGTGGTCGGCGTGGCGCTCGACGGCTCGCAGCTCACGGGCACGCTCCCGCGAGGCGCGCTCCGGGGCGTGTCGCGGCTCGAGGCGCTGTCCCTGCGCGGGAACGCGCTCCACGGCGCGCTCCCGGGGCTCGACGGGCTGTCGCGGCTCCGCGCCGTCGACCTGTCCAGCAACCGGTTCTCGGGGCCCATCCCGCGCGGGTACGCCACGTCGCTGCCGGAGCTCGCGCGGCTCGAGCTCCAGGACAACCTGCTCAGCGGCACCCTCCCGGCGTTCGAGCAGCACGGGCTCGTCGTCTTCAACGTGTCCTACAACTTCCTCCAGGGCGAGGTCCCCGGCACCAGCGCGCTGCGCCGGTTCCCCGCGAGCGCGTTCGACCACAACCTCAGGCTCTGCGGCGAGGTTGTGAACGCCGAGTGCCGGGAGGGCCCGACGTCGTCGTCCGGTGCTCCAGCATATGGAAGCAGCAGCAGTCCGGTCGTGAGGCCGGCTGGCGACGGCGGTCGGGCGGCACGGAAGCACGCGCGGTTCAGGCTGGCGGCGTGGAGCGTCGTGGTGATCTCCCTCATCGCGGCGCTGGTGCCGTTCGCGGCCGTGTTCATCTTCTTGCACCACAAGAAGAAGAGCCAGGAGGTCCGTCTCGGCGGCCGCGCCAGGGCCGCAGGTGACAAATTCGGATCACTTCCCGACTCCTCTTTCCTCTGCAACGGCCTTCTTTTTTTTTTCTGACGGGGGCTTGTTCTGTACAATTAATGCGAAAGTGACGGTGGTGGAGGACATCAAGGACATGGTGGAGGTGGAGCAAGGCCGAGGGAGCGGCAGCCGGAGCACGGAATCCGGCAAGGGGGCCGAGCTGCAGTTCTTCCGTGCTGACGGGGCCAGTTTCGACCTCGACGAGCTCTTCCGGTCCACGGCGGAGATGCTCGGCAAGGGGCGGTTGGGGATCACGTACCGGGTGACCCTCCAGGCCGGCCCCGTCGTCGTCGTGAAGCGGCTGCGCAACATGTCGCACGTGCCGCGTAGGGAGTTCACGCACACCATGCAGCTCCTGGGCAAGCTCCGGCACGAGAACGTCGTCGACCTCGTCGCGTGTTTCTACTCCAAGGACGAGAAGCTGGTCGTGTACGAGCACGTTCCCGGGTGCAGCCTCTTCCAGCTCCTGCATGGTACGTCGTCCGGACGCGTCCGTGTGGTGTCAGCTGAGATGATGATCGCCATGAAAGCTTTGCTTTGTTTGCGCGTGCTTCGCAGGAAACAGAGGCGAGGGGAGGACGCCGCTGCCGTGGTCGGCGCGGCTGTCGATAGCGCAGGGCATGGCGCGTGGGCTGGCGTACCTGCACAAGTCGCTGCCGTACTTCCACCGGCCGCCGCACGGCAACCTCAAGTCGTCCAACGTGCTCGTCTTCTTCTCGGCTCCCCATGGCACACAGCAGAAGCAGGCGGTGCCGAAGCTGACGGACCACGGCTTCCACCCGCTGCTTCCGCACCACGCGCACCGGCTGGCGGCGGCCAAGTGCCCCGAGTTCGCGCGCCGCGGCGGCAGGCGGCTATCGTCCCGCGCCGACGTGTACTGCCTCGGGCTGGTGCTGCTGGAGCTGGTGACGGGGAAGGTGCCCGTGGAGGAAGACGGCGACCTGGCGGAGTGGGCGCGGCTGGCGCTCAGCCACGAGTGGTCCACGGACATCCTCGACGTGGAGATCGTGGGCGACCGGGGACGGCACGGGGACATGCTCCGACTCACCGAGGTCGCCCTCCTCTGCGCCGCCGTCGACCCCGACAGGCGGCCCAAGGTGCAGGACGTCGTCAGGATGATCGACGAGATCGCCACCGGCGACGGACCAGAAGAACTAGCCTGGCGTTGAACTAGCTCTACGACGATGCAGGGTGTGGGCTGGTCGACATCTTGATTTCGAACTTATATGATTTGTATTTCATAATCGTTTTGCTTCCATTTTTTTCCCTTTTCAATTGTAACATTGCAATCGAGCAGGAAGTACTGCGTCGATGCTCCCTGATCGATTTCTCTGGTGCAATTCAGAGAAAAGGACGTGAACTCGTGAAGTTCATATCTGTTAGCGCTGAAACTTATGCCCGGGTGAATCGGTGATTTGAGGCCCTTATTAGAGGTGCATCTTTAATTTGGTGGGATGCTCACTATTTTCGTGCTTAGCTGGGGAGGAATGAGCTCCGGTGCGGTGCGCATTTTTGCCTCCGAACAGATACCCTTCCTACAGCTGCTGCAGCAGCAGCGGCAAAAAAAAAGTAACCCAACTCACAGCAGCAGCCCAGAAAAACAGCAACCGATCAGGCTGTTTAATTCCAGCCATTTTTGTATGTATGTAGGTCTACTAGAACGAAGGAGAACGATCTTTGCTTGATGACGAAACCAGCATGAGGTACACTGGTGCATCAACCATCAGCATCAGATCAAGATATCATGCTTGCATCATAGTCGTGCACATTCAAGCTACAGGATTAGGCTGATGTGATTTAACTGTGCTCATCCAATTGTCATGCTTGCAGAAGATTAGTTTCATGTAGAGGGTATTTTGGGCTGAAAGTTTTTACTCAACATCTTGTTTGTGATGTACATTTTGTTTTGCCCATTTATATGCTGAACCTGTATTATTGATTTCCAGACAATAATTGTTGATCGTAATCCTGAAGAGTAATATTTTTTGGCCTTTTCCTGGTTGCAAATCATAGATGATAAGCATCGTAAGCATATAAAAAATATAAAATGTGAACAAAATAAAAGTACCCAATCAAACTGTCCTACGAACAAGATTTCTAGGGAAATAAACTTTCCAAGTAAGATAGCTTTGCCACGGCCCACATGAACTAAACTCTAAACCCTAAACCCTAAGCATTGTTCGCTTGTTTTATAATCCATATTTTTCATCTTGTTTTTTTAGTCGGAACAATGTTTTTCTCTCACAACAAATCAGCGAACAGTATTTTCAGCCATGGCTTTTCAGCAAAGCGAACGGGCTTTAAGTTTTCCTAGGGCTCAAATCTTCTAGAGAAAGATTCTTTCTCCCTCCGTCCGCAAAGCATTTAAACATTGTCCAATTATAAAGTATTCTAGCTAAACTGCTAACTCCTGTCATAGTGTGTACCACAAGTATTAAAATATGGTAAGCACATGGTCTCTTCACAGTTAAGGGAGGATTAATAAGTTAGCTGTTTTATAGGTTCTGAATTCGTAGGATGCTTTCTATTTTAGGATGGAGGGAGTATTCTTTTCCATCAAAGTTGTAGACACTACCACACATGGTCACAGTAAAGGCGGGTCCCAGGGCACTGTAAGGGCGGCTGGTCCAGCCGCCCTTCCGGGCTGACACTTACAGTGTCAAGCACTGTAGGGGCGGCTGGCCAAACCGCCCTTACAGAGACCCACTGTAAGGGGGTTGGTGTTTTCAGCCGCCCTTACCAACCCCCTTACAGTGGGCACTGTAAGGGCGGCTACAACACTAGCCCCACTTACAGTGTGTATCGTAGGGGCGGTTCAATCTATAACCACCTCTATAGTTGATTTTTCAGAAAAAAAAAACGAATTCAAATCTGACCATAGCATGTGATATAGAATTCAAATTCAAATTCAAATCAGACCAACACACACACACACACACACACACACACATATATATATATATATATATATATATATATATATATATATATATATATATATATATATATATATATATATATATCCACAAACACACTAGCATGATTTAAACCATCATTATAAGCCATATTTCAAAAGTTTGACAAGTCTCATTCACAAGTCCATCATTACATAGCCATAATTCATAAGTTCAAATAGTTCCACAAGTCCAAACCATTCTAGATTGTTATCAACGGCCTAGAGCGAGCCTATGAGTCTCACGAAGGTGTTGGTACCTCGGATTACTACCTAAGTCAGAGTTTGGATCATGGTAATCGCCTCTGAAAGAAATAACTTGGTCAATGATGAAGCCGCAAAGGTCGCCGACGAGCCCCAAGAGTTCATCATCCTTGTATATGTCCCTTTTCGTGTCCAGTTCTTCCTTTCACTACAAGAGAACAAGTTTAGATCTAGGATTTCATAACATAAGCTAAGCTTTAGACATACTACGAGAGAAAAAAGTGTCAAACTAACTAGATTGGGGTGTCTCCTGTAGGCACTAGTGTTACTCATCATACAACATATGTAATATCCACAATGTAGACTCCCAGGCCTTTGCTTTAGACACTGTGTGTTTAGCATATGCATGAAAATGTTAAATAATGCTATTGACAAACCACATAATGGAGGGTACCGATGTAACATGTACTGGACATAGAGTTTTGATAGTCAATCTCTCTTTCCTTTCTAGATGATGTCTTCCTTTATGATATTGGACATAGTGCCTGAATGCCCTGTTCGAATGGTTTTAGCAAATGCAACTTGTTAGTATCCAAAAGCGAAGTTTACAAGTATATATACAAATATATATAAGCTAATGAGGATTATTGTCGATATGTATACGTCTTGCAAATCGCTATGAAGTCCATGTACGTCTCCAGCGCATAATCTGTTGAGTCATAGACATGTGCCATGCTCAGCCCAACATTGACCCCTACAAGAATCCAGTGGTTCCTGCATGAATTTAATCATTGAAGAAACAAATAAGCTCTTTTGCATCGAACTAAATATATCGAATAATACTTTCTTTCAGTATAGAGTCGAACTTACCCGAAGTGGTATGGTAACCATATCATTTCGTTATGCTAGAGATTCTTAAGACAACCTTAAGGCTCTCTTTGTACATCTTATCTGCCCAGATGGCCTCTTTCTCCTTAACGGTCTTTCTAGCAGCTAGTTCTTCGGAATCCATTGCCCAGTCCTTAGGGTACTGGAAATTTGATGCACATATCAACCAAGGGTCTACGTAGGCGGCTCTTAGAGTTGGCGCCTTCTTCACAATATGCGTTTGCATTCTGCAAAACACGATGTGGTTAGTTACAACAAAATCCAAATATTTCATTCATATCATATCGAGAGGTCAAGGACTTACAGGCACCACACACGAACTAGATTCATTTCCACCATTCCAAGGTGAAAGCATGCCTACATATCCTCAAAGTCAAACATTAGATCCCCAGCTGCGCCTCCAAATGTGCCTTTAGGGAAGACGGCTTTTATCTCGTTCAGTCTCGTCACGTGAGCACGCAAGTACCAATCATGGAACTTTCTCATTTCAATTGGCATGCGCTGCATGATTCGGTTTGGTAGGAAGTGCTTGCCTCTTTCATATTCTTTCGGGACATCCTTTGTCCACTTGATCTCGTCAACATTTGGATACTTCTTTACCTCTTGGAGTTTGCTAGCGTCGGGCGACTCAGAAGCACGTGCGTAGATGTTTTTAACTTGGTTCTCAGGCTTGAACTGGTCATGAGCAAACCACTTGTCAATCAACGAGACGTCTTTCATCGGAGCAAACATTGGCCTTGTATGGTAGGGAATCTTATTTTGGGCCTTCGATTCATGCACGCCCTCATCTTCTTTTTCAGAAGGCGGTCCTTGTTTGGGTATCTGCCACGCCTGTTGAGAAGGCTCTAGCAGGACATCGGGCCCTTGCTCGATTGGACAAGGATGCGACATCTCATCATGCACTTGCTCAATATGACGACCTGGCGAACGTTGTGGCATCTCATCATGTACTTGCTCGATATGACGAGCTGGAGAACGTTATGGCATCTCATCATGCCCTTGCTCGATAAGACGAGCTGGAGAAGTATGTGGCTTGTCAGTCATGTGCTCGCTAGGTGTCAAGGAAGAATGTGGCATGTTAGGCATGTGGTCGTCCTGAACTGGTGAATATGTCTCCTCGTCCTCAACAACTTGCTCCAGATGTACATCACTCAGAGTTGGCAAACAAACATTCAATGCAATGTCCTTTTTGTGCCAGAGGATGAACTGTTTCATGACTTCTCCAAGATGAACAAGCCCCTCAGGAGTTGGGTGTTCTATCTCCCACGTCATGAAGTCGAGCTTCACGGTATGCACCTCGACCCTAGTGTAGTCCTGCGGGATTGGGTGATTGTGCCATTCGCCTCCTGGAGGATGTGTCACTCCCATTGCCACCTCAACCATCATCATCTTGTTACCCCTATCCATGGGAACCAATAGGGTGCAACTAGTTGGCACCCGTATGTGATCGACGTCGGTTATGGTTGCAGTGGAACCTTGGCTACTGGGAACACCCAGAGGGCTACCAACTATAGCCAGTTCTCCTATTGGATCCATGAGCATCCGTGCCTCCGTATTCACACCATGCTCCGAAAGCGCCTTCGCAACTAGAGCCTTCACAGTGAGCTTGAGATTGGCCTCTCGATCTCTGCCATGTTTCTTGTACATGTTGCTATCCTTTGTGAATCCTTTCTTCCAGGTTACCAGCTTCCCTAGACTCCTGGTGCGGCCTGTGTGCTCGGGGTTGCCCAAGCCAAGGCTTAGCTCATCCCTCTCTCTAGAAGGAGTGAATGTGTCGTTCTTTGTGTCTTCAACATACTTCAGTATCCTTGATACTGCCTCTTCTGTCTCCGGCTCAACAAACTTGAGGTCGAAGGAATCCACACTCCTCGCATATATCCATTGCTTCAAATGTGGCCTCAAATCCTTCACTTTCTTTTTCTTTGGATCCTCAGAAGCTTCGGCCGCTTCGTCCAGCTTCCTAAACACGCCTTGCTTGGCATGGTAGCCATCGAGGCCTAGACGAGGGGGGTGTTTGTTCTTCTTCGCCTGCTCCCTATTACGGGCACTTAGGGTCAATGCTTCGGGTGAAGTCTTCTCAGCCACGAGCTGCGTCCATTGATTATGAGTTATGTTGCCAAACTCGTGGAAGGGAGTTAGCCCCCTCTGGATAAACCTCTTGTTCAGATCCGCCCTCCAACGTTGGAAGGCGTTTCCTATTATCTTGTAAGCATGTCGCTTTACCAGTTCATGGGTCCTCGCCGACAACCTAAAAGTGCCCATTAGCCACTCATCCCACAGCTCTTGCTTTTTCGCCTCAGTTACGCCATGTTTGCCACTCCAGAAATAGATTGCTGGGTTCAGCTGATCTCTTACTACTGCCCCGATTGCATTACGGAATTTGCTGATGTACTCCGGTGGCTCAAGGATCTGCCCTTCTTCTCTGACGCGTGATATCACGAAAGTTACCCCCTTCTTTAGATATTGGTTTCACTTTCTTATCCCTTGATTCCTCTTTGGTACGGTAGCGGAGTCCGTCGTGGTTGTGCCTTGAGTCTGTGGAGCAGAGGCCTCAATGTCAGTCTCTGTGGTGGTTGCCTCTGCCCTTCTTTCCCCAACTCCGTCTTCTTCGGCATAACGTGCCGGACGCCGACGTTGTCTTTTTGGAGGTCTAGTAGGGACCTGCATATATGACAGGTCAAAAGCATTAACAGAGGTAATACAGCCAAGGCCTTAAACAATTTCACAGGCTACAAAGGCTCCATCCCTACCTCCTCTTTTGGGTCGAAATCCAGGTCCAACTCATCCTCCATTGGCCTCCGTCTGGGTGGTTGTGGGTGAGGATCCTCGGGACTTTCATATCCTGAGGATGAGCCCTCGTCATCATCCTTTTCTTCTTCGCCTTCATCAACCTCTCCTCTTCCCTCTGCTCCCCCTTCTGCTCCACCTTCCCCTTGAGAAAGCAACAATGCTAGATCAATTTCTACCTTATCATCGAACTGCTCCTGCATAAGCTGTTCCGGTAGCCCTTGACCTCCATGGCTAGGCTGCTCATTATTTTCATGGGATTTGGTTGCACTGTCTGTTGTCCGCATCATTTCGTGCTTTGTTCTAATAGATGCAAGGAATAAAGTGTGAATTAGATACGGGAAAAAGTAGTAGTAGCAGTAGCAGTAGAAGAAGTAGTAGTACTAGTACTAGTGGTAGTAGTAGTAGTACAAGTAGTAGAGGCCTCAGAAACATGTCAATCATCATTTGATCATAGTCTTGGAGCATAAAGAAATCATAACAGAGAAGAAATGAGAAGGTAATGTAAGTGCAGCTGGTAATGATGCCAAGTTCCTCACAAGTTCAGGATCATCGGCTCATATTCCATATAATGAATGGACTTAGACAATTTCATCATCGGCAAAGCAAAGGAGAGGAGAGGATTGGCAAAAAAAACATAGAAGTAGTAGTAGAGGATAGGAGAGGAGAAGTGTAGTATTAGTAATAGGACTTAGACAATTTCACCATAGGTGGTTCAAGACATAATACAACATGAAGGTAACAACACCTACTAAACATGAAGTAGTAGTGGTAGTAGTAGTGTAGGAGAGAGGATAAGAGAGGACAGAGGAGAAGAGATATAGAAGGAGAAGAGAGGAAAGAGGAGAGGTGAGGAGAGGGAAAGGTTTTAAAAAAGGCCTCAGAAACATGTCAATCATCATTTGATCATAGTCTTGGAGCATAAAGGCATCATAACAGATAAGAGAGAGGAGTGGATGCCAATTTCCTCACAAGTTCTTGATCATCAGCTCATATTCCATATTATGTATGGATTTTAGACAATTTCGTCATTGGCAAAACAAAGGAGAGGAGAGGGGAGAGGAGAGTTGGCAAAAAAAAAAACAGCAGCTGTTTACCAAAACATGGAGAGAACAAGATGTCAAAAAAAAATAGCTGCTGCCTGCCAAACAAGAGTATTAGAAGTATTAGAAGTAACCAACAGTAGTAGTAGCAATAAACATGAGTAGATAGTAGAGCAAATCAGCTGCTGCTTGCCACAAAATAGCAGATTTGGTCTCCTTATTAGGAGAAAATCGATGACCATATATATAACAGACTAATAGCAATAAGCATGAGTAGATAGTAGAGCACTAGT
Source organism: Saccharum hybrid cultivar R570 (assembly GCA_038087645.1). NCBI lineage: Eukaryota > Viridiplantae > Streptophyta > Magnoliopsida > Poales > Poaceae > Saccharum > Saccharum hybrid cultivar. Next base: position 100,494 of record JAQSUU010000003.1, on the reverse strand, counting down.
ATGAGCAGTTGATAAAGTAATGCCTTAGTTTCCACAGTACCAAACACAACCATGGAGTGGACTTATCAAACATGAGGCAAATTAATGATCTAATAAGGCACAAGTGCAGCAGAGCCACACACAAGGACTGCCATGAAAAAACAAATCTACAATTGTACCAAACAAGCTCCCTAAAGAATAAGCACACTGATTTTAGCTTCTCTATAGTTACAGGTTCATGTTCATGTTCATGTACTTATATTAACACATCAAGTAACTAATGTGACTACAAGAACCTATACTAAAGCAACAGCAGTAGTAGTAGTAGAGTAGTGATATCTAGGTGCATAGCAAAAGCTATGTATCTAGAAAAGCCAACACGACTTGCAATTTGGAATGGAGGGACTACTATACAATCAGTTCAAGCAAAATAAATATTATCTTAATGCTTGTTTTTTTATTTCAATGCAATAGAACATATATGGATGCAACCAACCAAACAAGTTACAGTCTATGTTACAAAGTTGCATATCTGTTTTAAATTAACCTTATTACTTAAATGGATAAAGTTTACCACAAAATGGGTTAATTTGTAGTGAACAATTACAACAGGCATGTAAGATGATCGGCCATGTAATACTGAAATTCAGCCAATAGATAGCTAATTTGCAGTGAACAATTACAACAGGCATGTAAGATGATCGATCATGTCCATTAAATACCGTGCACTTAACTCATATGAAACATTGTTTATATATTCAGTAAACAAAATGGGCTAGGATGAGACAAAAGCCAATCCAATCCAATGCAGGATATCACAATCTAATGCACAGGGGCATCCACATGTATTATGTACTCTATACAATAGCGCTCATCAGAGTACTGTTACTCTAACAATGTTATAGCACAAAACACGATAACTTATTTTTCTTAACCCATAACTTGATCTGGCAGCAACATAGACAACCAATGGAAAGTTATGCATTGTGCCTACCAAGATCAAAGCACTTGACCATTCTCATGTTTCGTGCTACCCATAAATGTCATTTTGTGGGGTTATACAAATATGCAGGCACCCTTAAGACATCACTGTCACAAACCTATTGACATGTGAAAAGGAATAGAATTTGACTATATTTTTATATCTAAGTGAATCCAGTCAACATACAGGAGAGGTCATAGATATACTAGAACAAAAAATAAGCCATGTCCAGTAATGTTTAAATGAATCCAGTCAACATACATGACATTTTAATGTAAACCCTTTTGGTTGGCTAAAATTTCCAATTCACATGGCATATTTGCTGGCAATCCTTTTAAGAAATTACATAGAAATTGCCATCCAATTTGCAGACAGAAAATAAACTAAATCTCTTCAATTGATTTCTTGTAAATGTATATGAGTGAAATACTATAGTATGTCATACTCATACTGAGGAAGGCCGCATATCTGCTGAACGCCTAGCAACTCCAGCAATTCTGTTGCTTTCAAATACAAGCAGGGTCACCGTCTTTGGTCTAAAAAAAAGCTGCATTCTCTTCCCCATGTAGTTTCAGAACCCAACAGTATGGTCCTAGCTAGTTCTCACATAGTAAAGCAAACTGAACCCAGCAAATTGACAGAACTTGCGGGGGCCAAAGAAGGGGGTGGGCGTACCTGTAGAAGAACTAGTAGAGAGGGATCCGGTCGTGGTGCGCAGGGATCCGGCTGCGGCACAACCGTCGAGGAAGGAGAGAAGGGCCGGCAGCCGGAGCGCGCAGACCGTCGATGAAGGAGAGAAGGCGTCGGTGGCAGGGATGACTGACCGAGCGCACGAGCGGGCTAGGGGCGCCGCCGAGGAGGTCACCACAGCACGCGCGGGCGTCGAGTTCGGTGACCCTCACCGCGGCGTCCCTGCGAGGTGTCCTTCACGAACCGCCGACATCCTCCGTCGGCGCAAACCCTAACACTGCGGCGCGCGGCCCGCGCGGGAGATGGGGCGGGGGCGGTAGGGTGGGGAGAGGGAGGAGGCAGCGGCGGAGGGGTGAGGGAGGGGGAGGAGGTGGCGCCGGAGTTGGAGGAGGCGCGCCAAATTTTGGCAACCTGACGGCGTCGCGAGGAGGAAAAACGCCCACTGACTTAGCCGCTCGGGCACTCCAAACAAATTATATGGGCCATGGATCAGAAAGGGCGGCTGAGAACCTTAGCCGCCCTTACATATGATTTTTTTTGAAAATTTAAAAACCAAATCTAACCAAATCTATTTATATAAAAATAGATTTATATAAATTTAAAGTAACAAAAATATTTATATAAAAAGTTTTAACCATTTCAAACATTTCTTTGTTTTTTATACATATAAATGCATAGTTTCTTCTTTAAAAAAATAAAAACAAATTTTTAAAAAAATTGACACACCCCAAAATTTCTAATTTTGGGTTGTGCATAGGAAACACTAAATAAAATAAATGTTTTAATATTCAGATAAAATTTCCTAAGTTTAGTTTATGATAGCATCAATTAGTTATAAAAAATAAAAAAATAAGAATCTTTAAATTTTTCTAAACTAATTTGACAGGCTATTGTTTGATGTGATATTTGCTCATTAACTCTTATGTGTTAAGAGCGAACAAAATCTTTCAAAATGCGTTTAGTGGATCGATCTTTCTTCTCCAGCACATCTATATCTTTTTTCGCAATTCATATTCCTTGTTTCTCATGTTAAGTTCTCATTGGGAGTTTCCTAAAATCTTTTTTTTATAACGTAAATTATTCCTTTCAGTTCCTCATGTGTCAATCAATCTTAGTGAACTCTTCGGTTATTGTTCTGGCTTTTTCTGGAGCTAGTTCACGCTTTTCTACGAGCATTATCTAATTTTTAGATGCTCTAAAATATCTTATCATGAGCTCCAAATACTTTATTTGGGTTTCTCATGTTCCCTAATGTCCCTGAAAATTTTCTCCGAATTTTCAGAGCTTTCGGAGTATTTTTCGAGGCTTAAATAATAATTCTGGACTTTTCTAGAATTATTTTATCCACGAAATTAATTAATTCCGAAAATAATAAATATCTCATTTCCACCGACCGTGTGCAATAATCTTAAATGCCCATATATTTATTTACTAATGGGTTTTGATGATTAATTAGGCCCGTTAGTAGAGGTGGAGGGTGCAACGTCAATTAGTACCATATTGCTAGTTGATGTGAAGGTAGAGAGTTTTCCTCCCTATAAGTATGTACCTACCCCATGGACAAAGCACATCAAAACTACCGTAAGAGGAGCCCCTAGTTTGGGAAATCTCTCGTGTAGTAAATTAGATATTTTTTCTCCTTCTTGTGTCGCCCTAGGCCGAGGCCCTTCAGATGGATGGAGGTAGAAGATGAAGTAATTACGGTTGTGGCACTGGTTCGTAATATCTTTGTCGTTTCTTCGTTTTAATTCCGTTTTGCTCCGTTTCAATTGTGTTAGTTTCGTATAGTTGCGCTCTACGTAGTAGTGCTGACGTATATCGTGTCACCCAATTATCAATTTATTGATTTACGTGTAATATTTATTTAATGCATTTTTAATTAAAAGCAACCTAGTGTAGTAACTCGTTCTTGTGATTTTGCGATCATGCCAACTGAAGTTATATGCTATCGGTGTAGACGTGTTACATGCTAGTCATATATAAATTAAATATTAATTTAACTAAATGAGTACCCGTGCGTTGCTACGGGTGAGAACTACTCACCGTGTATGCATATATGATCAATTCAACAAAAAAAATATCCATTCAGCTATACATAGATTCTTTTGTTACAATATATCATACATATGTAAAGCATATATGGGAGAGTATACTATAAAATATGTTATTATGTGGCCAGATCTAAACTACGTGGTTCGGTCTGTCCCTGGAAGCCCACTAGAGCATGTGCACATGCATGAGCCGAGCATTGAGCCAGAGTAATTAGCGGTAATTGTGTGGCCATTAATGATGCAACAAAAATAGCGTTAATTTATTCTAACCAGGACAATACACGTGCATGTATTACGATAACACAAAAGTGACATGCACATGCAAAGTTTACGAGACGGCGGCCGTGCTTGGTGACGATGGAGGACTGTAGCGCGGCGGCGGCGATGACGGCGGCGAGGTGCAGCGACGGGCATGGAAAAAGGATTTGCTCCAGAGGAGGATTGGGACGTCTCCGGTCTCCAACCACCAGCGATGAAAAGGAGCGGGCCAGGATAGAAATTAGATTAGCTGGATCAGCGGGATTGAATGGCATGCATGCGTGCATGCATTAGACCGAAGGAGACCACCAAGCCAAGGCACGGTGCGCTAGTGCCTCGGGCTCGTGAGTTTTGCCGTCTTCAACATGCAGCAACCACAGGACTGCGCAGACGGGAAGAATCCGCGGCCGTGAGACGTGGGATTAGCGCGGGGTGAAGCGATTAGTTACTATCAGACGATGACATTTGGATCTTTTTAGTTGTAGAGATTGACATGCAATTAGTTCTATGATTAAAAACAATCTAGGTTTGTAAATCTGTTCTTGTTGCGATAGTTTCGTAGCGTCGCGCTCTATACAGTAGCGATAATTTTTGTGATGCCACTCAAGTATGAATGTATCTATTTAAATGCAACTTGATTAATATTTATTTAACAGTTTTCTAACTAAAAGCAACATAAGACATTATCGATCTTTTTATAATTACTACTTGTCAACTTAAATACGTAGTTTAAACATGATTTATATAAAGTTGGGTTAAGTGCAATTTGATTGGTATTTATTCAATGTCTTTTGTAATTAAAAGCTACCTAGGGTTTTAAATCTATTCTTGTTGTTTCGCAATCGTGCCGACCAAAGCTACGTGTTAGCAGCGATGTTCAGCATGTCTCACATCTTTGAAAATCATAAGTTAAGTATTAATTGGATTAATGCTTATGCGACCGAGCTTCTAGTTAAAAGCAAATGGTGGTTTTATCTTCGGTCTTTTATGAATTAAATGTTAACTTGATTAATATATCAACTTGAATGTGCCTTTATTTATTCTAACTTGTTTAAGTTTAAACACAAAACATATAATGTTTTGATTAGTTGCTCACACATGTTCTATGTTTCCTAAGTTATAAATATTTAAATGACTTAAATATTATGAAGTGTTTATAAATAAAATATGTTTTAGGTTTAACTCAAACTTTTAAATTTACTATAATTTGGTTAGTTCAACTTTAGAATAATTCTCTAAAATGTCTATCACCTTAATTCATTAACCAAAATAGATCAAGTATATAGTTGGTCTTCTTTAGTAATGTTGTCAATCTCGATAGATGTGTCCTCGGTACAGTAGCTCCATTCTTAGTCGTTCTTGCACTCTGGTGATCGTAGCAACGTATGTAAGGTCCAAAAAGGCTAGAGGGGGGTGAATAGCCTAATTAAAACTTCTACAAGAATTACTTAATCACAAGTTAGTACGAAAGGTGGCGAAGCAAAAGCACTAGCTCTAACTAATTAAGCAAGCCACCTACACAAGTCTAGTACAAGGCTATTCACTAAACACAACAACAACTACAAGCTATAAACAAGAAGTAATATGAGAGAAGAGCTTCGAGTGATTATACCGCCGTGTAGAGATGAGAAGTACCAATCAATCAATCATACAAGAGAAATCCTCGGGAAGAGAATGACACAAGAATTTATCTCGAGGTTCACTTGCTTCCCGGCAAGCTACTCCCCGTTGTGGCGATACACCCACTTGTCGGTTCACGAGCTAATCGACTATCAAGAGTCGAGCCCTCGGCGGGCGCCGCACAACCACACACAAGATGGGGATCCTCCAAGCCACGAGCTCCACTAGAGTATCTAATTTGTGAACTCTCGCGGGGAAGGATCAAGAACCCCTTACAACACTTGGTGAGGGCTCCAACAACCTCCAATTGCGAGCTCAATCACCTCCGCTGCTCCAAGCCGTCTACCGTGTTGGAAAACACGGAAGAGTAACAAGAAATCTACAGCAACTCGAAGATCAAGTGCCTCTAGAATGCAACTCTCAAGCAATGCACTTGAATCTCACTCAATCTCACACAAGATGTGCAACTATGCAAAGAGATGAGTGGAGGGGTTGTTCTCTAGCTCAAAGTATGTCTTAAGATCTCAAAATGTGCAAGAGTTACCCTCAAACCCTGGCCAACATCTATTTATAACGAAGAGGTACACAGCTAGCCGTTACGGACGATGCAGTTCAAAACGGGATGACCAGACGCGCCGGTCAGGGTGACCGGACGCGTCCGGTCACTACAGGACAAGCTTGAACAGTGCGCGTCAGAAGTTACCGTTGCTATGACTGGACGTGCTCTAGCGTATGACTGGACGCGCCCTAGCATATGACCGAACGCGCCTCACCTAGCGTCCGGTCAGAGTCCAGTAAGCTCCCATCATGACCGGACGTGTCCGATCGTACATGACCGGACGTGCCTCGCGTCCGATCATCACTCCGCTGCGCTCTGCCCCTCTGGACGTCTAACCGGATGCGCCGGTTCCATGAAGGACCGGACGCGCCGGTCGCTCACTCTACTTTTGCACACAGGTGAACTGACCAGACGCGCTGGTCAGGCTAGACCAGCGTCCGATCATTAACCCTAGGCGCGTTGACCGGATTGAACTGACCGGACACGTCCGGTCATACCGTGACCGCGTCCGGTGCAGCGTTCGGTCACCACAGTGACCTCCGTTCGCCTCCGTTTCTTCTCTGACTTTCGGCGCAGTAGAAAATAGGTGTTTCACTTCTCCAAAAAGCGCTGAATCCCGCCTCGCAAGCTCGGCGGGAGGGAGAGAAGAACCCAAACCCTTCTCTACCGCTCAAACTCCACCGCCTTAGCAAAAGTGCTAACACCACCAAGTGTACACCCTCATGTGCATGTGTGTTAGCATTTCACAATCATTTCTCAAGGCGTTATGTTAGCTCTTTACTAGATCCTAATGCATATGCTCAACACATTGATCTAGTGGCACTTGATTTCCGAGCTAACCGTGATTGCCCCTCTTGATAGTCGGCTATGTATCCTAAACCCAGTCAATCACTTCTCTACTCATCTTAGACCGGCAAAAGGAAAAACTCCTATGGTTATACCTTTGCCTTGCGCTCTTAGATCCTTTTCTTCCACTTGATCATCATGTCCTTCATTTTATGTGCATCTCCACCATGAACATCATTTTATGTCCATGCACCATCTCTTTGTGATCTTGTGGCCACCACTCCTTGCCACGTACACCTTCATCACATGTGTTGCTTATGCCTAACTCAAAACACTTAACACATGGCATTAGCAACTTGGTGTCATTAATTACCAAAATCAAACTTGGGCTTTCAACGTACCGTATTGTTTAGTACGTTCTCTTTCAAAGTATCTCCTTTGTTTGATGTTTGTTATTAGTTGTGTTTGTTGTCTGTTCTGCTTGGTTGCTACGAGTAGAAGAAGCATGATTAATTAGCGCTGAAGACAAGGAGCTGAGGACCAACAGTCGAAGCAAAAGGACTTGAGACTAGAAGATAGCAGTTGAAGGGACTGAGCAGCTAGACTTTGGAAAAAGGCAAGTATAACATGGGATTTCCTTGCTGTCCTATTCACTTTAATCACATAAAATCATATTGCATGTGTCTATATTGAATTGCCGTTAAGGATTTTCCTAGTTTTTTTATCTATACCTTGTCACCTATGGGATTTTGCATTGGGTAGTTTTTGCTAGCGCTAAACATAAACTATGATCTTGTAATATGATTAATGGAATATGCAACAACACTAAAAGATGACATTTTGATTACTGTTTAAAGAGGGCTAGAGCATGATGCTATTTTTTTGGTGCTCTAGTTTCTCTCCATAAGGACTTATCTGTAAGCGAACATCCGAGACTTACAGTACAACTGTGAGGGCTATATAGCTCTGGCTTTAGTCAAGTATCATGACCTTTTCTAGCTTGTTAGTGGTAACCTTCATGGCGTAAGAATGGCTTGACGAATCAGGTATAGTGCGGCCTCTGTCCTTATGTGTATAGGCTGCGCGTCATTGTGCCATTTGGAAGGGGGGCTCCACATCTGTTTGCCGAGTGAATCTAATGGCCCTAGCTTGTTAGACGAACCTTTGAAAGACTTCATAGTGAACCCTGCCGACCTTCCTTGGTAGTGGGTCAAGAGGCTGATCACCTCGGGCGAAAGGGTAAATCACGACTCACAGTGAAAGTGTACAACCTCTGCAGAGTGTAAAACTGGTATATCAGCCATGCTCACGGTCACGAGTGGCCTTAGACCCTTACGAAATAGATGATCACTAATGACTATAAATGTGTTTTTGCTATTCATTATTCATCTTTACATTGATCATATGTTTATTGTGGGATAAATGAAAACCTGATGCTATTCATATGATAAAACTATGATAATTAAAAGCTAAATGTAGTAAACCAGTGTCTATCCTTTTGAGCCTCATGAACGCCATGATATATTTGCTGAGTTTGACATGGACTCACTCTTGCTATTTCCCCACACTCTAGTGTGTAGTGAGGTGCTGCTTAAAAGAAGGATGAAAGTGTAGTGGAGTTTTCAAAAGTCTTTTCAAAGTGCTTGTCATACGGAGCCCCCAGTCAGCCGTCCTTGAGAAGAATGGAGCCCGAGCAGAAGCTTAGCCACCGTTCTGCGATACTCTGATAGTTGTAAGTGTTAATATAGTAAGTATTCCGCTTTATATAAACATTGTTTTGATATCTCTATTCTGTTGTTGTATGTGTGAACTTCCTAGGCACACATATAACGAGTGTTTGGTCTTCTTTAGAAAACTGGGCGTGACAGAGTGGTATCAGAGCGATGTTGACTGTAGGACGTATGCCAAGTAGCACTGGACATATTCTAAAACTTATTTTACGATAAAACTATTTTGTCATCCCTTGACCCTTTGGTTTTGACTATTTCCTCTTCCTTGTCCTGCTGTATCCCCTCCTTGATAGCTTTCTTTGAGCTATTATTTCTTACTCCCTTGGTTTTTGATTTGTGTTGTTTTTACTAAAAGTTTTCTGATCTTACCTTGTTCAAAAATTCGATGGCCTTTCATCATCCATACTTTTCTCTTAGGATGACCACCATTGTTGAAGAAGCACGTGTAGTACCAATGATGTGATGTGTGCTTGTTGTGCTTGATGTGTTGCTTGTGTGTTATCCTTGTTCTCAAGTTTCAAAGGTGGCTCGAAAGGTATAAGTCTTGAGGAGTAGCTCGATCCAAGTTAAGTGGGGTAGTGTCATCTTCTATCCTACCTATCTTTCAATCGATCCTAAATCTTGCTATTTTTCTCTTACACTGTCCTTGCATATCCTTGGTTGTCATGTTGCCTTATTTATCTCATCTTAATGGAAGATCAACACATGAAGGACTCATCAATAGTAGTAATCCTTAAAGAAAGTGTTGTCTTCAATGACATCGCCAGGTGGAACAAGACCTTTGTTAAGTGGGATAGCGTCCGCCACCATCATCAATCTCAAGTCACGAGACAAGAAGATCCAAAGACCAATCGCTATCATAATATCATCTTTTGCTAGTCCTTGCCCCTTAACCAGTCTCACCTTCTTGACATCAATCTTTACTTTTTCTTATCAACATTTGACAACTTTTGACCCTTGTCCTTACATCTTACAAATCCAGATTTAAGGACCTACAAAGACTTGCAGATCAATTTATCCTTCTCACTAGTCTCCCTGAATGGTAAAATGAAAAACTAGTATTTACCCTTCTTCAACCAATGCTAGTATGTCACTTTTTCATGATGTCTCATAAATCTTGAATCCAGGAGCTATGAGCACCTTAAGATCTATCTTTATCTCTTATGATATCTCTTGCTAATCTCCACCCTTATTTTTACACCTTATAAAGTGAAGACTCGATGATCAACCTTGATCTATCTTTTCCATCTCCTTTGATCTCCCTTTCCACCTATGCTGACCTTCAATTCTTTGACCTTCTGTCATTAACTCGAATCAATATTAACGATCAATCCAATGTTCTCTTGTCAATCTTTTGATAATCCTCGACACTTATATCCGAACTTATCAAAAAGTCTCAAAATAATCTTATTGGTCTGCTTTATCTCTCTCCCAAGTCTATTCGAATCTCGGGACGAGATTCCTGTTAAGTGGGGTAGAATTGTCACACCCCAAAATTTCTAATTTTAGGTTGTGCATAGGAAACACTAAATAAAATAAATGTTTTAATATTCGGATAAAATTTCCTAAGTTTAGTTTATGATAGCATCAATTAGTTATAAAAATGAAAAAAATAAGAATCTTTAAATTTTTCTAAACTAATATGACGGGCTATTGTTTGATGTGATGTTTGCTCGTTAACTCTTGTGTGTTAAGAGCGAACAAAGTCTTTCAAAATGCGTTTAGTGGATTGATCTTTCTTCTCCAGCACGTCTTTATCTTTTTTCGCAATCAATATTCCTTGTTTCTCATCTTAAGTTCTCATTGGGAGTTTCCTAAAATCTTTTCTTTATCACGCAAATTATTCCTTTCTGTTCCTCATGTGTCAATCAATCTTAGTGAACTCTTCGGGAATTGATCTGGCTTTTTCTGGAGCTAGTTCACGCTTTTCTGCGAGCGTTATCTAATTTTTAGATGCTCTAAAATATCTTATCATGAGCTCCAAATACTTTATTTGGGTTCCTCATGTTTCCTAATGTCACTGGAAAATTTTCCCGAATTTTCAGAGCTTTCGGAGTATTTTTCGCGACTTAAATAATAATTCTGGACTTTTTCTAGAATTATTTTATCCACGAAATTAATTAATTCTGGAAATAATAAATATCTAATTTTCCACCGAAGCCCGTGTGCAATAATCTTAAATGCCCATACATTTATTTACTAATGGGTTTTGATGATTAATTAGGCCCGTTAGTAGAGGTGGAGGGTGCAACGTCAATTAGTACCATATTGCTAGTTGATGTGAAGGTAGAAAGTTTTCCTCCCTATAAGTATGTACCTACCCCATGGACAAAGCACACCAAAACTACCGTAAGAGTAGCCCCTAGTTTGAAAAATCTCTCGTGTAGTAAATTAGATATTTTTTCTCCTTGTATCGCCCTAGGCCGAGGCCCTTCAGATGGATGGAGGTACAAGATGAAGTAATTGCGGTTGTGGCAGTGGTTCGTAATATCTTTGTCATTTCTTCGTTTTAATTCTGTTTTGCTCCGTTTCAGTTGTGTTAGTTTCGTATAGTTGCGCTCTACGTAGTAGTGCTGACGTATATCGTGTCACCCAATTATCAATTTATTGATTTACGTGTAATATTTATTTAATGCATTTTTAATTAAAAGCAACCTAGTGTAGTAACTTGTTCTTGTGATTTTGCGATCATGCCAACTGAAGTTACATGCTATCGGTGTAGACGTATTACATGCTAGTCATATATAAATTAAATATTAATTTAACTAGGTGAGTACCCGTGCGTTGCTACGGGTGAGAACTACTCACCGTGTATGCATATATGATCAATTCAACAAAAAATATACATTCAGCTATACATAGATTCTTTTGTTACAATATATCATACATATGTAAAGCATATATGGGAGAGTATACTATAAAATATGTTATTATGTGGCCAGATCTAAACTACGTGGTCCGATCCGTCCCTAGAAGCCCACCGGAGCATGTGCACATGCATGAGCCGAGCATTGAGCCAGAGTAATTAGCGGTAATTGTGTGGCCATTAATGATGCAACAAAAATAGTGTTAATTTATTCTAACCAGGACAATACACATGCATGTATTACGATAACACAAAAATGACATGCACATGCAAAGTTTACGAGACGGCGATCGTGCTTGGTGACGATGGAGGACTGTAGCGTGGCGGCGGCGATGACGGCGGCGAGGTGTAGCGACGGGCATGGAAAAACGATATGCTCTAGAGGAGGATTGGGACGTCTCCGGTCTCCAACCACCAGCGATGAAAAGGAATGGGCCAGGATGAAAATTAGATTAGCTGGATCAGCGGGATTGAATGGCATGCATGCGTGCATGCATTAGACCGAAGGAGACCACCAAGCCAAGGCACGGTGCGCTGGTGCCTCAGGCTCGTGAGTTTTGCCGTCTTCAACATGCAGCAACCACAAGAGTGCGCAGACGGGAAGAATCCGCGGCCGTGAGACGTGGGATTAGCGCGGGGTGAAGCGATTAGTTACTATCAGACGATGACATTTGGATCTTTTTAGTTGTAGAGATTGACATGCAATTAGTTCTATGATTAAAAACAATCTAGGTTTCTAAATCCGTTCTTGTTGCGATAGTTTCGTAGCGTCGCGCTCTATACAGTAGCGATAATTTTTGTGATGTCACTCAAGTATGAATGTATCTATTTAAATGCAACTTGATAAATATTTATTTAACAGTTTTCTAACTAAAAGCAACATAGGACATTATTGATCTTTTTATAATTACTACTTGTCAACTTAAATACGTAGTTTAAACATGATTTATATAAAGTTGGGTTAAGTGCAATTTGATTGGTATTTTATTCAATGTCTTTTGTAATTAAAAGCTACCTAGGGTTTTAAATATGTTCTTGTTGTTTCGCAATCGTGCCGACCAAAGCTACGTGTTAGCAGCGATGTTCAGCATGTCTCACATCTTTGAAAATCATAAGTTAAGTATTAATTGGATTAATGCTTATGCGACCGAGCTTCAAGTTAAAAGCAAATAGTGGTTTTATCTTCGGTCTTTTATGAATTAAATGTTAACTTGATTAATATATCAACTTGAATGTGCCTTTATTTATTCTAATTTGTTTAAGTTTAAACACAAAACATATAATGTTTTGATTAGTTGCTCACACATGTTCTATGTTTCCTAAGTTATAAATATTTAAATGACTTAGATATTATGAAGTGTTTATAAATAAAATATGTTTTAGGTTTAACTCAAACTTTTAAATTTACTATAATTCGGTTAGTTCAACTTTAGAATAATTCTCTAAAATGTCTATCACCTTAATTCATTAACCAAAATAGATCAAGTATATAGTTGGTCTTCTTTAGTAATGTTGTCAATCTTGATAGATGTGTCCTCGGTACAGTAGCTCCATTCTTAGTCGTTCTTGCGCTCTGGTGATCGTAGCAACGTACCGTATTGTTTAGTACGTTCTCTTTCAAAGTATCTTCTTTGTTTGATGTTTGTTCTTAGTTGTGTTTGTTGTCTGTTCTGCTTGGTTGCTACGAGTAGAAGAAGCATGATTAATTAGCGCTGAAGACAAGGAGCTGAGGACCGACAGTCGAAGCAAAAGGACTTGAGACTAGAAGATAGCAGTTGAAGGGACTGAGCAGCTAGACTTTGGAAAAAGGCAAGTATAGCATGGGATTTCCTTGCTGTCCTATTCACTTTAATCACATAAAATCATATTGCATGTGTCTATACTGAATTGTCGTTAAGGATTTTCCTAGTTTTTATCTATACCTTGTCACCTATAGGATTTTGCATTGGGTAGCTTTTGCTAGCGCTGAACATAAACTATGATCTTGTAATATGATTAATGGAATATGCAACAACACTAAAAGATGATATTTTGATTACTGTTTAAAGAGGGCTAGAGCATGATGCTATTTTTCTTGGTGCTCTAGTTTCTCTCCATAAGGACTCATCTGTAAGCGAACATCCAGGACTTACAGTACAACTGTGAGGGCTATATGGCTCTAGCTTTAGTCAAGTATGAGGACCTTTTTCTAGCTTGTTAGTGGTAACCTTCATGGTGTAAGAATGGCTTGACGAATCGGGTATAGTGCGGCCTCTGTCCTTATGTGTATAGGCTGCGCGTCATTGTGCCATTTGAAAGGGGGGCTCTACATCTGTTAGACGAACCTTTGAAAGACTTCATAGTGAACCCTGCCGACCTTCCTTGGTAGTGGGTCAAGAGGCTGATCACCTCGGGCGAAAGGGTAAATCACGACTCACAGTGAAAGTGTACAACCTCTGCAGAGTGTAAAACTAGTATATCAGCCGTGCTCACAGTCACGAGTGGCCTTAGACCCTTATGGAATAGATGATCACTAATGACTATAAATGTGTTTTTGCTATTCATTATTCATCTTTACATTGATCATATGTTTATTGTGGGATAAATGAAAACCTAATGCTACTCATATGATAAAACTGTGATAATTAAAAGCTAAATGCAGTAAACCAGTGTCTATCCTTTTGAGCCTCATGAACCCCATGATATATTTGCTGAGTTCGACATGGACTCACTCTTGCTATTTCCCCACACTCCAGTGTGTAGTGAGGTGCTGCTTAGAAGAAGGATGAAAGTGTAGTGGAGTTTCCAAAAGTCTTTTCAAAGTGCTTGGCATACGGAGCCCCCAGTCAGCTGTCCCTGAGAAGAATGGAGCCCGAGCAGAAGCTTAGCCACCGTTCTGCGATACTCTGATAGTTGTAAGTGTTAATATAGTAAGTATTCCGCTTTATATAAACATTGTTTTGATATCTCTATTCTGTTGTTGTATGTGTGGACTTCCTGGGGACACATATAACGAGTGCTTGGTCTTCTTTAGAAAACCGGGCGTGACAAAAATAAACTTTTAATTTTCAAACTTTGAATATAAATTTAGGAGACTAAATGGAAAAATGACCTATATAACAATTGTAGATCTTGAAGAGTTCTAAAACCTTTGTATTCAAAAGTTTTTCATCTGAGGTCATTTAGTGTCTCATTTGATAAGGTTTAACCAAGTCAAATTTTGAATTTTAAAAAAAATAACAATTTGACACCATTATTTGAAACTCTAAATGGTTTCAAATAGAAAAGTCATGAATACCAAGTTTGTTGAACTCATCAAGATCTACATTTGTTGTTTTGGTCAACTTTTCATTTGACAAAGTTTGGACGATTCAAATTTTGGATTTTTAAATTTTAACAGATCCAAACCAATTTTTGAAACCCTAGATGGTCTCGAATAGAAAAGGCATGAATACCCAGTTTGTCAAACTCATCAAGATCTACATTTGTTATTTTGGTAATTTTTGGATTTGAGAAAGTGTTAGGAAAGTTTAGTTCTAAATTGACAAGTCTCTCATATTGTTCTATAAACTCTATGTGAGATTCATGATTTTTTGACTAGTGTTTACTAACACTTTCTTAAATTGAAAAATGACCTATATAACAATTGTAGATCTTGATGAGTTCTAACACCTTTGTATTCAAAAGTTTTTCATCTGAGGTCATTTAGTGTCTCATTTGATAAAGTTTGACCAAGTCAAATTTTGAATTTTAAAAAATGACACTTTGACACCATTATTTGAAACTCTAAATGGTTTCAAATAGAAAAGTCATGAATACCAAGTTTGTTAAACTGATCAAGATCTACACTTACACAAACTAGCTAGGCCCCGCTGAAAGAACTTTCCCCTTGCCACCTTTTCGTTCCCATGTCAGTATGTCTTTGGGTTGCATTAGTTTTGTGTTCTGCAAGACACAATAATACGCCTGACTGACTTCTTTATATTCATAGTCGATGAATGTTTTCCTACCACTGGTGCCCTTCCTAGCCAACCTACCCTTGTGTCGAGAATCGGGATTGTCAATCCCTCTTTGTACTTCCCGGTATTCTTGACAGCACTCGACGACTTCTTCAGTAGTGTAACCCTCTATCATTGAGCCCTCTGGGTATGCTCGATTATGCACGTATCGACTTAGGACCGACATGAACCACTCGTAGGCCCACATTTCATGCAAGTAGCTTGGGCCCGGCACCTCTATCTGATGAATCAGGTGAATCATGAGATGTACCATTATATAAAAAAGCAGGAGGTAAACACATCTCAAGTTGGTTCTGGGTCTCCACCATGAAATCATGTAGGTCACTTAGTTCTTGCCTGCGAAACGACTTCTGTGAGATCTTTGAAAAGAAGTAGCACATGTGGGTGATTGCCATCTTTAGGAACTCTGGCTTGATATCCCTAATTGCAAATGGTCATCGTCATCTTCACCCCCCTCATGTGCTCCGCCGTCAGCACCGGCACCACCAGCATCATCAGCACATTGTTGATTGCCAAAGTCAGCACCTTGTTCATTGCCAGGGTCATAGCCCATGTCTTCATCAACCTTATTTGTGTATTGGTACAAAAGTGCGTCTTCTTCTTGATCATTATTGTCGTCATCAACAACCGTTGTCTCACCATGATGAGTCCACACTGTGTAGTCTGAAACACACATGAAAAACTAGGGTGTAATCTCCACTATAATCAAGCAAGAGAGACTAAACATAAAGGGTGTGAGCTCATTTCTCTAAGTAATCTACACTAATAGCTTCAAAACTAGCGTTTAATTAGCTCTATACAAAGCTCAAGCAAGCACCATGCAAGAGAGAGAAAGCAAAGCTCTAATTTACTCACTAACAAACCATTAACATTTGAATCAAAGGCTTAGAATAGCTTTTTTTACCTTATACAAGCTTTCCACCAAAGGAATCAAATTAATAATTTGAGAACAATTATAAAAATCCATGGTATAGGATAATTAATTAATTGCCTATTAATACATATATAAATATTTATAAAGACAATATACATCTAATGGTAAAAATATATGATTTTGAAGAGAACAATTACCATAAATTATTATTTTACCCACTACCTTTCATGCCAACCTCATTCCAATTTCATGAAACAAGAATTACAAAATAAAAAAAGTTGTAACCCTAGATCCAGAAATAGATTTCTCCATGCGTGAAACTAGGGTGTAATAATTTCCAAAAAAAATTTATGCAAGAGCAACTAATAAGTGTGAGCTCATTTCTACAACTAATCTACACTAATAGCTTCAAAATTAAGCCCTAATTTGCTCCACACAAAGCTCAAGCACCATGGAAGAGGGAGAAAACAAAACTCTAATTTGCTCAATAACTAACCGTTAAAACTTCAATTAAAGGGTGTGAATAGCATTTTTTTACATTCTACAAGCTATCCACTAAAGGAATTGAGTTGAAAATCTCCCCCCCTTAGTAGAGCAATTTTTTGGGAGGAGCCCAAGGCCTCCCAACCCTTTTTTGCGAGATAGAGTGAGTGCCTCGAGGAGGAAGAAGGTGGATACAACCAATTATACAGCCGTCCACTACAGTGACCTCAGTAAGGGCGGCTAGATCACCAGCCGCCCTTACTAATCAGCCCCACTGTAAGGGCGGCTGGTTTGGTGGTGCATGGCCAGCCCACTATAATGGCGGCTCAATCCGCAGCCGCCCTTACAGTAAAATGGCCCTGGCCCCTACTGTGAACTTTTGAGGTAGTGAGAGAGACACCAAATTAATCTACCTAACTTGAGTGCCACCCTCCTGACCAGCAGTTTAGGTAAATTGACTCCGGGAATCCCTAGAGATGCGATCTGCAAACTCCACTAGAGCACGACACATGATCCTGGTTGCGTATTATACATCTATAGCCGCGAAAACTCAAGTTCAACTTATCAAACGATTTTACAGATCAACGAAAACATATATTACAAATCTTATCAAATTGATAAGTTAATTATACGATATTAGCTGAGACTCATACCTAGCGTATATGTGATGAGATGAACTGGGTGGTTATCTTACCATGTTCTTTTTTTTCTAGGTTCAAGAACCTACGTTGCGATCTAACTTCTAACTCTCTGACCCTCTCATCTCAGTGTATATATGAGTATCATATCTCTTGTTTGGTGTGTTTTAGTGCACAGTAGATGAGTTAACTAGCTAGCTAGTTTCTGATGAGTCTGTTTAATTTATCTGGAAGCTCCGTGCAAACGGTGCAATGCAAATTGCAAATGCAAAATATTCTATGTGGTAAATTGGTAATTGTTAAATTCAAATTTAGACATTATGGTTTATATGTGATAGCGCTTAGCCTTGGTGAATAGCACTACTTGAGAGCTTAGACTTTATAAATCTTACTCTATGGTCTATGATGCTAATGCTGTCAACTTCATAATACCTTAATTTTAATCTGTCCTCCATTACTGTTCCTACAACACCTAAGGTGTTCGGGATAGTGAGCAATTAGTTTCCTAATTTGATTATTCCGTCACCAATAGTCTGCTGATCTATAACAAATCTGTAGCATGCAGGCCAGACAAGTTCAAAGACCAACCCATACTGGACCCCCGATTGAAAACCGGCCCTGTAGCCCGTGGGCCGTTGCCAAATCCCGATCAGGGTCTGTACTAGCAAGGATTGCATTTCTGTTTTTGTTTGTTTTGGCCGTAGATGTTTGACTAGGCAGGAGAGCGATTTCGCATGCGTATGTATCCGTAGGGAAAACGTACACGTACTCGCCGAAATGTGCCCGTGACCTGTCAGTCTGGAACGCGGACCCCGCGGATAGAGATGAGCACGAGAGCTCACAGGGGACAGGGCACGCACCAGCGCGTACGCATGGACGGGCGGCCCCTGAGACGTGCCGCCCAGCTGGCCCTGTGCGCCCACACGTGGCGTGGCGCCGCGCGCGGCTCGGCCACGTTATAAGCCACGCGCGATGGCCGTCGCCGCATCTCCTGACTGCACACTCGTCTCTTAACAACGCTACCGCCGCAGCGAAAGTTTGTTTTGAAACGAAGCAGAGGGGTACGCACCCCTAGCGGCTACTGCAAGCAAGCAAGGACAGGCCGCAGGTTTTGCCTGGGTTTTGAGCTTTCGGCGACGACATGAGCACGGACGTGCGGCCGGGGCGGCGGTTCACGGTGGGGCGGAGCGAGGACGCCACGCACCCGGACACCATCCGCGCCGCCATCTCCGAGTTCATCGCCACCGCCATCTTCGTCTTCGCCGCCGAGGGATCCGTCCTCTCGCTCGGTACGTAACGTAATATGCATGTCATCTTCAATTCCGATTGGAAGTCTTTGACGATCGAGACGACCGATGCATGCGGGGGTTTGCCATTTGCGTGCAGGGAAGATGTACCACGACACGAGCACGGCGGGCGGGCTGGTGGCCGTGGCGCTGGCGCACGCGCTGGCTCTGTCCGTCGCGGTCGCCGTGGCCGTCAACATCTCGGGCGGGCACGTGAACCCCGCCATCACCTTCGGCGCGCTGATCGGCGGCCGGATCTCCCTCGTCCGCGCGGCCTTCTACTGGGTGGCGCAGCTTCTCGGCGCCGTCGCCGCCACGCTGCTCCTGCGCCTCGCCACGGGCGGCGCTCGCCCGCCGGGGTTCGCGCTGGCGTCCGGGGTCGGCGACTGGCACGCCGTGCTGCTGGAGGCCGCCATGACGTTCGGCCTCATGTACGCCTACTACGCCACGGTGATCGACCCGAAGCGGGGCCACGTCAGCACCATCGCGCCGCTCGCCGTAGGGTTCCTGCTCGGCGCCAACGTGCTGGCGGGCGGGCCATTCGACGGCGCCGGGATGAACCCGGCGCGGGTCTTCGGCCCGGCGCTCGTCGGCTGGCGGTGGAGGCACCACTGGGTGTACTGGCTCGGCCCCTTCCTCGGCGCCGGGCTCGCGGGGCTGGTGTACGAGTACCTGGTCATCCCGTCCGCCGACGCCGCCGCGCCGCACAGCACGCATCACCAGCCGCTCGCGCCGGAGGACTACTAGCTAGCTAGTCGGTCGGCCGGCCGGCGCCGGCGCCGGCGTGGTGGCGTCTCCTTAGTTGGACCCAGTCCTGTTGTCGTCATGTTTTGTTATGCACGTACGTGTCGGAAATTATATTTGTGGTGTTGTGTGAAGTGGTTAATAAGGGGCCGGGCATAGGTGCTTGTTGGTCGCCCCAGCGTTGGAGACGGTGAATCAGGTGATGTACACATCTCAACTGGTTACTAGCGTGTATGTAATAAATTCGAGGTAAAAAAGGCAGGACTTGTATCGTATCTGGCTGGTTCTGATTGTCTACTTTTCGTACTCATTGGCAGATGGATCGGAGATGGCTCAGCTATGGGACGTTCGCACTGCACTACGTGGTCTGGACCCTGGACTGGACGACTGGTGACGACATTGAAATGATCTAATCGGCGCGTTGCACATGGCAAATGAGGCGACATCCCCGCCTATACAATGCTGTACATACATTCGCTGATTCACACCTATACGGAGTACAGTAGACGAGCATTTGGACGGCCCGGCACGGCCCGACCGGGCCAGACAGGGCACGGCGTGCCGCCGGACTGTGCTGACGTGGGCTTCGTGTCTGGCTGTGCTGACGTGGGCTTTGTGTCTGGCTGACGGCCCCAAGCACAGTGTGCCGGGCCATTTTCGTGCTGGGCTGGCCCGAAAAGCACACCATCATCAGGGGGCCGGCCTAGCCCGAGGCCCACAAATGGTGTTACGCAGATGTGTGACTGAGAGGGAAGAAGAGTGCAGCGTCGGTATGTTAAAATGTTTCATATGGACGTTACAAAAGTAAATCAGGATGTTGCATGTATTGCAATGGCTATACACGTATGTTATAAGCATCTGTTACTCTCTGTTCCAAATG
Source organism: Saccharum hybrid cultivar R570 (assembly GCA_038087645.1). Lineage (NCBI taxonomy): Eukaryota > Viridiplantae > Streptophyta > Magnoliopsida > Poales > Poaceae > Saccharum > Saccharum hybrid cultivar. Next base: position 80,070 of record JAQSUU010000003.1, on the reverse strand, counting down.
TTTTATCTGTTTTTTTCAAACGTATGTTGCAAGTATGTGTATTTGGACGTACATATTTTTCACATATATGTTGCAATTATTTTATCCAGATGTTGCATATGTTTTGAAATAACTTTTCAAGTGTTTTTCTAGGTGTTTTTGCAAGTGTTTCATACGCATGTTTCAAGTGTTTCATCTGTCTTCGGACGTATGTTCAAATGTTTCATATGGATGTTTTAAAAGTAAATTGGGTGTTGCACATGTTGTAATAGCGCTGGTGGCTGGCAAACAGCGGCTTGCCGTAGGTCTTCGGCTGCTACTTCGCGCCTTCCTCGTGTTCACCTCGTCCTTGTCCTCTCCTCTCCTCTCCTCTCCTCTCTCTCTCTCTCTCCCCCTCCCTTCCCTCCATCTTGCCGCGGTAGTTCGAGCTGGGCCAGAAAACCCTACCCGACGAGCGCGCGGACGCCCGCGGAGGTGGTGGCCCCGCCTGGTAGGCCGAGGGCAGCGCAATGCCCGCATGGTGGCCCTGCAGCAAGCCAGGTCTACGCCGTCTGCTTGCTATGCATGGGAAACAGAGCAGCTAGGGGCGTCCCTCCAGATGTCCAGGCGCTAACGTGTATCCGAAATATGCTATAAGAATTGACTTCAATACATATATTTGTTTTTTTAGCAAACAATACATATATTTGTTATTCTTCTATTAAGAAACTGTGGGCCTTGGGCCTAAGCGAAGCATGCATGAACGAACGCCCAGCAGCAAATACACAGGCCCACAGTGGAAGTAGCAGTGGGTGTGTTATCCCGGCCAGCATCAGACGACTACCGCACTACGGCACAAGTGCAAGCTCCTCTCACCCTAAGATCAATGAAATCGATCGCTTGGTTCATTTTATTCTATTATTCATTTACACATTCACTGAACTATGACATTCATCTGCTTCTGTCCCCTAATTTCAATCCATAGCCGAACATAACCCGACGACTATCGGAGGAACGGGAAAGACGGAATGATGCACGCCCCGCGACGCGAACTTTCCCTTCCCAAGCCTGAATGGAGGCAGGCGCCAGCCACGTGTATTCCTCTTCCTCTACAGATTTTAGAAAAATGATTTCCGAATGCCCCATTAAGAATAACCTAAAATAGTAATGAGGGTGAAGCAGAATTATCTGTGATTTGCAGTTAAAAACTCCACTAGAGAGAAGTCAAATGGACATATGGTGCTTGTTAGATGAACAGAATCAGCTATATTTCACTATCTCTGCAGCAAGGCTTTGAAGAATCTTATACACATTATTCAGATTTCTGCAACATACAACGAACAGAGGCTGGCGCTTGCTTGCCCAAAAGTTATGGTAAGAGTGGAAACAAGAAAAAAGATCATGTACAGGTAAAACGTCAATATCTCCTTTTCCCAGGTAAATGCAGATTTCAACACCATCCTGAACAGACGAACTGCATTAACTTCGGCAAAAAGCCAAGGGAACTCAGAAAGGGTCAGTGGAACTTGTGGTACTTGGCGAAATGGCTGGCAACCCATGGCGCGAGCTGAGTGTTCTCGGGTTCCCTTTTGTTCTTATTGTAGTAGTCTGACCACAATGCCGGATATATTTCTGGGTTGAAACCGTCACGGTATACACAAAATGGCAGCCAGCCTTCACTGTTCATCCGACGTTTCCTTTCTCGAGGGTATGCCAGAGGAGCTTGCACATACCTGCATTGGAAGAATTTTATATCGTGAGTAAGAATAATCATCATGCATCTTGATCTCAGAAATGGCCAGACCACCAGATCACTACCTGATCTCATCAACCACAGAATCCCAACAGAAATGAGTGTGCCCAAAAACATGGCAAGCTGCTCCGTCTTTTCTGCTGCTGTGTATATCTCTGAGCCTCCTCTCCAAAAAATCAGAGCCAATGACCTTAGGAAGGTATGGGTAATAAAGCATACGTTTCTCCGGACACAACTCTTGCCTGCAGTGTCGTATAGAAGACATTAGTTTTGGGCTTGGAGTTTCATGAATGCATACTAAGACATCCTAAATGTTCAATGGGTAATTTCAAAACAACACTGAAAACATAAATACAGCAGAGGCAAGACAATCCAGTTAGGTAAGGAAGGATAGCCTCCATCACAGATTCACAATTGCTGGTATATCTGCAATTTCATATAATTAGACAGCCAGTATGAAAACAGAGTTTTCCACTTTTCCTCCATGTGATTTGCAATTGAAATGCTACACAACCAGTCAACCACACAAAATGTCTTCCTTTGGGGTGAAAAAAGGGTCAAATATGAAGTCGCTAGTGCAGATACTGAGATATAAATATTGCTTCCAAGTTGGCACCTTGATTGATAAGATGGTTTCTCTTTGAGGTGTTTTCATCATAAAAATGCAACAAGAAATGAAACACACTTACCAATAATAATTAATATAAATGCTTTAGGATGCTGACAAAGCAAGAAAGAGATGCAACAGACAAACTGAGATGCTAGGAGGAACGGAAGCAGTAAAAAAGGTATTTATTGGGTGGCTATCATTAATTGCATTTCAACAAGTAATTCAGTCAAGCATACCCAAAACCCAAGGTCAAACAAATATCAAACAGAAGCTCAGAAAAATGGAAGGTCTAGGTAGGAGGAGCACAATGCACCTTGGTACGAAGTGTGAAAATGTTAATATTTGTTTGCTGCTACTTTTCACTTCTTCAATAGCATCATGATTCTTGTCATTCAGCTTGTCAAAGTAAAGAGCAAGAGCCTCGTCATCATTTGTCAGGTCTGAAGGCCATTGGCAAGCATGGAAGTCTTTACAAGCCTGATTATACAAAACCGTAAACCTATCAGTTCAAGATATCAAGAGGAATCGTGCAATTTTCTACATAAGAAAAAAGAAAGAGCGCACAATTTTTTGCTTGTCCACACCAGTAAATATTTGTGCCTATGGCTTGTATGCAAGCTACATTTCTCATTGAACATTATAGTTTGGATTGGATAGCTAGTTTGTTAGTTTGGTGCTCATGGTTTAAATAGCTGATATTGAGATATCTAATTTTGCAAAATAAATCAAGCAAACCCCTTGAGGATATGGAATATATAATTCAAGAAACCTTAAACTGAACTAAGTAACAGTACTTGGTAACTAATGGTGTTCTGCAAATGAGTAGGTATTGAGGGAAAGACCAACCTACCATCTCTAGCGACGGGACACGCACACTGTTAACATCCTTCTCCTTGTCAAAGCTCTGGAGGACAATTAAGCAAGATGAGAAAGCGGGATAATTCTAGGAAAGTAGTGCATAACAATTCAAACAAAATATTGAATGATAATGAAGCAAGAAAATTAAACCACCTTGTGATACCATGAGAACAATGGTATGATTCCCAAGTCACCTATTGTTCTTGGGCCAGTATCCACACCCAGCTCACTACACGCATCAAGCAATGCAGTCAGTTTCTCCAGCGAATCCATCTGGAAGGAATAATTTGAGTAACTGAGAGAGCCTCACCAATGATATATATTAGCAAATAAGGTTAATGCTGTAATGATTTCGTCAAAAAGGAAAAGCTGAATGATGTATTCCAAGAAGAATGTGATGTACTGTCACTTATGCTAAGCTTTATCTAACAATACAACCCCACATTCCATTTTTTTCAGTTCAGACAACGCTTTGCAGCATGTGTGGATTCTACGCAGCTAATAATTTGCATAAGTTACTAAGTAGGGAGGGACTCAGCCAGCAACAACTAATCTGAGTGCCATTGTAACCCTTCTGTCAAGAAACAAGTAGAATTACAATATTACAAGCACAAGACAACATTTACAACTGAAATGCAGTCCAGATAGACAGGGCTCCTACAAACCAATGAGCAAAATGAAAACCTCATTGGTAAACTCTACACTGCAGTGCGTCTAAAATTAGGCCTCCTAAAACAGGGAGGCACACTAACCAGGCTGCAGGCAAGCGTTGCAATGTACCATTGGATCAAATTAAGTGGAATTACTGGGTTAGCTCAAACCATCAGAGTGGACTAACCAAACAGCATAATATGCCGTAATAGGTACGCCAAGGCATTTCGTCAAACACCTGGCTTGCGGCACAAGGAAGAAATGCATCGAGGAACGGAGGTGATGCAAAGGAAATGAACTCACGTAGCGTCCGCCCTCGCGGCGCAGCCAGAGATCGTGGTTCCCTGGCACGTAGAAGACGGCGGCGAATCGCTCCCTGAGCACCTCCATGGTGCGCGCGAAGTTGTCCCTGGTCTCGGCCACGTCGCCGGCCACGACGAGCGCGTCGACGCCTTGCCCCTTGCCGGCCCCGACCTCGGCGGGCAGGCGGCGTACCCAGTCCATGTTCTCCGGGTAGTCCGTGTGCAGGTCGGACACGACGAAGACCCGCGTGGTGGCCGCCTCGGCGCGCGCCGCCGCGGGCAGGGCCGCCTGCGGCGCGGGCGCCGCGGCGGCGCAGCAGCGGACGGACGCGGCGCGCGGCGGGCGCGGGCGGAGGCACCCCGGCACCCGGCGACGCCTCCGCCTCCGGTACTGGTGCGGCAAGGACGACGGCGGCGCGGCGGCGGCGTCGAGCAGGTGGTGGTGGTGGTGGTGGTAGCCGGCGGCGCGGGATGTGGTGGTCGTGGAGGAGGAGGAGGGGGAGGCGACGGCGGCGGGCAGATGCGGCGTCATGTCGGGGACGGGGGAAGGTAGCTGCTGCCGCTCGGTCTCTCTCGCGGAGCTGGGTAGGTCGCTGCCGCAAAATCTGAAAAATCTTCTCCCCTTTCCCCTGCCTCGTTCGTTCGTCTCCTTCCTTTTACGACGAGGGGCAGTTTGGTGATTTGCGAGGGGCGGGCGGTGGTGGTGGTGGGGCGTCCCTCAAGCTCGGTGCGCGGATATATACGGCACCCGCCGCGGCGTGATGCGTTGGGTGTCCGTCCTAAACCTCGCCGGTGAGTTGGTGGGCGACGACGTGGCAGCGGCGCGGGGAATGGATGGGAACGGGTGGGTGGGGGGCGAGACAGCGGGGTGGATTAGTAATAAAATAATCGTAATCCGGGTCATTAGGGGCGTGTGATGGTTATCGCGGCGCGGGGTTAATCATTGCCGCCGCGCGCGGGCGCGGTGCGACCGCTGACACGGCATCATTGCATGCGCGTTCGTCATCGGCGGTTGGCAATCGTCGGAGGGCCGGTTTAGCGGTGTGGATGGGGACGGAATGTGGGACCCGGCGCCGGCGCCGGCGCCGGCGCCAATGCCATCTCCCAAGCCATACACAACCCAACGTCCCAACCCCCACGAGGCACGAGGCATTCTGCAATTTGCAAGCTTGGGCTAGCCAGCAACGGGGCGTGTTTCTTAACCCTTTTTTTTTGGCTGTCTGTAGGTTATTGGCCTTGTTTAGTTTGGCCGATTTGGTGGCGGCTGAATTACTGTTGCGCACTAAAGTGCACCGTAGTATTTTGTTTTTTAGTGTAAAAAATGTTTAAAAATGATTAATTAGGCTTAAAATGTTCGTCTCGTAAAGAACAATAAAACTGTACAATTAGTTTTTGATTTCATCTACATTTAGTACTCCATACATGTACCGACATTTTGATGTGATGGGGAATCTTTTTTTTTGCACAGTAAAATTTGGAGAAAAATTTAGCATCTAAACAGGGCCATTGTTTGTAGGGGCATGTTGACTATCAAGGCTGGCAGGGAGTATTGAATTGCCGCACGAGTTTGGTCACGTCCTCGTGCGCGAGTCCAATACACCTGGAAGGAGGTGCGGTTTACATGTTGTCAAATCTTTGTTTATCTAGAATGATATTTTTTTATTAACTTTACTAGATATATATCCGTGCATTGCATTAGGACAATGTTTTTTTTGCCCAAACCTAGGTGAACGTGGATGTCTAAGCCTCGAGGACTTTGTATCAAACCTGATCCATGACCATGTAGAATATAGACGCGTAAGCTCCGAGTGAATGATTATTCACGTTAGACGTAAATGCATGATCAGGGATCGAGACTTGATATGAGTGAGTAGACGATGATATTATAGTTTTTAGACATGGAGACAGAGGTATATACAAGCAAGTACTCAATATGCCGCGATATTTCTCATCAACCTTAAAATGGGCAAGCCAAAGTGGAGTCGTGACGGACATAGCTACAAGTATACTCATGGTTAAATATTTGAAGTAGTTTAAAAAATTCCTCTCCCCAGACTATAATGTTCTAGAAGTTTAGAACATTACGCATCGGGACTATAATTGTTCTGAATATTAATAAAAAAAGCTTCTAGAAGCCTGATAGCTTGATCCACCAACAGGGAAACATATATAGGTCCAATATTGTGAAAGATATGAACTCCTCATATATATTTAAGCCTGATAGCTAGAAGTCGTTCTTGTGTCCCAAGGATTATATATTTTATTTGTCCTGCCTTTGAATCGGGCACGAGAAATCTTGAAGACCAGTAGCACCAGGCACTGGAGTCGCTCACGTGATACCGCGTTGAAAGTTTTGTACCTGTTGCACTTTGGTATTCCAAAACCGAATAACCTATAGCATTTTTCCCCCAAGGCGATGGCATATTGATCATCGCCTTAATTAAACTTGAGTACGTATAGCAGAATGACTTCCGTATCGGATTTAGAAGTCGTTTAGGACAGCGACACGGTCTCTAAAACACAACTTTGACCTCTTATTTTTTTATAAAAAAATATTTATGGAAAAATGATATATATATATATATACTTTTATGAAAGTATTTTTTCAAGATAAATCTATTCATATAATTTTTATATTTGTAAACTCAATAACTTAAAAGGTATTAATAATTTATATTCTAAATATTTGACCCAAACCTTATACAAAATGACTTTTAAATTCGATACGGAGGGACTACTGGCCTATCCTATCTTATCGGAAAGGCTGATAATTCCCCATACGTTCGGGATCTGCCCGCAAGCTCTCCCTGATACGCACCGACTACACTCCGGGAAAAAAAATTGAACGAGTCCTGATGAAGTGACGAGTGATGATAGCCTGCCGTTCTACTGTATTTATTTCGAAGTGCGAAGGAACCTTATCATATCTCCTACAACTAAAAGAATACATATACCTTCTCCAACTAAAAAGAATAAAAGATGACACTTTTTTTTATGCGACAAACGTTTGGTACTTTCATCTGTCGTCTCATACGAAACCGCGCCCATCGTAGTAGGAGGTGGAAAAGTGTGAATGAAAATATAGAATAAGAAAGGATTCCAGATGCAAATGTAAAGGAGAGAAATAACGTATAAACGTGGAGGTGAAAGGGTACGAAAGAAAATAAACAATAAGCAAGGATTCCTGACGTAAAAGAAACAGAGGGGAAGCCTTCGTCGCAGGCCTCGTGGGTTCACGAAGGTAATCACGCACAACAGGAAGCCGCCTCCAATCCCGCCTGCCTCCACGTTCAAAATCCGGACGATGCCTCGACGCCACCAATCGCGCCGCCTGCCTTGCCCCGCCGCCGCCGCGGAAGCGAGGAGCGAGGACACATCGTCGTCCGCCTCTCCTCCTTCTCGCCTGATCGCTCGCCATTGTGTTCACCGCCGACGCCGCGGACGCGAGGAGCGAGGACGTGCCGCCGCCTCCTCGCTTGCTCCACGCCGTCCCGTTTTGCCCCGCCGACACTGCAGACGCGAGGGGCATGTTGACTGTCAAGGCTGGCAGGGAGTATTGAATTGCCGCACGATTTTGCTCACGTCCTCGTGCGCGAGTCCCATACTTCTGGAAGGAGGTGCCGTTTGTGTGTTGTCAAATCTTTTTTTCATCGGTGCCTTGTACCAGGGCCAAGGTTTTCATGACTGTCGGACGTGGATGTGTGAATTCCGAAAATTTGGTGCAGAACGTGGATACGTGGATCCAGTCTTCATATTAAAATAAGGTAGAATGTGGACGCGTGAGCTTGGAACGAAGGATAATTCGTATTAGACGTGGACGCATGAGCAGGGATCGAAACTTGATATCACAATGTAGACGATGACATTACAGTCATTTTTAGGTGTAGATAGAGATATACTCCCTCTATTTAGAAATGACAATTGTATTTGACCAGAGAAAAAGTCAAAACTTTATAAAATTTTGACCAACAATTATTAATCAAATTATATGAAAATATAGGCCATAAAACTTGCACCAATAGATCTATGTTAAAAGTGCTTATAAGATGATATTGATTTTTAAGTCGTCGACTTTATATTGTAAGAGAAATTAATGGTCAAAATCTATTTTGTATGACTTTTCTATAGTCTGATACGATTACAATTTTTGAACAGAGGGAGTATACAACTACGCGAGATGCCTGGATCTTTCTCATCAAACATAAAATGGGCAAGCCAAAGCGGAGTCGTGACAGACATAATATACTCATGGTTAAATATTTAAAGTAGTTTAGAACATTATGATTTGTATCAATTCAATTTAATCCTGTCCTTAAAAAAATTGACCTTATAGGTATCAAATTTCATAAAAAATATTTGATCTTACAACATTTCAATACACTCATTTCCTTTTTTCCAAATATATATTTGTCTTTTAGCAATATACTTCTATCTCATCTCTTCTACATCTCTCAGTTTTGTTTTCTACACATCATATCTTTTCATTTCTAAAAATTCCTATGCCCAGCCCTGACCTATAAGGTCAAATCTTTAAAATGGAGAGAATAATTGTTTTGAATATAAAAAAAACTTCTAGAAGCCTGAGAGCTTGATCCACCAACAGAGAAACATATAGGAATCTTTAAAATGAAGAGAATAATTGCTTTGAATATTAAAAAAAAGTTCTAGAAGCCTGAGAGCTTGATCCACCAACAGGGAAACATATATAGGTCCAATAATGTTGTGAAAGATTTGAACCCCTCGTATATAAGTCGTTCTTGTGTCCCAAAGAGTATTTTATTTGTCCTAATCCAGCACGAGGAATCTTGAAGACTAGCACCAGGTACTGGGAGCCGCACAGGTGATACCGCGTCGAAATTTTTGTACCTGTTGCACTTGGGTATTCCAAACCGATGCCTTTAATTAAACTTGAGTACGTACTTTGAGTATAGCAGAATGACTCGACCAATAGTTTATCCTATCTTATCGGAAAGGCTGACGATTTCTGATACGTTCGAGATCTGCCCGCAAGCTCTCCCGGATTCGTGTACAGACTACACTCCGCGAAAAAAAGTTGAACGAGTCCTTGATGATGATAGCCTGCCGTTCTATTTATTTCAAAGTGCAAAGTAACCTATCATAAATTCATAATCTTAGGATTAGGAAGCGAACCACGCTATCTTGTTTGGATAAGGATAAAGTTGGCCACCGCGGTGTACTACACGGTCATCGCTGCCCCCTCCCGCAAGGCCCCAGCGAAGCGGCCATCTCGGTGACGAGCGGCCTCGCTCGCTTCATCGCGTCGGATGTCCCAGCAAACGCTCACAGCGGTGGCGCCAAGCCGCCAAAGAGGAAAAAACAACCTATTGGCGTGTTTGGTTTCAAAGATAAAGTGATCCATCTTCTTCTTACTTCTTAGTATATTTTTTTTCATTTATTAGTTTGTAGAATGAAATAACTCATTACTTCATTTCTCGTAACCTAATAATTAGTATATATATGAGGAATAAATTGATTTTATCAAAATTATTTACGATGCATCATCTCATAAAGTATGAGCTAATTCTATGAACCAAACACACCAAAGAATAATGTATATAGATTCAAGGGCATTGGAAAGATTCTCTAAATTTATGCTATCTTATCCCAAAAACTTTAAGAATCCGTATGAGATAGTGATCTGACGCACTCACAGTCTGCCTCGTCCGCGTGTTTATGCTACATTCGGCCGCGTATTCTAGATATGAAGCCTCCTCAAATTCTGCAATTGTCCTTTTTTCCCTCTTCTATAAGAGTATGCTCAATAATAGAACCAAATTACTTGGCTATATATCAAGCCACAAGAGCCAAGTTATACAATAAGTGTGTTTTATTTATCTTAAAAAAATTCTCTCTCTCCTATTTCTCCTCACAACACTGGCTACTTAGCCCACTAATGCATATGCTTCCGTGCCCAACTTGGTGCTTGCATGGAAGCAAGCTCTCATCTCTATATTCTTTTCTCTTCTCTACATCAGCATTAGCTTGACTATAAACCTATTATTTACTTGCTCTAAACTATGCAAAATAGATGCAGAGACCCACAACACGTATACAAGCCCTATGAGCATATATGAAAGATTGAACCGGTGCAAGACCCCCACTCTCTCTATGGTTAGAAAATATCCCTTAATTGTTTTTTTTTTTGCTCTTTTCTTGGGCTTGAAAGCCTTGTAACTTGTACAGGAAAATTAAATGAAAAAAATAGGTAGACCCCCTACCGTTGCATCAAAAAAGATTGAACCGGTAAATTATGAAATTTACAAAATCATCACAAAACACCTCGCTATCGAGGGGGACCTCGTCTATCATTGAAAGAATAGAGCTGCTAAATCATGGAATAATTTCAATAAAATGCAAGCACGCGTGCTAAGTCGAGGATTTGGGCCCGAGCGAACTGGTTTGAAAAAATCACAATTATGTTCAATTTGTTCGAATTCTACAACTATTGTAGCTTCTTTCATTGGTCCCCAAATAAATCAACTTCCAGAGTTATCATAAGTCACACTTTTGTAAGTGCACTAAGAAAACTATATTTCATGATATCTAAATATACTAATTTTATATCATAAATATTGATATTCTTTTCTATAAACTAGATCAAACTTATCCCTTCGTCCTAAAAAGAGTGTTGCTTATGGTTTTATGTAAACTAAATTGATTAACTTTAATTTGATTAGATTTATAGGAAATACTAGATGAATTCCCCGCGTGTTGCTGAGGGAATAGGGGTCAACTTTAGAGAAACGTTGTAGGAATAAAATAAACGCTAAAGTAGCATGTTCATCAGACCTGGTTGGATGTAACTGTTTCATGCTAATCTCTACGACTAAAAAGAAGGGAATGTTATCGTCACCGCTGAACTCGGCCCGCCTCGTGTAAATGTGCTTCCTCCCGTAATCATTCGCGCCTCCCATCCTCCTTCCGCGCGCTGCACCCGCACAACCGTTGCCCGCCCACGATCGTCCCCATCCTCTCCACGCGCCGCTCGTACAGACAAAGCTCAGGCTCACACACCCCCATCCGCCCCCCGACTCCTCACCCACCTATAGTTTTCCAAACGGGCGGCCCGGCACGGCACGACACGGCACGGGCACGGCACAGTTAGGCATGGCACGATCAGGCCCGCGTGCCTGCCGTGTCGTGCCTGATAGTGCCGCCGTGCCGACAGGCAGGCACGGGCACGACACTATAGACTCTGGAGCGTGTCGTGCCGTGCCGTTTGGCACGGCAGCACGCTCGTGCTCGTGCCGGCCCAGGCACGGTTCCAACATATGCAAGTTAACACATCACAGATAGCAACATAAAGGAGCTGTGCAATGGCTGCCTCATTAAAAATCTGTCTAGGTAAAACTCACCATTGTAAGAAACCCTAGACAGGAAAAAAAGAGTGCAACCAGCTCCATAATATTAAACTTGTTCATTACATCAACATTTCAACACCCCAAGGGCCCAAGTCCAGCTGCTCCAGCAGTAACAAGTCTAAATCCTACTTAAGTTACAGAACCATTACATAAATGACTAATCAACATCAAGATAAAGTTCTTCAAATGCCTCCACCAGCTCCTTGTCCTCCACCATGTGCTGAATCCTTGTCTCTGCAGCCTCCCAGTCCTTGATGCAAGCAAGTGCCTCTACAGTTTCTGGCTTCAGCCTCCGCCTTCGTTCTTCAATGATCCTGCCAGTAGTGCTAAAAGTAGCTTCTGAAGATATGGTGAAAACAGGCACACTAAACGCATCTTTAGCAAGAGTAGAAAGAACAGGATATGTCAGTTTATGCTGATGCCACCAGTTAAAGATGTTAAAGTCATCATCCAACTGGCTGACTGTGTCACAGTCAAGGTAAGAGGTAAGTTCAGAAGCAGAACCAGTATTAGAGGAAGAACTTGCTGCATGCAGCAAAGCAGTAGCAGGAATACTCCTAGACATATCAAGATTAGGAGGAAGCACGTCATCATCATCATATATTTCATCCCAAGCTGTTCTTTTCTTACCAGATAGGCTTGGAGGGACAACCCTTTTCTCCCTGACAGAGCCATATAAATCATCATACCTGTGATAGAGCTTGAAAAGAAGAGATCTAGTTTCCAATACCTTATTAGAATAATCAGCATCAGTAATTAGTTGTAACTTTCTAAGAACTTTGTTGAAACCTTTCATTTTAGCTCTTGGATCCAAGATAAATGCAATACAGTAAAGTAGAGGTATTGTTTTCCAGTATTTATTGTACTTATCAATCATGGGTTGGACAACAGGTCTAATATGCTCATCATTTTGATACTTATGCAGGTGAATAGCAATCCTAACAATGTGATGAACCATTAAAGGTGCAGTAGGATAGTAAACACCAGACAAAGCAACAGTTGAGTCATAAAACAGTTCAAGAAATTTCAGAATTTTAGTTGTCATAGCCCAATGATCATGAGTTAAGAGAAAGGCACCACCTCTAGGTCTTGGGTAATTGAACTCAATGAAAGTATGGAAAATTTTCTTGTGGGGCAGCACATGCTTAAGCATCAGATATGTAGAGTTCCACCTTACATCCATGTCCAGCCCAAATGTTCGAGGTCTGGTTCCAGATGCCATGCAATAGCTCTTATATGAAGCAACTCTTAGGTTATAAGAGTTGATAAAAGAGATAGCAGTTCTAAAAGCATCAATCATAGGAGTTACAGTAATAAGAGCTTCCTTAACTATCAGATTAATAATATGACATGCACACCTTTGATGCAAAAAGAGATCAGCACCCAAATATTGCTTAAGTAGAGGTTTAAGTGCATCCATGGCTTTATTATTAGAAGAAGCATTGTCTAAAGTTACAGAAAACACCTTATGCAGTATACCATAATCATTTAGCACAGTAGTAACACGTTCAACAATGTTTTCAGCATTATGGGACACATCAATAAGCCTTAACCCAAGCACCCTCTTTTCAAGTTGCCAATCAAAATTAATGAAATGACCAACAACACTCAAATAATCCTGCTTAGCATTTCCAGACCAAATATCAGAAGTTATAGCAACAGATGTAATAGCATTACTCTTCAAAGATTCTACCAGTTTATCACGCTTCTCAGAGAAGTACCTCATAAGATCCCTACCTGTAGTTTGCTTAGAAACAGTTTTAAACCTGGGATTATGAGCAGTTCTAATGTAATCTTCCCAGGCCTCAGTTTCACCAATACTGAGGGGAAGATCTAACCTAGCAAGCAAACGAACAAGCTGAACACGAGCAACCTCAGGATCGTACTCCCAGTTTCGGATAATACCATCCTTAAGGAAAGTAATGTGAGACTGAGTCATGCGATTTTTTTCATGTTTCTTAGGGCAAGTATCCATATGACGGAGTAAATGGCCAGTACCAAATTTAGAAAGAGCAGTATACTCCTTCTTACAGTGGTGACATCGAGCACCATACCTGACCTTCTGCCCGTTCTCAATTTTGAAGAGCTTCTCGAAGTCCTCCCAACATGCAGAGGTGGACTACCGGTTTGATGGCTTGACGGAGCCCTCACCGGTTGCAGCGGCCTCACCGGTGGCAGCGGCCTCAATGACCGCACCGGGAGCAGCTGCATCACCGTCGGACGCGGAAGTAGCGCCAGTGCCACCGCCACCGCGAGAATGGGCGGCGACGGCGGCGACCTCCCGTCGAAGCCGCGCATGAGTCCGGTTGAAGAGCTCCTCAGCAGCACGAGGGCCTAAGAGCGCCTCGGCATCACCAATCATGTCGTCCTCGTCATCTCCGGCCATCCCACAGAGCCGCAGCTCGTCGTTGATGGTCATGGAGTGACCAATCTCCTCCGCCTCCGATTCTGACATCGCGCTGCTGCCGGCCTCCGGTCCCTCAACGACTACAAAAGAAAAACAAAAAGAAAGAAACTTGTTAGTCCAGATCCACAGATCTAACCGAAAAAATGAAGAAAGGAGAAAACAAAAGATGAACGGGGACTCGGGGAGCACCGGATCTGGACGTACCTCTTAGGCCGGAGCACCGGATGTGCCAGCGGCAACGACGACGGCGGGTTCGGCTAGATCCGTCACCCTAGTGCCTCAACGCATCCTCACGGACACGGAGCCCCAAGATGACCGGAGTCCGGCGGCGGCGACGAGGCCGACGAGGCGGAAGAAACAGAGAAGACCAGGGGACGCAAGAGGGGGACGAGGCTACATTTATGGTCAGGGAGGAAGAAGATCGGAGTGTAGGTCCAATCCGTCTCACCGTGCCGCCCGCGAGCTGCCGGAGTCGAGCGAGAGGTCGAGGAGAAGGGGATCTAGGGTTCCGACGGAGGGGAGCGGGCGAGAGAGACGAGAGAGGAGCGAGAGAGGAGAGAGACGACCGAGAGACGAAATGAACTAGGGTTTCACCGGTGGGGGGCTGAGGCCGCCGCTCGGCGTTATATAGCAGCGCCCCCCACTTGGTGATCCAACGGTCAGGACGCGAAGGGGCAGGGCATCGGACGGCTCAACCGTGCCGGCCCCGTGCCGCCCGTTGGAGCGGGCCGTGCTCGTGCCGTGCCGCCGTGTCGCCAATGCGGCCCAGGCACGGGCACGGTGTTAGCGGGCCGGGCCGTTTTCGGGCCGGGCCAAATCCGTGCCGTGCCTGGGCCGGACCAACGGGCTTAGCCCGTTTGGAAAACTATATCGTCGGCACCACCGCATCTATGTCCCGCTTCCTCCTGCTCGACGACGACAACTCCGAAGGCGGCAGAACCACCGCCGCAACCGCCGACGAGGACGTCGTCCACGTGAAGTTCAGGTTCATGATGCACGAGGTGTATGATAGGTCGCCAGTTTTCATGTCTGGCACGGTCGATGCCGCCTTCAGCAGGCGGAGCAACGCGCATGGCTTCGAGCGCTTCGTCTCACGCGACGACTTCGAGAAGACGGCGCTTTTCAAGAGGGATCGCTTCGCGATCCAGTGCCGCCTCACCATCTTTCCGACGGGCAGTAAAGGGACCACCGTCCAGATGTCGAGCACCGTCCGCCCGGATCCATCAGTCGTCCAGGCGACGCCGCCGCCACCTGCCTCGCCGAAACCATCCGTGGTGCCAGTGCCACCGTCTGCGCCGCCATCGACGCCGACACCATCTGTTGTGAGGGCGAGGATGCCACCACCGGCTGCCTCGCCAAAACCATCGGTGGTGACGGCTGCACCGCCGCCTGCCTCGCCGGCGCCATCTGTCGCAATGTCGACTGCGCCGCCGCTGTCTGTCAAACCAGAACCACTCGTCGCAGGGGTGAATGTAAGAATCTGTCTCGGCGGTACAGAGGGCCACGGCGCCGCCACTCTCTGGGCTGCCCGCCGACCTTGGCGCCTCCTCGCGACAAAGGAAGGAGCAGACATGGAATTGGAAGTGCGGGGCAAGGTGTTCGCGGCGCACAAGTCAGTTCTCGCTGCCCGGTCGCCGGTTTTCATGGAGGAACTCTTCGGGCCAGCGAAGGAGGAGGACACCAGCTACGTGTGCATCATCCCCCACGTCCACGTGCATCTCGAGGCGTTCGAGGCTATGCTGCACTACCTGTACTGTACACCGACACGTTGCTGCCGGAGATGGCCATGAACTCGCTGGAAGAAGGCGTGGTGCTACCTGAGGATTTGCTTGCCGCTGCGGATCGATATAAGCTGAAAGATCTGAAGCTGCTGATTGAGAACAAGATGTGAAATCATGTCGGCGTGAGCACGGTCTTGCCGATGTTGGGGCTAGCAGAGCGCTACAAGTGCTGCAAGTTTAAGAAGATGTGCCTAGGGTTCATCGGTTCTTGCGGGAACACAAGCGTGGTCATGGCGATGAATGGCCTCGAGATTCTAGCAAGAAGCAGCCCATCTGTCATCAAGGGTGTAATCAGCGAGATTTTGGATGCAAGGGAGGCAAGGAGGAGGCGTCTCATCAATTTCTGTATTTTTTCTTTCTGTTTCATCTTGCCATTCTTATTGTTTGCAATTTTCTCTTGAAAAACTATCCAGGCTTATTACGTCTGACCTGAACATTGTGTTAAAGCATACCTTTTTACTGTGATGCTTGGTTGGTCATTTTTCATCAACAAATTAAGGTTAAGAAGATAATTCTGTATTTTGGTGTCCTCCGTGTCTCTAAAAGATAAACCATACCCATTTTAGAGTACTTGGTTCATGTCATTGCATTGCAACAGGAGTAAAACATTAGGCCACCGCAGTACGATAAAGCGTGACAATATATAATAAAATTTTGTTTGGACTCGTACATTGTGAGGCCCCTTTGGAAGGAAGGAAATTTTCCTGCTTCCTGGTCTTTCATGTGAAACAAAACTGGTTTATCTGAAATTCCTGCTTGATTTCTATAAAATTACTGTATTCCAAAAGGACCCTAGCTATTTTTCTTATATATCTATATCTATACCTCTATATATATATATATTTTTAATAATAATAAAGAGCAAAATTTTCGCCAACATTTTTTTTCACCTACATGTAAGATGTAAGACTCCTCCTAAACCAAGATTACATGTAAGATGTAAGACCTAAACCACGAGGACACAATCTCTCTATGGCAAAAAGAAAAAAGAAAAAAAAGAGACCCAAACCAAGAGTCTGTACTGCAAAAAAGAATAAAAAGAATAAAAATTTGTGGCCAATGAGGACATGATCTCTACGACAAAAAGAAAAAAAAACTCGGCGTTTATGGAAAGACATGATCTCTACGTCAAAAAGAAATAAAGAGTCGGCAATTATGGAAAAAAGATCCAAATCTCTCTATTGCAAAAAAAAAAAGAAAAAAAGAAACCCAAACCAAGAGTCTGTACTGCAAAAAAGAAAAAAAGGAAAAATTTGTTGCCAATGAGGACATGATCTCTATGAGAAAAAGAAAAAAAAACTCGGCGTTTATGGAAAGAGATGATCTCTACGGCAAAAAGAAAAAAAGAGTCAGCAATTATGAAAAAAAAAAGAAAAAGATCCAAACTAAAGAAACTTATCGTGGTAAGACTCCTCCTAAACCAACGAGGACACAATCTCTCTATGGCAAAAAAAAAAGAAAAAAAAAGAGACCCAAACCAAGTGTCTGTACTACAAAAAACAAAGTGCACATTTGCCTGATGTTTGGATCATAAATTGTTCTAGAACCCCTTCTTTTTTTGTTAAATGGCACAACACACATTCGAACTAAAATTATGTGCTACTATTAAGTTCCGGTTCCAACGCACCGTGCTCCGAGTGGAAAAAGAGGACAAAGATGTGAGAGTAAATAGAAAGAGAATACGATTCCGGTTAATAAATAACAAAAAGAAAAAAAGACCTGAATTAATTCGAAAATAGTTTAGGATTTCTAATTCCAGTTAATAAATAACTAAAAGAAAAAAGAGAAAACCTGAATTAATTCGAAAATAGTTTAGGACTTCTAATGCAAAAAAAAAAATTATTAGTCAAATCAACGTAAACTTATAGAATAAATTACAATTAGTATTAAAAATGTAAAATCAATATTTTAAGGTTTCGTGCATTGCTATAGACGTGGACAACTATAGAAGTTAAGCTATTGTGTGTGGCAGAACCGCCTGAATTAACACACTTTTAGAGGCGCTGTCTTCCACTAGACACTAAGCACCCCAAAAGTGAGCCAAGTCAAGCAGTTCTGTCGAGCACACCCAACGGGAGAACTCGAAACGTTCCACAATTTTACACCCGGGATCCAATAATGAGTACAAGCTTATAATACTTAATCCATTTCATACAACAAAGAGTCTCAGAAATTCTTTATTACAGTACCAAAGTTCAGAGTGCGATAAATTAAACAGCGGAATAAAACAACATCTAGCGGAGCGGTATAAGGATCCGTCTGTGCCCACCAGAAGAATCCTCCACACAACAGCTAGCTTCTTAAGCAGCACCTGCAACAAGGGTAAATAAACCCTGAGTACACAATGTACTCGCAAGACTTACCCGACTAGGAATATATTTTCCCGACTCTCAAGGATTATGATAGGCTTTATGGCTTGTGGGTTCTTGTTTGCGGAAAGCAATACTAAGAGTGAGTCCTTATTTCATTAATTTATTAGCAGCCATGTTAAATTTATTATCCAACCTGCTATGTAAGCACCTGTTCTATCATCAAGCAAGGGTTGAGCAATCAGAATCATTTTTCCATCTTTCATATGCCAGTTCTTACTACGGTGCCAGAGTGCAGTCAAGCCGTACCGTCACGTAGAAACGGCGATTCGCGAATCAATGTGCCCAGCTGGGTACCCCGAAAAACACACGCCTCGCTTGTACCCCAGGCACAAGCAAGACCAACCCGTTCCCCTCCTGTCACAGGTTTCCAGGTCCCCGTCCAAACTTGGACTCCTAGCTCCCGTACTTGAGGCCCGGCCTCAATACGGTGCTAAGACCTCCACCTATCCCCGCCTCCAATCAGTCGGTCCGGAAAGAGCCGGAGCCCATGACAAGAGAGTAACAAGTCTTCCTAGCCCCCATCCGCTAGTATATGCTCGGGATAATAAATCTGTGACTTGACCGGGGATCCAGTGCAACGAACGGTCCTTAATCGACACGGACAGGGAAAAAGTGCAACCAAGCTATGCCCCGTGGCCGCGGGACATAACCTGTTACACCCACCAATACCCATACCATATCCCTGCCCGGTCACCATTTCCTTTTCCATCATTTCATCATTAGGGTAATAATAATAATAATAACCACCTATTGTGAGTAACGACAGGTTACTCACGCTACCGATAAACCTAAGCAAAGCAGCTACACGATCCTGTACTAGTAAGACTCATGGGTAGATATATATATATGCATGTGGATATCATAAAACTCCTGCAACGTAAATGCACAACCTATATATATATATATATATATAATAATTTGTAAAATAAGGGTTATGCACCGGGGCTTGCCTTGGGCAGGCGCAGTGTCAGCAAGGTCAGTCAGTAGTGGCTCCTGGACCTCCTCCGGTATGAGGATCTCCTCGTACTCTTCGATGACTTCGTCGTACTCCTGCTCGCCGAATGTCACGATCTCCAGTGGCTCGTCCTCTATATGCATGCAGTGATGATGATGCAATAATTAATATATAGGCAACCGCAACTCTTAAAATAAGAATACACTTATCATGCTAACAAACTAGCTCTACTGATCACATAGCCACCGAATATCATTTCATTAACAAGAACAATTTCGCAACTAAATTCTTAAATAATTTAATATGCTTTCCATCAGGGTATGTTAGCTACCTTAATAAATTAGCTATTCAGAGGCTACAAAGTTATAGAGAGCATCTAATATTACCATGAGCCTACTGTATAATTTTTAGGGCTAGCACTTCTACCGATGCATCACAAAAAGTCATTCTCTAAATAACCATAACAATAATAAGCATTTTAATATAATAAATTAACCCTAAAGGTATCACTGAACTGCATGAACTAAATACACTAACAGATAGATCATGAATTTAGGAACCTAACAAAATTTATTTCATGATAAATGCATAAATTCAAATGAGCTCTAGAGATGAAGAAAATGGTATTATTGGAGGAGGCTAATCACGCAATTGAACTTGTTGACTTGCACATGACTGTGGGTCTAGAATTACTAGATGAGACCACGGGTCAAGAAAATAATAAAGAAGAAGAATGAAGGAATTCTTACAGGCTAGCTACCTCAGAATTGAATGAAGTGCCACCTACGGTGATCGATGTGCGGAGGCAATGCAAGAGGAGAGACACCAGGGAGCTTAGCAAATGCTTGCCCTGCGTGGAGTGGAGCAGAGCCATATATAGCACTGATCGTGGGTGGTCATGACAAGCTAAGTAGTCTGGAAGCACGAAACGAGTTGGCAGGGTTGTCCTCTGGCTCCGTGCCGTGTGCGGTGGTGAGGTCTTGGTCATGAGAGAATTAATTCAAGGATTGAACTTTGAGTGGTCTTGGACTTACGAGCATGTCAGGACTAGGGTGGGCTTTGGGCTGAACGTGCTCAGCGGTGGGGTGCTGGTTCATTTATGCAGGTCAAGGAATTAATTGAGGAGGAGATCACAGGTCAAGGAAACATTAGAGAATAAGAAGATCAATTGTAAACTAGCTACCTCAGCTGATGATAGCTCGGGGAGAAATCGATAGACGCAGCTCTCTCGGGCAAGAACAGAAGAACTTGATTTGAGAGGAAGAAACAAGTGAGCAGCGGAGCGAAATAGCTCGGCGTATCCTTTTAAAGACAGAAGACGCAGGAATAGAGAAGCGAAGACATGACAACGACGCGTCATAAGGTTAGTAGCTAAACTAGCTTGCTTAAAGGTAATAAAGCGCCGCGGGAACGACGTGCTGCATGGACAAACAACATTTTCCACTGGCTAGGTGATTTTTCCACGGATGAACAGTAACTTCTGCGTGTGAACAGTGATTTCCACGCGTGAACAGTGCTTCCTGCACTGCTACAGTATCGACGTATGGAAAATCTACGCTTCTGCAGTCTGTCGTGTTGAAAAAACTTCACTGCTGCATTGCTACGTGAGAAAAGTTTGCTCTGGTACCGTTCTGACATGTTGAAACTCCCTGCTGCTATAGGCTGGCGTGAAAAAAGAGTACGTGCACCGCGTTTGCAGAGCAGTGAGCGAGCGGCATGCTCGCCGGCCGAACTTGTGAGTGAGATTAATGCGTAGCGTGTGCGACACACTATGGCAGTGGTAGCGCGTCGTGCACTGATGATTTTTTTTTTGGTGATTAGCAAGCGAAGTAAAGGCGGGATAATTAGAACAACGAGAGATGACAGTGGCGCGTCGCGAGATTGATAGAGATAAAAATCTTACCAAGTGGTATGCTAATAATTAGCGAATGACAATAATTTATCATTTGACTTTGTGGCTAAGGAGCTCTCACGTGGAGAGAGATGACGTGCTGCTGGAAGGACAACTTGGACAAGGAATAAATTAGAGCTCAAATTAAGAATTAGTGCAACAAAATTTAATTTCTCATTTTGCCACAAACAATAATACATAAACATGATGCTCATGACATGGTTTAGTGATTTGTTAACGCGGTAACACCGAGGGTGTTACAGCTCAACCCCCCTAAAAGAAAATCTCGACCCGAGATTTCACGTGCCTAGTGTGAGAAAAGAGATAGAAATAAATTTTTAATCTCGATAATTACATTGATGAGCTAGGAAGGAGATGAGGATAATTCTTCAAAATATAACTCTCAAGTTCCCAAGTAGCTTCATCCTCCGAGTGATTCTGCCATTGGACTTTGTAAAATTTCACCACATTGTTTCTTGTCACCCTTTCTTTTTCATCCAAAATTTTGACTGGATGCTCAACATAAGAAAGATCAGGTTGGAGAGGGAGTCCTTCGATCTCCACTGCCTCATCAGGAACTCGCAAACACTTTTTCAACTGAGACACATGAAAAACATCATGGACGGCTGACAATATATCTGGGAGCTGGATGCGGTAAGCAACAGTACCACGCCGTTCCAAAACCTTGTAAGGCCCAACATAGCGAGGAGCTAATTTTCCACGGACACCAAACCTATGCACACCTTTCATGGGAGACACTTTAAGATACACATAATCACCAACTTCAAATTGCAAAGGCCTTCTTCTCTTATCCGCATAGGTTTTCTGGCGGTTCTGAGCCGCCTTCAAATGACTCCGAATAATTCCGACTTTCTCTCTTGCTTCATGGATAAAGTCAGGCCCGAAGTAACCACGGTCTCCTACTTCAACCCAGTTGAGCGGTGTCCTACACTTCTTGCCATACAAAGCCTCAAAAGGTGCCATTCGAATGCTTTCTTGATAGCTATTGTTGTAAGAAAACTCAGCCAATCTCAAGCACTCATCCCACTTCTCTGGGAAAGAAATGACACAAGCTCTCAACATATCTTCCAGCACTTGATTGACTCTTTCTGTCTGGCCGTCGGTCTGCGGATGATAAGCTGAACTTCTGAGAAGACTAGTTCCAAGGCATTTTTGGAGTTGAGTCCAAAAGCGGGACATAAAGACCGATCCACGATCAGAAACAATAGTGAGAGGGACTCCATGGAGAGTTACAATGCGGTCAAAATACAACTTAGCATATTGCATGGCTGTATACCTTCCATCCACAGGAAGAAAATGGGCAGACTTTGTAAGACGATCCACAATAACCCAAATAGAATCATGCCCTTTTACTGTGCGAGGCAATCCTGTAATAAAATCCATAGAAATATCCTCCCATTTCCACACTGGGATTGGCAAAGGCTGTAGGAAACCAGGCGTACGCATATGGTCTGCCTTCACCCTTCCACAAATATCACATTCTGCAATATACTTAGTGATATCCTGCTTCATATTTGACCACCAATACAAGTGGCGCAAATCATGGTACATCTTGTTACTTCCCGGATGAATGGATAGCCTGGAACTATGGGCTTCCTCCAAAATCTTTCTTCTAAGCTCATCACTTCCGGGAACCACCAACCGATTCTTGTATCTCACCACACCTTGTTCATCAATGCTGAAATGAGGACCACGTCCTTCAGCAATCAACTTCTTGATATGAGGAATCTCCAAAACATCCTGCCTTTGCTCAATGATAATTTGCTCCAATAAATCTGAGACTAGAGCAATGTGAGCTAAAACTGCAGAGTGAGAGAGAGGTAAGGACTCTTCATCTTTCTGATGTGACTTCCGACTCAACGCATCAGCCACCACATTGGCTTTTCCAGGATGATAATGGACTTCTAGATTATAATCCTTGATTAACTCAAGCCATCTCCTTTGCCTCATATTTAACTCGGGTTGAGTGAAAATATACTTGAGGCTCTTGTGATCCGTATAAATATGCACCTTGTTTCCCAATAGATAATGCCTCCAAATCTTTAGAGCGTGCACCACTGCAGCCAGCTCTAAATCATGGGTGGGATAATTCACTTCATGCTTCTTCAGTTGACGAGAAGCATAAGCTATCACCCGTCCCTCTTGCATAAGCACACAACCAAGACCTGTCTTGGATGCATCACAATACACATCAAATGGCTTGTCAATATCCGGTTGGGCAAGAATAGGGGCAGAGGTAAGAAATTTCTTCAAAGCTTGGAAGGCTTCCTCACAGGCTGGACTCCACACAAACTTGGAGTCTTTCTGAAGCAACTTGGTCATAGGCTGAGCTATCTTGGAGAAATCAGGAATGAAGCGTCGATAATAACCGGCAAGACCAAGAAACTGACGGATCTGATGTACCGATTTTGGAGAATTCCAACTAAGCACATCATGCACCTTGCTAGGATCTACCGATACACCTTCAGGGGTCAGAACATGTCCCAAAAACTGCACCCTATCCAACCAAAACTCACATTTGCTGAACTTGGCATACAGCTTGTGCTCCCGCAGTCGGTTCAGGACTGTGCGAAGGTGTTGTGCATGTTCTTCTTCATTCTTGGAATATATCAAAATATCATCAATGAACACCACTACAAACTTATCTAACTCCGGCATAAAGACTGAGTTCATGAGGTACATGAAGAATGCAGGAGCATTGGTGAGACCAAAAGACATGACTAGGTACTCATAAAGCCCATACCTAGTAGAGAAAGCTGTCTTTGGTATATCTTGGGGCCGAATTTTTATTTGGTGATACCCAGAACGAAGATCAATTTTGGAAAACACTCTAGCACCAGCCAACTGATCAAACAAAGCATCAATGCGAGGCAAAGGGTACTTATTCTTGATGGTTACCGCATTGAGAGGGCGATAATCCACACACATCCGCAGAGTGTCGTCCTTCTTCTTCACAAAAATAGCTGGACAACCCCATGGAGAAGAACTAGGACGGATAAACCCCTTCTTCAGCAATTCCTCTAATTGCTTCTTCATTTCTGCTAGTTCTGGTGGAGCCATGCGGTAAGGACGCCGTGAAATAGGAGCAGTGCTAGGCTCTAACTCTATGATAAACTCCACATCTCTATCTGGTGGTAACCCAGGTAAATCTTCAGGGAAGACATCAGGAAACTCACAGACCACAGGAATAGAGGCAAGATCAGGAGAAGCTTCAACATTAGCGGCGACTGGTGAAGCAGAATTTAGAGAGATACGGAGAGACATCCTATCCTCAGAAGAAGGAAGTCGTAACTCAACAACTCTCCTCTTAAGGTCCAAGACTACCCCATAAACCTTCAACCAATTCATGCCCAGGATTGCATCAATGCCTTGTCCAGGTAGCAACATGAACTGGAGACGGTAAGTGTGAGTGGCCAGCACTAAGCTGACTGTGTCCGTCCGGGTATTTATGCACATCTGCGCACCCGGAGTGCTAATTTTATAGGCAAAAGGAATAGCCATAAGAGATATATTGTGTCTTTCTGCAAACCCCATGCTCATGAATGAATGTGATGCTCCAGAATCAAATAACACAAATGCTGGGTGGGAGTCAATGGTAAACATACCAGCCATCACAGGCTCATTCTGTAGGATCTCCTCAGCCTCGGTGTAGTTAACCTGTCCCGAGCGACTCACTGGCACCTTTTTCTTAATAATCGTCCTCTTGATCAAGCGAGAGTTGGCAGACGGCTGGGAAGGCTGAGCCGCCCGATTCTCGGGACACTCCCGAGCAAAATGGCCCTCCTTGCCACACTTGAAACAAGCAGTAGACTTGATCATCTGCCCCTGACAAGGCGGAAACTGCGGTCCCTGGGGCTGCTGCACCTGCTGAGTAGGTGCACGGTACTGAGTCGGCGGTGTTTGCCGAGTCTGCTGAGGCTGCCGAGACGGCTGTCCACCTGGGGGATGGTAGGACATCCTCTTGACAACTTGCATCTTTTGTGACTGCGGGTGACTAGAAGACCCAGAGATTCCCCGCTTGCGCTTCCACTCAGCCTGAGTGTCACGCTGCAGTCCTTCCATAGCAATGGCAGCATTCATCAGAGTACCAAAGGTCTGATAGTTCCCAGTATAAAGCTCTTTCTGCAAAATACAAGAGAGGCCACGATAGAAGCGGTCCCTCTTCTTCTCATCTGTGTCAACATGAGTCCCAGCATACTGTGCCAGATGGTTGAATTTATTGGCATACTCCATCACAGACATGCTCCCCTGTTTCAGGTCTAAGAACTCCGAGAGCTTCCTGTTCAGAACACCCGCAGGAATGTAGTACTCTCGGAAGGCAGTGGTGAACTCCTGCCAAGTCACAGGATGACCCACCGGCTGCATGGCATTGAAAGTATCCCACCATGCGCTAGCAGATCCCAAAAGCTGTTGTGCGGCAAAGCGCACCTTCTGCTCATCGGTCACCGTGAGCAGCAGAAACTTCTGCTCCAGCACACGAAGCCAATGCTCCGCGTCTAGAGGCTCTGCAGTCGGCGTGAACGTGGGCGGGTTGGTCTTCAAGAAGTCCTGATAAGAACAGGGCCTCTCAAGACCGCGGGCACCACCCCCGTTCCCGCCGTTGCCACCGTGGCCTCCACGGACGAAGCCACCAAGAGCCTGTGCCATCATCTCCAAGGCACGGGCTGTCTCCTGACGTGAAGCTAACATCTCTGCCATCATCTCCGCAGGAGTCATCGGAGGTGGTGGTGGTGGTGGCGGGGAAGGAGGACCCAAGAGTGGGGCCTCACGGCTCTGTCCATTGGCATTGTTGTTGCCATTGTCGCGACCACTTTCACCATGACCTTCACCAAGGCCACGGCCCGCACCGGCACTGGTGCTCCCACGACCAGACCCAGTGCCCACACGACGGGACCTCAGATCCATCTGCGACCAGATAGTAGCCAACCATTAGGGAACCTCCAGACTAGGAACAAGAGACTTAGAGAAATGACAAGGCTTTTACTAAGGATTGAAGCATTTCTTTTTATTTATTACCCTATCATCTTAACTATCCAAAATTATACGTGAAGGGGGTTTAGCTTAACAGAGTTTCTTCTTATAATGCATGCATCGGCCTATGCGTTCACTCAAGCCGGAATATAGCGGCACTCGTTTGAATTTTTGGCACATCGTACACTCCTTTCCGAACACTAGCGCTTTCTTACGTAGCGTAAGTTAGTGTACCTGCAGAAAAATGGTTAGATAAAATCAGTGCCACTATCCTAGATAGACCATATTGTTAGGGCTTATACTTATTTACGCAGATTTTACCGCATCCTATTTTTCGCAAAGCTTTTGTTGGTCAAAGTTTTAAGTTTTTTAAAAGGTGATTAAGCTCGTGAACTCATTATTAGCTCTGGTACCAACTGTGGCAGAACCGCCTGAATTAACACACTTTTAGAGGCGCTGTCTTCCACTAGACACTAAGCACCCCAAAAGTGAGCCAAGTCAAGCAGTTCTGTCGAGCACACCCAACGGGAGAACTCGAAACGTTCCACAATTTTACACCCGGGATCCAATAATGAGTACAAGCTTATAATACTTAATCCATTTCATACAACAAAGAGTCTCAGAAATTCTTTATTACAGTACCAAAGTTCAGAGTGCGATAAATTAAACAGCGGAATAAAACAACATCTAGCGGAGCGGTATAAGGATCCGTCTGTGCCCACCAGAAGAATCCTCCACACAACAGCTAGCTTCTTAAGCAGCACCTGCAACAAGGGTAAATAAACCCTGAGTACACAATGTACTCGCAAGACTTACCCGACTAGGAATATATTTTCCCGACTCTCAAGGATTATGATAGGCTTTATGGCTTGTGGGTTCTTGTTTGCGGAAAGCAATACTAAGAGTGAGTCCTTATTTCATTAATTTATTAGCAGCCATGTTAAATTTATTATCCAACCTGCTATGTAAGCACCTGTTCTATCATCAAGCAAGGGTTGAGCAATCAGAATCATTTTTCCATCTTTCATATGCCAGTTCTTACTACGGTGCCAGAGTGCAGTCAAGCCGTACCGTCACGTAGAAACGGCGATTCGCGAATCAATGTGCCCAGCTGGGTACCCCGAAAAACACACGCCTCGCTTGTACCCCAGGCACAAGCAAGACCAACCCGTTCCCCTCCTGTCACAGGTTTCCAGGTCCCCGTCCAAACTTGGACTCCTAGCTCCCGTACTTGAGGCCCGGCCTCAATACGGTGCTAAGACCTCCACCTATCCCCGCCTCCAATCAGTCGGTCCGGAAAGAGCCGGAGCCCATGACAAGAGAGTAACAAGTCTTCCTAGCCCCCATCCGCTAGTATATGCTCGGGATAATAAATCTGTGACTTGACCGGGGATCCAGTGCAACGAACGGTCCTTAATCGACACGGACAGGGAAAAAGTGCAACCAAGCTATGCCCCGTGGCCGCGGGACATAACCTGTTACACCCACCAATACCCATACCATATCCCTGCCCGGTCACCATTTCCTTTTCCATCATTTCATCATTAGGGTAATAATAATAATAATAACCACCTATTGTGAGTAACGACAGGTTACTCACGCTACCGATAAACCTAAGCAAAGCAGCTACACGATCCTGTACTAGTAAGACTCATGGGTAGATATATATATATGCATGTGGATATCATAAAACTCCTGCAACGTAAATGCACAACCTATATATATATATATAATAATTTGTAAAATAAGGGTTATGCACCGGGGCTTGCCTTGGGCAGGCGCAGTGTCAGCAAGGTCAGTCAGTAGTGGCTCCTGGACCTCCTCCGGTATGAGGATCTCCTCGTACTCTTCGATGACTTCGTCGTACTCCTGCTCGCCGAATGTCACGATCTCCAGTGGCTCGTCCTCTATATGCATGCAGTGATGATGATGCAATAATTAATATATAGGCAACCGCAACTCTTAAAATAAGAATACACTTATCATGCTAACAAACTAGCTCTACTGATCACATAGCCACCGAATATCATTTCATTAACAAGAACAATTTCGCAACTAAATTCTTAAATAATTTAATATGCTTTCCATCAGGGTATGTTAGCTACCTTAATAAATTAGCTATTCAGAGGCTACAAAGTTATAGAGAGCATCTAATATTACCATGAGCCTACTGTATAATTTTTAGGGCTAGCACTTCTACCGATGCATCACAAAAAGTCATTCTCTAAATAACCATAACAATAATAAGCATTTTAATATAATAAATTAACCCTAAAGGTATCACTGAACTGCATGAACTAAATACACTAACAGATAGATCATGAATTTAGGAACCTAACAAAATTTATTTCATGATAAATGCATAAATTCAAATGAGCTCTAGAGATGAAGAAAATGGTATTATTGGAGGAGGCTAATCACGCAATTGAACTTGTTGACTTGCACATGACTGTGGGTCTAGAATTACTAGATGAGACCACGGGTCAAGAAAATAATAAAGAAGAAGAATGAAGGAATTCTTACAGGCTAGCTACCTCAGAATTGAATGAAGTGCCACCTACGGTGATCGATGTGCGGAGGCAATGCAAGAGGAGAGACACCAGGGAGCTTAGCAAATGCTTGCCCTGCGTGGAGTGGAGCAGAGCCATATATAGCACTGATCGTGGGTGGTCATGACAAGCTAAGTAGTCTGGAAGCACGAAACGAGTTGGCAGGGTTGTCCTCTGGCTCCGTGCCGTGTGCGGTGGTGAGGTCTTGGTCATGAGAGAATTAATTCAAGGATTGAACTTTGAGTGGTCTTGGACTTACGAGCATGTCAGGACTAGGGTGGGCTTTGGGCTGAACGTGCTCAGCGGTGGGGTGCTGGTTCATTTATGCAGGTCAAGGAATTAATTGAGGAGGAGATCACAGGTCAAGGAAACATTAGAGAATAAGAAGATCAATTGTAAACTAGCTACCTCAGCTGATGATAGCTCGGGGAGAAATCGATAGACGCAGCTCTCTCGGGCAAGAACAGAAGAACTTGATTTGAGAGGAAGAAACAAGTGAGCAGCGGAGCGAAATAGCTCGGCGTATCCTTTTAAAGACAGAAGACGCAGGAATAGAGAAGCGAAGACATGACAACGACGCGTCATAAGGTTAGTAGCTAAACTAGCTTGCTTAAAGGTAATAAAGCGCCGCGGGAACGACGTGCTGCATGGACAAACAACATTTTCCACTGGCTAGGTGATTTTTCCACGGATGAACAGTAACTTCTGCGTGTGAACAGTGATTTCCACGCGTGAACAGTGCTTCCTGCACTGCTACAGTATCGACGTATGGAAAATCTACGCTTCTGCAGTCTGTCGTGTTGAAAAAACTTCACTGCTGCATTGCTACGTGAGAAAAGTTTGCTCTGGTACCGTTCTGACATGTTGAAACTCCCTGCTGCTATAGGCTGGCGTGAAAAAAGAGTACGTGCACCGCGTTTGCAGAGCAGTGAGCGAGCGGCATGCTCGCCGGCCGAACTTGTGAGTGAGATTAATGCGTAGCGTGTGCGACACACTATGGCAGTGGTAGCGCGTCGTGCACTGATGATTTTTTTTTTGGTGATTAGCAAGCGAAGTAAAGGCGGGATAATTAGAACAACGAGAGATGACAGTGGCGCGTCGCGAGATTGATAGAGATAAAAATCTTACCAAGTGGTATGCTAATAATTAGCGAATGACAATAATTTATCATTTGACTTTGTGGCTAAGGAGCTCTCACGTGGAGAGAGATGACGTGCTGCTGGAAGGACAACTTGGACAAGGAATAAATTAGAGCTCAAATTAAGAATTAGTGCAACAAAATTTAATTTCTCATTTTGCCACAAACAATAATACATAAACATGATGCTCATGACATGGTTTAGTGATTTGTTAACGCGGTAACACCGAGGGTGTTACATTGTGGCGGCTGCATTTGTGCAAAAAGATAAAGCAAATAAGTTAAACGTTTAATAGTTTTTTTCTCCCGTTGCAACGCACGGACATGTTTGCTAGCCTAATCTATACCTAATAATAATAAAGAGGCAAAATTTTAGCCACTTTTTTGGTCCATCTATTTTTTGGTCCGTCTCCCTCTAATTACTAGATAATGGAGAGTTTTTTTTCTTCATTCGGACATATATATATATATATATATATAACCCGTGCTCATACGTATATAAACACACAAGACTTTTTGAGTAATCTGAATTGAAATCCTTATTCAAATAGAGTCCTTTATCAAAGTATGAATAGAAATCCTAATCCAAATAGGAAAGAATATCTCTCTCTTCTATCTTTATTTTCTTTCTTGTTTCTTTCCAAAAACGCTCAGACTTTTCAGTTTTTTTTTTTTTGCCTTATTGGAGACTGTCCGTCATGAACGAGAGGACATGAGGCTTTTCCTGTTTCCATATATGTTGTCAATTTATATATATATATATTTTTTCAGATAGTCTTTTTCCTATTTGATGTATTTTTTAAATACTATTTTCCATGTTACGTCTTTCTTTTTTCAGTACCGAGTTGAAGTAAAAAAATGCTTCACCGGTGATATTCCTCTAGATTAATTGTGTGTTATTGCTCTAGATCGGCTTCTTAACAAAAAGTTGCAGGATGAAATATTTATACCCCAAGTAAATTCACCGTAAGTAGAATTGCATTGGTTGATTCTTTGATGTTATAACAGAAAGTACAAGTGAAAACGTGCGACCCTATGTCGTAGATGTAATTGGTTACTTAAGTAGAATAAAATATATTGACTCAAAATTATTTGCGTAAGTTTTTTTTAGCATAATGTTGATTGCAATAAAAATATAATGACATAAATAAAAAAATTATAGCTTTAAAGGCAACCAACACATACATGTCAAAGGATTTGGATAACACTATATCTTTTCTCCCGTTGCAACGTACGGGCATTTATGCTAGTATATTAAGAAATGGAAGCAACCATCATTGGAAACAATTAGTAACAAATGAACATATGATTCCACCAAAAAAATGATTAGTACAGTACCTGCCTGGACCGGGAGCGGAGGAGTTCGTGGCTTCGTCAGCTCGCGTCTTGTTTTCTTTGTCCACTGTCGCTGGATTTTGGGATGCTGCCCTCTGTCCCCAATTAAGTGTCGTTTCCGGTTTTTATACCCGCAAGTTTGACGCGATTTGTAGAAAATATGTGCAATATTTGTGTCTCCAAATAAATTTATTAAAAAACTAGATTCAAAGATCTTTCCAATAATACTAATTATATACCATAAATATTAATATTTTTTAACATATATTTAATTAAAAGTGTTTCTCGGGAAGCGTAAAGTGATAAATATTTAGGGACAGAGGGAGTACCGTGTTCTAGGATCTCGCCAGTGAGACTGTGTGGCTTCCTTGCGAGTAGATGCTCAGTGGTCAGGAACTCAGGATACCAAATGACCGCCCTTGCTCTTGAAGTCCGGACTGCAAGTCTGCATCAAACCGGTGTACATCGGCTGGATAATGATTTGCTATGACAAAGACCCTAGGCCTGTTTTATAGGCAAGAGGAAAATAAGGGTGTGTTTAGTTCGTGAAAATTTTTAGCTTTGGATACTGTAGTATTTTCGTTTGATTAGTGTCCAATCATGGACTAATTAGGCTCAAAAGATTCGTCTCGTGATTTTCTAACAAACTATGTAATTAGTTTTTTTCGTCTACATTTAATGTTTCGTGTATATGTCTAAACATTCGATGTAACGGGGAATCTTGAAAAATTTCTAGAACTAAACGTGGCCTAAGCATTGCAATTTGCTTATTTGCATGTACGTCGTTTCAGGTAGCTGGTGGACCGATCGAAAGAAGTAGGGCGGCGCGTGGTGGCCACCGAGTCACCGAGACATTGATTCCACGAGTCGGTGGAGGAGAAACGGTAGGAGAGAGGAAGGGGAAGCAGTACGGGAGAGAACAGAGAAGGGCATGCGTCGATTCTACAGCTCGCTTGGGGAGATGAGGGCGGCGGTCCTCTTGACTGGTGGCCGGCTCAGATGTACGGATGGACGTAGACGAGTGTAAGAATCGGATGGTCCACATAAGTTGATGCCGTGATCCCTGTGGATTAGATAGAATAGGCAGTGGAGATTAACTTTATAAGAGATATAGATATAGATATAAATTAGCAAATTTATATTATAAAAAACATATTTAACAGTGCCATAATAAATATTAATAATATTGTGTATATATATATTTAATTAAAGTTAACCAACCTACTAACGCTCTACTAGTCCATATGTCTACATCACGGTCCTCCGGATAACGATAAATAAGTAAGGTAAAGTCAATAACGTTGATCGGATATTCGGATTGGCCAATCGCGAATCATCCCAGGTCGATCGATTCCATTCGTCCTTCGTACCGGGCCGCTCCAATCCCCCTGGTGGACCGGCACGGCGGCTCCGGCTGACAGAGTGACAGGCCGGCCTGCCCCGCTCTCGTGCGGCCTGTCGTCCACGCCCAGTGGGCCCAGGACGGCTTAAGTGAGCACGTGTACCCTCCGGCGCCCAACCACGTATTGAGGCAGAGTCTGGGCGCTTCTGTGCTCCGGTGCCCATCTCCGACGAGACGAACGCGACGCATCCGTCCGCATCCGCGCTGGAAAAAAGGAAGAAGAAGATGTGCACCGGCAACAAAGTTCAACAGCTACAACATCAGTCGCGACTCGTGAGGCTATAATAAATAGCGACGGAGCACAGGTGTCGATCCACGAAGGCAGGAGCAGCGGTCAGAGTCCGATCCGAGACAAAGAGGCACGAGTGGAGTGATAGGAGCAATGGCGGCGGGTGGTGGTGGTGGGTCGTCGCCGGCAAGGCTAGCGCTGCTGGTGGTGGTGGTGGTGGCGGCGGCGATCGTGGCTTGCGGCGGCAAGGTGGTGCACGTGGAGGAGGCGCACCGGCGGAGCATGCTGGCCAATGGCCTCGGCTCGGCTCCTCCCATGGGGTAACTCAACTTTCTTTTGGGAGTTTTTCCTTGCGTGATGAGATGTGATGTTGCCAAGTGTCTAGTAGCTGCGTGTGCGGGCGTGTTGGCCTCGTTTCTGATGTGATTTCTGACCGACCGCAGGTGGAACAGCTGGAATCACTTCCAGTGCGACGGCAACGGCGAGGTGGTCATCAGGGAGACCGATACTTCTTCTGTTCCTCAGTTTCTCGTTTTACTAGTGGAGCTTTGCTTGCTGAATAAAGCAGCTGATGATGAGCTTGCTCTCTCGGTTGCCGCCCATGCCTTGATGGTCCTCAGCCGACGCGCTCGTGTCGACCGGCCTCGCTGCTCTCGGCTATAGATACGTCAACATCGGTGCGCCAGCTCACTCGCTCTAGCCTCTCGGGTTCTTCAGCTACTTCTGGATGCCTTTTCTTTTTCTGAACGATAAAAAAAAAATTAATTGAACTGGATTATCATACGTGTTCTTCCTCTCTCTCCCCATCTCTCAGATGATTGCTGGGCAGAGCCACAACGTGATGCTAAGGTACGTACAACCGATGCTTCAAGTCTCAACTTAACTGAACTGAATAACAATTGGTGCTAAGCAGTAAGCACCTGCTCCGGCCGTTGCATGCAGGGGAATCTGGTGGCCAACACCAAGACGTTCCCGCACGGGATCAAGGCGGTGGCGGATTACGTCCACAGCAAGGGGCTCAAGCTCGGGATCTACTCCGACGCCGGGTGAGATTCAAGCGAACCCTGCTTCTGCTTGGCTGCTTGCCCACACCATTCATTAACGAACCCGAGGGGAACGAGCAGCTTGCTTCGGCCCCCGGCGCTTGTTTTTCTCCACCACCGTCGGCCCGTCCGTGTAACAATTGCTCTGCAGGTTCCAGACCTGCGCCAAGGCCCAGCCCGGGTCCCTCGGCCACGAGGAGCAGGACGCCAAGACCTTCGCGGCGTGGGTGAGCAGAAAAGCAGCATCTGCCATCTATGATAGCATTTTTTTTCTTCTTCTTCTTCAAGGGAACATCATGTGTGATTTGCGATGTGTTCATTGGCTCTGTCAACGCACGCAGGGAGTGGATTACCTCAAGTACGACAACTGTGACAACGGCGACCTCAAGCCGCTGGAGAGGTCAGACTCAGACTCACACATGCCCTCCTTCCCTGAGCCCCTCCCCTGTCCATCTGAACATCTCCTTGATCGATGGCAATGGCATCATCACATCGGCATGTGACTGTCGGAGCCGAGTAAATGTACGTACCTGACACTGACAGGTTTTGTGGCACGTGAACAGGTACCCGGAGATGAGCAGAGCGCTGATGAAGGTGGGGCGGCCGATCTACTTCTCGCTCTGCGAATGGTACGGTAACCACTAATCAGACGTCTCTTGATCGCCATGATCGGTTTCGTGACCAGTCAGTGACTCACGCGGCCTCTCGCCTTGCCGGGGATCTATCGCTAGGAGCGACATGCACCCGGCGAAGTGGGGGGCGGCCTACGGCAACAGCTGGAGGACCACCAACGACATCGCCGACACTTGGGACAGGTCAAGAGATCTCTGACTGACTGCTTCTTGCGTTGCGGCCTCGCCGTTGTCCTGTCCTGTCCAGATTGTTTTGATATGATACCTGTTGTTACCGGCGTTCCAGCATGATCGCCACGGCGGACCAGAACGAGGTGTGGTCGGAGTACGCGCGCCCCGGCGGCTGGAACGGTCTGTACATTACACCATCAGTTGCCGGATCCTAGTTCCGACAACGTGTTTCATGATCATACTTCTCCGGTGGTTTGGCGTGCAGATCCGGACATGCTGGAGGTGGGCAACGGGGGCATGACCAACAGCGAGTACGTCGTGCACTTCAGCCTCTGGGCGATCTCCAAGGTGAGACTGCAGGCATACATACCTGCTCCCTGCATCTCGGTACAGTACAGACACAGCGTTTAGGGCCAGTCCCATGAATGTGC
This sequence comes from Saccharum hybrid cultivar R570, assembly GCA_038087645.1. Taxonomy (NCBI): domain Eukaryota; kingdom Viridiplantae; phylum Streptophyta; class Magnoliopsida; order Poales; family Poaceae; genus Saccharum; species Saccharum hybrid cultivar. The sequence continues at coordinate 45,228 of JAQSUU010000003.1, read as the reverse complement.
AGGCACCTCTCATCATCGGCTGCGACGTGAGGCACATGTCGCAGGAGACGTACGACATCGTGGCCAACAAGGAGGTGATCGCCGTCAACCAAGGTGAGAGCGCCGAGCGTGACCACTAGCATTCCCAGTTTCAGTTTACCGACGGCAGGCGATGGACTGTTTCCGTTCTGTTTGGGCATGCGATGCGATGCGATGCGATGCGTTGCGTTGCGTGCAGATCCGCTGGGCGTGCAGGGGAAGAAGGTTCGGATGGAGGGCAGCAGCGAGATCTGGGCGGCGCCGCTCTCCGAGTACCGGACGGCGGTGGTGCTCCTGAACCGGCACGCCAAGGACGAGGCCACCATCACCGCGCACTGGGACGACATCGGCCTCCCCGCCGGCACGCCCGTCGAGGCCAGGGACCTGTGGCTGGTACGTACGCGAATCGGTCAGCGAGTGCGAGCGAGCCTTGACTGACACTGACTCGGGTGTTGTGTGTCGCACGCAGCACGAGACGCTGGACGCCACGTTCACGGACAAGATGAGCTTCGACGTCGCGCCGCACACGTGCAGGATGTTGGTCCTCAAGCCCAGCATCAACATCCGGTGAACTACACTACACCACGCCGCATACGGCAGGCGACATCAGCACTGGTTGGTACCATACCAGGCGATTCATTTGTACTGCAGCCTAATTGCATACACGTGGGATCAATCACCAAGAATGTTTCTTGTTCCTTTTATTGTGCCGTGTACTGTGTGGGGAAAGATGCTCTCGACTCAACTGAGATACTGGGCCCTCGGCCTCATGGTGGTCTGTCGGGCAGGCTGTAGCGATCCCATGGAGAGCAAAACGCGGCCCAGCCCAACTGTGAACCGAAATTCACCGCACCGGCCCAGGCAGGTTTCCCTCAGGTTTCCCATCCGGACATCCGGTTATTACGTCTGTTTGGTTTGGTGTCCGTCCGGCGACCAGTTCAAATATTATATTATGCTGTAAGTATCTTGGAATCCAGCAGCAACGCCTGGAGTGGTGAGGTTCATGCGATCAAAGCGCGGCCTAAAACACGCTGCTGTGTCGTGCGCGACCAGGATCCAGGGAGTAGCGAGCCGATTATCGATCCTCTTCTGTGTTATATGCATGCAGTCTGTACCAACTACTAATACCCGGTGGGACCTCGTCCCCCCGCGGATCGAGTTTTTTTTGTACCAACTACTAACCATGCTGAAGCTGAACTGTCCACTAGTTCTGTGTAGGAGCCATGTCTTCAGCAGTGGCCAATCGTCGTCTCATCGTCTGGGATCATACTTATCCTATCGACAGCTGCTAGGATGATCCATGTGCGTGGATAGGTTGTTAATCTCCCGTCACAGGCAAATTAAAGCCCGTGTTAGCTACGTTCAACGAGAGAGACAGAGACTGAAAGTATTTGAAGATGGTCGGGTGTCCGGGTCGATCCGTTCTGTTTCATTCGATCCGGACACGCAGGCGGTGTGTGTGTGTGTCCTTTGCAGCTTTGTCCCACCAAGCGATCGAGACAGCGGGATACGGATCGAAGGCGAGCGAAGTGGAAGCGTGCAGACGATCAGCGCGATGGCGTCGATCGAGCGCTCTCTGACAGTCGGACCCATGGCGCTGTCTGCTCGCGTCACCAGTCCGATCGCTGCCGGCCATCACAGGGATCATCCTTCACCCCTTTTGGCCATGAACCACATCAGCAGTAGTGCTTGAATAAGACTTGCCAACCACTTGACGGTGGAAGGCACGCACCACGCAGGCAGGCAGACAATCAGGACAGGTTGTTGGCGCTTCTGACATCAAAGGTGAGATATGATATGAAGACTGAAGAGAGAAGAATCCCACTGCGTGTACACTATACAGGCATTCCGGCCGGCCGGCCGGCCGGACCATCACTGATCAGCGCATGGCATGCTTTCCAATTCCAATTTCCAAGCAGCAAGCTCCACGTACGGCATTTTGTTCTGGACCCTGGCCTGCTTCCCGTTTGCTTTTTCAAGTAAAGAAACACAGACATGCGCGTTGAACAACTGCCTTGGGCCACTGCATTTCTGTGCCAGTGGCAGACAAACCCAAAGGTGATTAGTACCTTCTTCCATGTGTCCAGTAGCCTGACCTACTACTAGGCGTCTTCTGGCACGTATAATTTGTGTATAGACTATAGTAGAGCAGAGGCGCAATGCGGCGCAGTTAGTTTCAAAAAGGAGGCATTTGTAGCAAGCATTGGGTTTATTGAACAAACCCTCCTCCTTGAGCGGTTCTGTGTGTGGGGCGGCATCTCGTCAAATCGTCACGGTTGCTGCCTGATTATCGATCGTTTTTGCAAGAGAAAGATGGTACTTATCCTAGCTTGACCGCTAGGAGAGTTCCCACATTGCACGGATGACGGATGAATTGGTTACCTGTCAGCAAGACAGCAACTCATGTCAAGCCATAACTGAATGACAGCATCTGCAGGCTGCAGCTGAATGACAGCGATGACACGCCCGGTGCTGATCAATCCTTTTCCGTTCCCTTGTGCTCGACAGGGATATACTACTACAGTACGGTTTTTTCTGGCTGCACACAAATCCATCTTAATCCACGTGGTTTGAGAGGGATTGGAGTGGAATTTAGTTTAAGTTCTACCTCAATTCTTCCCAAACCATGTGGATTGGAGTTGATCTGTGTGCAGCAACAAGCCCTACAGGGTGCGGAGGACTGGAGGTATGTCGGTGACGCTCGCTGCTGCATGCTAGAAACATCGATCCGTGCAATATGCGCATGATTGATGATTGGTATGGTATGGTAGTGGTAGGCAGGCAGCTAGGGGCAGAGTGTTGCACTGGAAATGAAGGTTCAGAGGGATGTTCAGTTAAAAAGGCCATGCGGAACAGGCGCATGGCATGGAGATAGATCGGAGGCCAGTTTGGGCCAGTGCGAGTGGATAAGGAGTACTCGCGATAAGGAGGCAGGCCCAGGCTGATGGTTGTCCAACAAGTGAATCGAATCAAGTGCGGTACTGCTAGGTGCTAGCGCCTGAGGACGTCCGTGGCTGCAGTCTGTCGCGTTTCGTGCCTCCTTCTTCCCACGCATATAACACGAGATCTACTTTTGAAATGTCTAGATACAACACTGTTAACATGCAAAAGAAAACAGATGACAGGTGAAACACTTGAAACATGCATCCGAAACACCTGCAAAAACACCTGAAAACACTTGGAAAACATTGCAAACAAACATAATATGCAGATAAAACACTTTGCAACATATGTGTAAAACATATGCAACATCTAGATGAACACACTTACAACGTACGTCTAAAAAACAGATGAAAACATTGGGAACAGACGCTTGCAACATACATGTACAACTATCGCAACATATGCAACATCTCAATCTACTTTTGCATCATCCGTATGAAACACTTGCAATATACCTTAGAAACATCTTAAACACTTGAAAAATACGCTCGTAACATGCGTTTTCAGCGTAACATCTCCTTGCTGCTTGGGGGAATGTAGGCTCGTCGGCGTGTGAAGGTCACCGGAGGTAACGGCTCGGGGCGAGCAGCGGAGCTAGGTCGGCGAGCGGATCTCGGCGAAGAGTTGAGAAGATGGCGCCCATATCAAGTTCAAGGAGGTGACAGACAGATCTTGGAATAAGGGCAATCGGCGGTCCTCGGCTCCCACCATGATTTCAAGGAGCAGGGTCCTCGGCGGTCCGAGCCGCGGGGGAGCAAGTGTGGGTGGCGCGGCAGGTTGGCGTGGAGGGCGACGCCATGCCGTGTCGGAGCAGCGAGGAGGCGGTAGGGGCACATGGTTGCGCTGGTGGCTAACGGGGCTTTGGACGACGGCTTGGCGCTGTGTGCAGACGGCGTGAGCTACGCGCGAGTGCGATGCGACGAGGAAGAAAGAGGGCCGCGAGTCAGGAAGACCATTTTTTTTAAAAAAAACTTCCGAGCGGATAGGAGGGAGTATTAGTTGAGCTAGCCTCGCGACCCAATAAACAGAGCGTCCGGACGTACGGACACCCGCTTCGCACCGTTACTGAATCAAGTGGGCATGCGTCGTCGTCCCCAGTCTCGACTCCCGACCCATCTCCAAGGCACGGACCGAGGACGTGGAGATACGGTGGCCACTGCCACAGCGTAGCTAGGATGGGAGCGTATGCTATGGAAACTAGCTTTTTGTGGAAACTATGGAAACTTCAATCAAGTCCACAGGATTCTAATCCGATGGCCTCAGCTGAAGGTGGGTTGTGCTTCATCTGAGATCATCGGATTAGAATCTTGGTGGGAGGGTTTAAGTGAATAAATGACCCACCTTCATCTGAGATCATCGGATTAGAATCATGTGGACTTAGATTAAAGTTTCCATAGTTTCCACAAGAAGCTAGTTTCCATAGCATACGCTCCCAGCTAGGATAAGGTCAGAGGATAATTATACTGTACGCTAATTAATCCCTTGTCAGATACGTCGTACGCGTACGCACGTTTTGAAGATTACCCGCAGTGGATACTCTAAAGGGATAGTCTAAAGCTTTAGAGTATGAATATAGAGTAAAAATTGCTGCACTGGGTACTCTAAAATGATACTCTATCATTTCTCTCACTCTATAATTAGAGTGGTATAGTGCTGTGGGCAGTAGCGGGTCCCACTAGCTAAACAAAGGAAAAAATGTTATAACTTACAAACTAAAAATCCAAATTAAATTTTGACTGCATCATTAAATTCCTCTCAATAAATCCTTCAAAACTAGATCACACAGGGATATATTTAGATAAAGTGACAAGTGAGTCCCACCACAGTGGATAGAGTGGATAGAAGATGATATAGAGGATGGATAGGTGCGAGAGAATTGAGTATAGATGAGAGAATCTTGCTGACTAGGACGTATAGAGGATGAATATAGAGGTCCATAAGTGCGGATAGCCTAAGGTAAGGGTTCAATGAAAATTTGGAGTCTGCCTAGTTTTGTGGCGCGAGACGCAGGATGACTGGATGATGCGCGTATATGCTGCCAAGTGTTACGAAACGGTGTCTCTCAACAGACACCCCTTCGGTGATCTCATCAACGACGCCATGAACAGACACCTATTCACGAAGTGATCTCATCCATCAATTACAAGATTAGTGGATAGGATTAGACAGTTAGTTTTACTCCAAAGGGCATGTCCTTTGGAGAACAGTCGTGTCCCTTCGTGACACCCCTTCACTTGTATAAATATATTTCAGAGATCAATGAAAGAGATAGTTCTCTCAAATCTTGTTCATTTACATTCACACCTTAACACGTTATCAGCGCTTTGCTCTGTGGACAAGAGGAAGAACAAAGGCACGCATGCCTCTCAGACCATCACCGTTCCCTCAGAGTTCGCCGAGAACAAGACGAGAAGGACAACAGATCACGCACGCAGTGCTCGCTGGCTGTTCTCTCGGAAGGGGGACTAGACCAAGAACAAAGAAGATCAGAAGAAACTGCAATATCAAATCGAGTTCACACAGTAAGAACTCAACAAAGATGTGGCAAGTTCGAGAATGAACCATTGGATCGAGGTAACTGCTAACCTTTCCAATCATGGATTCCATACTTCTGGATCTCCGTCGGGTTCACCGTCATGGCGTTTCATTGCTGTTTATGCGCTGCTGCACATCTCCATATGATGCCATGCTATTGGCATGGCCTCAAACCGGAGCGGCAGCGGTGATCGCCCTCGGCCTCCCGCTATCTGAGCCCGCCGGCCCATGCCTACCGAAAATTCGGAGGCGACCACACGGCTGGCAAACCCCCGACCGATGGACCCGTGATGCCCCGTCCTCTGCGCCCTCGGCCGGCTCTCGCGCGGCCAGGCGCCCAGTCCGGCGGCCGGCCCCTGCCACGGCAGACGGCCCCGCACAGCCCCTGCGCTCGGCCCCACGCCGCGACGTCGGCTTCTCGATGGGGTCAAGAGACAGAACCGCGGCCGGTGGGCCTGCCCACTGCCGGCGATGGCATCGGGGCTCGCAGGCCCCGCTGCGACCCGGAGACGGTCTCCCGCACAGCCCCTGCGCGCCTCCTCTCGCCCCTGCGGCTGGCTGGCCCTGCACGGCTCCTGCTTCTCCCACACCCGCTGCCGGCACCCCCGCGCAAGCGGCCGCGCGCCATGGCCAGGCGAGTCCGCGCGAATGGGCCCGCGCCTCGCTGCGGCCTCACGCCGGCGGCCAGAGGCCAGTCCGGCGGTCGGACCCTGCCGCGGCCGACGGCCCCGCGTGGCCCCTATGGTCTGCCCCGCGACGGCTCCTCGCTGAGCCAGGAGACGGGATCCGCGGCCGATGGGCCCGCTCACAGCCGGCGAGACAGTGCCGGGGGCTCCCGTGGCCCCAAGCAGCATGCCCGGAGGCCAAGAGACTCGACCGACCCGAAAACCGTTCGTACGTTGGATAAGTTTGTGCAGAAATGCACGAACACCCTTGTATTTTCTATGAATTACAGGATACTCCAAATGAATTATTTATATAATCCAGATTCATGATTAAGCACTCAGGTTTTAACATGTCTGTAGCATACTATATTTACCTCATGTAAATATTAATTTTAGACCCTAGGTTTAAAATGCATTGTGATGCATAATATTTACCTCATGTAAATAAGTATTTTTGAGACCCATGTGTCATCAAGAATTGCTTCATGACATGTATTGCTACAGATGAATTTACCACTGTAAATTCGCTTTCCAGATCTTATGTTTTCTGGATTTTTTTTAGTACTGTTCAAAGCGTTTGTCCAAATTAGCAAACCCAATAAACATATGCTATTAAAATTGCATGTTCAAAGTGTTTGTCCAAATTGGCAAACCTAATAAACATGTAGTATAATCATTACAATGTTCAAAGTGTTTGTCCAAAATGGCAAACCCAATAAACATGTAATATAATTATCACAACCTTTGCATTGTAACTACTTTGTTATTTGCAATTTTCATTTTATGTTAAGCCTATTTATGCTTTATTTAAAGCTTATAGCGCTTATATTTTAATTAATTAATACAACATCACCATAGCAATTTTAAATTTACCCTTAGCGTAAATTCAGAAAAATCTATGGTTTAAACCTTGTTAGAATAGTAGCCAGCAAAGAGTTTGATCTCTTGCTCTTGATGGTCACCATTATCTAACATGGTCAATAGACGTAATGTTAAACTTGATGTTCTATGGATTCATGGCAATATTTGATGCTCCTCATAAGAGAGCATCACCATTTATGATCAATTAAGTATGGAGTTTTATTTTAAATAAAGCACCATACACATCCAGAACACACATATGTGTATCTCGATGGATGCAAATCGAAGCACTATATGGCTAGTTTTCAATGATTGATATGAACAACACAAGGCAGCCTTTCTGCCCAATGTGCCAACTCTGCTTGGCCACAACTTTATCTCTAGGATTTTAAGTCCACTTGAGAATATAATAATGTTGTTCCGAAATATCCTCCAACGTTGCGTTTTTGCGAAAGCACACAACTTACCAAATGTATTCTAGATTAATTCCTACATTACTTCAGGTATAAGTGTATGATAAACTCTTATTGAGGAATCATCATTAGCATTATAGTGATGCTCTATCATCTGAAGTACAATTGAATTTTTAGAATCATGAAAAGTTCGATGCCATGTAATAATGTCATCCAAAGAATTTTAATGGTAAGATTCAACGCAACATCAATTAGCAGCCCTGTGCATTCCTTAGGGTCAAGGCATTTCCCAAATATGACACAACCATTTTGTCCCAACCGTGGATGTAATAGCCACACAACATGGAAATGTCATGCCTTGAAACATTTAATTGATCGGTATTACAAATCCATTAGACATAAATATCCAGCTCAACAATAAAGATATGAAGCACGCTTCTATCTTCAACCTGACACCACCAGGAAGGCCAGTTGTTCACAACAAGTTTCATGAAGAAACCAAGTAGCAACCAAATACTTAATTAATAAGTGGGTCTTATGAGCATGGAGAGCACGATCATCGAATTTACTTCGCTTGATCCATTTTTGGAGACCAAATTTGTCTTCCATTTACAAAGGTACCTAGTATCTACGTCCTATTTTGGTGTTGTAATATAAAATGTTGTCATCAATTTCAATTGAATATCACAATAATGTGCCATCACATTTGATATTCCATTAATTAACTTGTATGTTATCTATATATCTGCAAAGAATATCATTATATTCTTCATGCTATATATAGACCTATACGGGAGTAAATCCAAATGCAAAGAGGAATTTTGCCTAGTGGATAGTTGCACCACAAACTCTATATATAGGGAAGCAAAATATTCCTAAACTCTTACATAGAGACAAGAAAATATTTTGTTAATCGCTTGACGTGATGTCATGATAGTGGGCTTTGGTCGTGCTACTATCATACTCCCTATTGGTACTCAAATAATAATCATGAATCCATTCTTGTATTCTGATTCCATAATGTACCCAATTAAAATTATAGAGATATCCGTCAATGTGGTTTTCATATGGAAACCCCAAGATGACAACTAAGAGGAGTATTTTTCTCTTACCAACGGATATGGCAATACTTAAACAGAACATCCTCAGTTTGATTTGACAACACATACATAACCTGTATCCAATGTTGCGTACAAATAATTCTCTCTCTTGATGTCAACAAGACTTGGCACATTTGCCTTGGTTATTCAACTATAGAGATAACTTGAGAATTATTGTCAATTCTATTGGTCATAGCACCAATATGAGCCACTACATTTCTTGAAGAAATTCAAGAACATACATGTGACTCTATTTACCATTTTATGGACCATAGAGATACTATGTAATGCACATTTATGCATCCAAAATATAGTCCCAGGTGTGTCTCTTAGTCATGAGAACCATCACTATACCAAACACATTGCTCGAAATTTTCAATTTAGAGCAAATTATCCTGGATGCGGGATCAAATCCATTTTATATGAAACTATTTGGTTTTTGGGTACTATATATCAAGTAACTTATGTCCATACCAATAATGGTTTTATTGAGTCTCTTATTGAGAATCAAATTGCATGACATATTAAAATAGAATTGTAATTTACCATAACTAAGTTGTTTTCATGCGGCCTTACACACCGCATCGTTAATTCAAATTCATCAAGCTGCACTTATACAACTCCCTCCGTTGCAGTATGTACGTGAAACTTTGGCCGCAGCCAAACATTTCCCATCTGCGCATCGAGTATGTTTACACATACCCATATCACCACCCCAACATACCAATGGGCATTAGGGATCCCAAGAGGTAACTCTGTAAGGGATTTATAAATTGCTCGTATGTTGATCACATTTGAGGATAATTCCAGGCATTAGGGGGAGATTTATACCACATTAAGAATGCCAGGAATCAAAAGAGCAATCCTCACATTCACGTACCAAAAATTCTAAACCTAATTGTTTAGAATGTCTTATATTTGCATCATATTGCAAAGAATCTGCCAGAAACATTTACTGATAATAAGGGTGTCACAAAATCCTCTTATCGTACTTATAATGCGCCCGAAAGAATGGAGGTACCAATTAAAACCATTCAACTCCCACTTCCAACGAAGAGGGGGAGAAGTACGGCCGCTCCTAAGGATAATGCTCCAAGTAAGCGTCCGAGGATACCGAGGACAATATCCTCCAAATCAGTAAATCCAAGCCAACCTCAAGTTGGTAGACACCCAAAATGGATGAGCATCCAAAACCTGGATAAAATCCACCCGGATCAACGGTGCACCCAAATTCTGATCCTGGGACATTGGAACACCCTGACTCCATATGGGAAATGACTCGGAGTCCAAAAGGGTCAACATTTTCACATGCTATATTGATTTCAAGAACTGAATCAATCATTTAAAGACTACAAATTGTCGCGGCATATACTCCTCAAAGATTGCCTTTTTACCTTACTAGATCCAAACCAAAAATCCTAGGCAGAGTGTCTTCACACTCAAATTTGGTCAAACTAAAAGGTGGCAATTAAGGAGATTGCTCTTGTTCAATGATGAGAAGTATTACCACAGTAATATCTTCCCTCATAGAGTTTCTTTTCAGAAGCAAGGTGGTGAACAATGAGAGCTTGTAGCATATGGTTTCACGCAGAGACCCAGCATAGCATACCCCATGGCATGTGTGAAAATAAAGTTTTCCAAATTCAATAATTGGCAGATCAAATGAATTTGATAGATTCGGACGTATAAGTCCCAATGGACTTCATATTATGAATCCAAATACAAATCGCAACATACATTGTGTATAATTAAGCATGATTGCGTATATTGGTTATTTTGATATCATCATGATACAGAAATAATTATGCAATCATTTGAGATATAATTTCCATCATGTGGATTCGAGATGGAGGATTTGGGTAAGACCAAATATTGCCTAGGCTTACAACTTGAGCACCATCCTTCAGGGATTTTAGTGCATCAATCAGCCTATATCCAGAAAATATTGAAGAAATTCAATATAGACAAATCATATCATAACAAAATCCCGATGGTTGTTCGTTCTTTAGAAATAGAGAAAGATCCATTTAGACCACGAGATTTTGGAGAAAAGATATTGGGACCAAGGTTCCATATCTTAGTGTCATTGGAGCACTTATGTATCTTGCAAATTGCACCAAGCCTGATATTGCATTTGCAGTGAACATACTAGTTAAACATAGTGCCAATCCAACTCATCGTCATTGGACGGGAGCGAAACATATCCTCAGATATCTTAGTGGCACATAGGATCTTGGTTTATTCTTTAAGAGAAATCATGATCCCAATATGATTGGATACACGGATGCTGGTTATTTATCTGGTCCCCATCCCAAACTGGATTTGTATTCTTACATGGAGGTACAATCATTTCATGAAGTCTTCTAAACAGACTCTAACGGCGACCTCTACTAATCATTCTGAAATTATTGCTCTATACGAGGCATCACGAGAATGTGTATGGCTTCGCAGAATGATTAACCACATATAATAGTCATGTGGTATTGGTTCAATTGAATCACCGACAATTATCTATGAAGATAATTCCACTTGTGTTACATAGATGCAAACAGGTTACATAAAGAGCAATATCACTAAGCATATTGTTCCTAAACTGTTTTATCCCCATGAATTACAAGAAAGCGGGGAAATAAACATCTTGCAAATCAAGTCATGTGATAATCTCGCTGACCTATTTACTAAGTCCTTACCAACTTCTATGTTTCAAAAATTGGTACATGGAATTGGTATGAGGCGACTTTGAGATTTGCCAGAATCAGGGGGAGACATCTCCTAAATGTTGACCTATACTAGCATCATATTATACTCTTTTCTTTCACAAGTTTTACTTAAAAGGTTTCTTGTCAAAGTTTTTAATGAGGTAATATTAACATAAGCATGTGTCATATTTTCTATTTTCCCCACCGGAGTTTTTGTGGGAAATATCAAAGACACATATTGCCCTCACAACTCATTCATGGTTTTTCCCTAAGAAGGTTTTTCATGTGAGTTATCCAAGAGGCAATACCAATAATATGTCGTCATATTTTCTCCTAATTTTCCCACTGGGTTTTTACAGGAGTTTTAGTGACATATCACTTTATATTGCTCCTCATATTTTTCCTGAAAAGATTTTTGGAGGAGTTATCTTTATGTCGTATCTCCAATATTTTTCCCCATTGGGGTTTTTAATGGGATACCAATGACATAGTGGTTTACTTAAATCACAAATAAATATACTATTTTCTCCTTATTTTCCAATAAGGTTTAAAGGAGTTTTTATGGCATATCATATATTCCTCAGATTTTTCCCATAGGGTTTTCGAGGAATTTTAGCTTACAGCTACATTGATCTCAAGGAAGATTCGATCAAGGGGGAGTGTTACGAAACGGTGTCTCTCAACAGACACCCCTTCGGTGATCTCATCAACGACGCCATGAACAGACACCTATTCACGAAGTGATCTCATCCATCAATTACAAGATTAGTGGATAGGATTAGACAGTTAGTTTTACTCCAAAGGGCATGTCCTTTGGAGAACAGTCGTGTCCCTTCGTGACACCCCTTCACTTGTATAAATATATTTCAGAGATCAATGAAAGAGATAATTCTCTTAAATCTTGTTCATTTACATTCACACCTTAACACCAAGGTCCCACCCCCGGCCGCGCCGCCCGTGAACTGCGCGATTCGTCGCGCTCCCGATCCCGGGTACCTACTGTATGCAGCACGAATATCCTAACCTGCTTGGCACACGCGCGAGTACGAAAACCCAGGCAAAGCTCTTCTTGTCTTGTGCCCTGGCGTTTGAGCGGAGCCGCCCCACGGCCCACGGCCGGGCGGGCGGGATGGCCGTTCCGCTGCCGTCCCGTCCGTCACAGACTCACAGGTCACACCACCCAGTCGGCAGGAGATTGACGACGGCTGAGACATACTTCTCCGTCCCACATTAAGATCTATTTCACGATAGTAATTGTGTACCATAAATATTAATATTTTTATATTAAATTAGTTAAACTTATTTCTCAAGAAACGGGAACGGCAGTTATTCTGAGACGAAGGGAGTATTGGATATTACTGCTTCCTAATACAATCCAAGTCACCTAGTCCCACCTGGCCACTGCAAGCAAACAAGCAAGGCTCGTTCCAGTCACCAGCGTCAGTTTCATCACCCTGGCCGGCAGCGAACGAATCCGCTCGCGGAGGATAAACCTATTCCCTCCAGGTCCTGGATTCCATATACAGTACTCCCCGTTCTAAATTATTTCTCCATTCTAAATTATAAGTCGCTTTAACTTTTTTGATATATCTATTTTACTATGCATCTAGATATAATAATATGTCTAGATACGTAGTTAAATAAATGAATTAAAAAAGTCAAAACGATTTATAATTTGAAACGAAGGGAGCAGTGCATAAGCTGTAGTGCACCTTATATGGACACGGATGCAATGTTGTCCTGTCCAAGATACAAACTGGGAAATGCGATCCGCTCCTGAAATGAAAATAAAACAAAGATAAAGATCCACCTTTTTCATCGATTGGGTATGTCTAGATATATACCAAATTCGATGTACTAAAAAAGTCAAATTGACTTATAATTTAAAATAGAGAGAGTATTACATTAGTCCCGTTTGGTTTCCCGCCACGGCCAGTCATGCCTAGGGCTGTACTCGAGAATTTTAGGCCCGGGTGCGATTCACACAAATGAGGCCTTATAGAGCAATACAAATAACTAAAGTGCATTTGATTCTATTATATAAAGCATGTTTTTTCACAATATCAATAACTATTCAATCCTTTTTTCTTCTTGCGCTTTTCATGACTAGAATCATATTTTATAATTCTAGAAGACATGAGAAAAAAAATAGAGTGCCCTGTTTCACTAATAAAAACACAACAAAACAAATAAAAAAGACAAAAACATATGACGGTCTTACTAATTAGATAAGAAAGTAAAGGGCATGTACCTGCAATCGCCGAGTTGCTGCTCAACTGTGGTCTGCTGATTTGTGATTGCTGAAGTGCCAAAGTCTATTGGCTATATGTGGCCGGGATCGCCGAATGCTGATCGCCCACTGGATTCCAAAATCGCAGTCCGCATTCGCAAGAAGAACCGGCGGTGGGGTTGCTTCGGCTTCGCCGCTTCGAGTCCTAGTCAAAACACCACACAAAACTCAGTAGAGCCATTAGTCCGGCAGGCTGGAAAAACGAAACCAAAAGACCCATAGTAGCCTCATGAAGCCCAGCTGGAGGGGCCCTAAAATTTGGGGGCCTAGTGCGGTCGCCCCACTTGCACTGGGCCAAATAATACGGGCCTGGTCATGCCATGCGCCAGTCTGTGGTGGCGTCAGACTTTTTGTGGCGAGCAAAAGACATGTCACACCTGTCGCTAGAAATACTACTAGATCCAATATATAAACGGCACTGCTACCGTCCGAATGCCCACGGCTGCAGCCCGTTTTCTTGCCTCCGTTTCACGCGTCCATGGATGGGCCCGCGCTGTCCGGATGTTGCTCGACCGTGCTTGTGTCACCCGTGCCCACGCGGGGCCCATGCTGCCAGAACGTCGCCTGCGCCGCACGGCTGCGTGGGGAACGCTCGCGTCCTCTTCCGTTTCCCACGCGCATCCCATGTACAATACCCGATCTACTTTTAAAACATCCAGATGTAATAGTGGTAATATATAAAAAAGACAGATCAAACACTTGAACCATGCGTCTGAAACACTTGCAAAAACCATTAAAAACCATTGCAAACATGCATAACATTCATATAAAACACTTGCAACATATGTGTGAAACATATACAACATCTAAATAACGCACTTGCAGCATACGTCTGAAAAATCAGATGAAACATTGGGGACACAGACGCTTGCACATACGCGTAAAACTATTGCAACATATGTAACATCCTAATCTACTTTTGCAACATCCGTATGAAATACTAACAACATATCTCTAAAACATCTGAAACATTTGAAATGTACACTTGCCACATGCATCGTATCCCGGTTCGGCTTCCTCCGTTGTTTGCATCTGGGCGCCGCAGTCGTAGCAGGAGGCGAGGTCAGAGGGCTTTCGCATCAGGGCCCGGCGCTTCTCCTTGCGCTGGCGGCGCCTATCAGCGTCGTCCATCGGGGCAGGGGCGGCGAAATAGGAGCAACGACAAGAGCAGCAGGACGGGCGCGAGGAGCAGCCGAGCGGGCTGTGGAGCAGGAGCAGGTGGGGCGGGCGGAGTGGGAGATGGACAGGTGAATTTCTGCAGTTTCATCAGTATACAAGAACCACCCAGTCCGATGTTATCTTATATATATGAATTTCTGCAACTCGCAATGGGACTCCGATCCATGATCCACAATGCAACAAGGTCAACAATCTCACCCAGCAGAGTCCAGTGGTACGACGCTGTATTTATCCACGGTGTTGTTGGCTAACCCTGTTTTTTTTTTTCTGTTTATTCGCATCGCATTTGCCCATTATTTCTTCCCCTTTCACGTCACACCGACTCGATCTGCCTCCTACGGCTAGCCGCTACGACCATCATGCAGCAGCTCGATAGGGTTACTGGAATTGTTAATGGCGAAGGATTAGAGCCTAAGGGATCAGGTGACATGACGACATCGTCCACTAATGACACTAGAGAGTGATCATCGATCACTGGCCAAGTCCACTCTACTAGCCGCATGCCCAACAAACTCATCCTTAGTTTATATATATATATATATATATATATATATATATATATATATATATATATATATATATATATATATATATATATATATATATATATATATATATATATATATATATATATCATCCTTGGTCCACAGATGACGCCAAGGCGCCAAGCCGAGCTCCCAATTTCTCTCGAGGCCATTTTTTTCTCTTTAAAGAAGGGCAGAAACTCTGCCTCTCAATAAGACGAAATAAGTTACGGACAAGAAAGACTAGCCAAACAAAATATTAAACATGGCACGAATTGACGTCCTATTCGCAATACTTCTGTTTTTTGTCAATAACCACCTGCTTTGCAAAAAAAAAAAGAGAGAGAGAAAGAGGGGAGTTTCGTTGGTAGTAGTGCTTGTAATGTAACAGAGCCAAATTAAAAAGAAAATGGGTAGGATGTGCTCACCATTATATTGGATCGCATATTTGCATCTTCGTTGATTAACTTTTTTAGTACTCTGATTCCTGCAGAGGGCGCTGCACCGTCTGACGCGATGCGTGTTGGTCAAAATGGACAAAATTTTAAAAGAAAATTCAAGCGGCCTAATAAAATGTCTGTACAAGGGATATTTTAATTGACCACTTTGTCCTCTCCGAAAGATCAAAGGAAGAAAGGCATGCACGCCTGGCTCCAAAAAGCAAGAATAAAGATCAGAAATTGTTTGCCCTTTTTTTTCCCTTGAAAACAAATGGAAAATCGTTGCTGCTGCTTTGAGTGGGGAGGAATTGGATTGGATGGCCGAATTAACAAACGCACGCACTGGCACTCAGTCACTAAAACCATGAGATTGGCGAGAAGACACATAAGAAATCGTGAACTAGCTAGGTAGTGGAGATAGAGTGGTCTTAACTGACGCTCGCTGCTCTCTCTGCACTCCGCAGCGCCAGCAGCAGAGCTGCCGCCTGCCGGCCATGGCGCGCGCCCCGAGCTCGTCGTCGTCCCTCGTCTTGGTGCTCGTCGTCGTGGCCGCCGCTGCTGTGACCGCGTCGGAGGCGATCAGGGTGCCCGCCGCCGGCAACTGGACGGAGGAGCTACGCGGGGCTGCGACGAGGCGCGCCCGCCACAGGTGGCGCTCGCGGCGCCGGGCGTTGGAGAACGGCCTCGGCCGGACGCCGCAATGGGGTATGTATAATAATATACACTCGTCGTCGTTGCTTCCAGTGCTGCTATATCCCCTGCGCGCCATTACCGCCGTGCACGTCCTCTTCTTTCCCGGTTGCTTTTTTGCCGCGCCATCGGCATGTTGATAGTTGATCTGCACGATCTGCATGGCCAGAAATGGCACCACCAACAAACAGTCCAACACCAAACACGTATATATAATAATTAAGAGAAAATTACATATTTATGACTCTAATCTTTGCGTTTCGCACTTTTAGGGCTCCAATCGTTAACTTCGTAAAAATAGGCCTCTAAACATTTGTCACTTGATTTCCTTGCCATTTGTGTATTTCCTTTATTTTCTAATCTATATACATGTATTTGGCATCTAAATTGACGCTTCTGCCCTTCTGCTCTTTTCCATGGTGCATGGGATACGAAACGATCGTATCGATGGAGACCGACTTTTCTGTCGCCGCCTCAGCCCAACCCCGCGTCCTAGACGCACCGACGGCCATGGATGGCGAGGCTTCCGACGTACAGCCGCCCGACCTGCCCTTGGCCGCCGACGACCTGGCCGCGGCCACGCAACGCTGGGCTCAGCCGCTCACCATCCCTGAAATTGCGCCATTCGCCCCCGATGTTGGCCTGGCCGAACCGGCCGCCCAAGGCCTAGCCGTGGCCACCCAAGGCCTGCCCAGGCGCCGGCAGGAGGTTTGCCAGCCAGCCAAGGCGGCGGCGGCCAGTGGTACGTACCCGCGTCGATCTTTTGCCAGCGTACGCACCCGTGAAAATCACAGAAGGGTAGAGATGTTCTTATAGATGGGAAATACATGTATAGAGATTAAAAAAGAGAGGAAATACACCAAATGACATAGAAATCAAATGGCCAATGGAGGCCCATTTTTACAAAGTCAACGTTTGAAGTCCTAAAACTACAAAGCGCAACGATTGGAGTCCCAAATATGTAATTTTCTCAATAATTAAATAAAACCAAGAACAAATAACGTAGGTGGTGCTAACTAATGCTAGAAGTAAAAAGAAAAAATGAGGCGCTCCCTCTAGGCTCTCCCTCCCTCTGCCGGGGCCCCCGGCGGCGGCTTGAGCGGCCCCTGGTCCTCCCCTCCGTCTCTCCGGTGAGCTCTTGCCCCCTCCCCCCTCCCCTTCCCGGTGAGCTCCTGCCCCTCCTGCCTCCACCCTCCCTTGCCGGTATGGCTGCTTCTGCTGGTTTGCCCCCTTTCTCCTCCCCGGCTGCGGGGGATAAGTTTTCCACGTTCATTCTGGACAAGTTTGGGCTGGCTGTGGCTCCTGCTGAGCATCATCTTGGCATCTTCTCGCTGCTTGTGGCTTTTGGTAGATGCAGTTCCCGTCTTGAGGAAGGCTTTGTTGCTCGCACCCTCAGCATCATTCTGGGTGGTCCTGCGGAGCTTTTTCATGTCAGTATGGTTGAGCACTGGATTTTCCTCTTCTCAGTTTCTTCCATGGATATTGGCTTTGAAGTTTACAAGATCAGAAAGTTTATCTGTATTGAGCTCGAGCTTTCCTTTCACCTCTTCAATGAAGCCAGTTTGTCCTCTGCTCGTTCCTTCTCAAGCAACCTGCCAGTTTATCCTTGAGTTGAGGTAATGAGGAAATCTTCTTATGCTGAGATTGTCAAGAAGCCTGCAACAATTCCTGCCAAAGTTAAACAATTTCCTGCCAAAAGGTTTGTGGCGTTCCTCACGGGTGCAAATAGAGTTCCAATCCGCACTCCACCTGCTCGATAGAATGCCGCTCCCAGTGCTCATCGCAAGTCTGTCTTTGTCGCCTCTCTTTTCTTAGAGTTTCAGCCTTTGATCGTTTGAGCTGGGATTCAGAGATGCGCCGTGCTCCTCCTAAGCATTTTATTCAGGCCCGTCCAAGTTCTTCCTCAAATAAGCAGTTTCAGGGTTTTGATCATGATTTGCAACGGCAGAGTGCTGAGCGGAGCTCTCTGAATTTGGATTTGAATCTGGGTTCTCTTAATGACAGTTCTCATGGTGTTATTAATTCACCCTCTTCGGCTCCCATGTTATGCCAGCGCTGTCACTCCTCTTCCCACCCGAGGTATGCATGCAAGGCTCCTATTAAGTGTAATACTTGTTTTGGGTGGAGCCGTGTTGCAGCCTCTTGTCGTGCTAATTAGAAAAGTTTGCAGAATCGTGTGAAGGGCGTCTCCTGGATAATTTTGCAAAGGATTTTGGCCCTTCTTTCGATCACTTGAGCTAGTTCAACCCTGCACGTATGGCAGCGGGCCCTTCTACACCTCCACGGTTCCTGGACTTTGCAGATTTTTTAGGTGTCCCTTGGCCTTCCTGCACTATACATTGGGACCTTCAGGGCTCTTCGCCGCCTACTACAGGCTGTACTGCTCATCTTGAAAACCCTAGTCTGCAAAACTCCCATTCCCTTGAACTCCACAAAGAGGAATCGCCAATGGCGTACTTTCACGCTGATCCTACGTCTTTCATCCCCGAAGGTCTGCATCGCATTGATGTCCAAGCGCGCAAGCCTACGGAGAGAGTGGTTTTGATGCGTCTGCGAGCCAAGCATCAGGACTTGGCCATCGTCTCCAATCATCCTATGCCAAAGCAGCAGGTAACATTCTAGGCTATTTGGGATGTTGTTTCGGATTTCTTAATGAATGATCAGCATGTTGTCTTCACGGATATGCAACCGACACATCTTGGGCAAGCTTACATTAGATTCAGAAATGCTTTTGATAGAGATCGGCTGATCCAGCATGGGGCTTATATCTTTGGCAATGTCATGATTACTTTTGTTGAGCATAATAAGGGGAGAAACTGGTGTGCTATCAATTTCAATAGGGAGTGTTGGATGCTCTTGTTGGGTTACCCACTAGATTTCTAGGAGGATGAGTATGTGGTCAATACAATTTGTTCTTTTAGAAGAGTCATTTCCTGGGTAGATGATGGTAGACACCTACCAAGAATCTTGGTTAGGGTTCGTGTTGTTGATTTGGAGTCCATCTCGTAGTTTCTTGTGCTCACTGAAGGTAAAGGATTCCAGGATGAATCCTGGATAGTGCAGTGTGAAGTGTTGTAGGGACAATTGTTGGGGGGGGGTTACCTTAGGATGAAGACCCTGCTCCAGGGCCTAATGATTTACCTCCTGGGGGACCCTTTGACTTGTTTAGATTTGGTCAGAATGGACCTGGGCCTGCTGCTCAGCCAAATCAATAGGAAGGGCCCAATCTGTTTCATGCTGGACTTGGGGGAACCAATGAAGGATAGAATGAACAACCTGCTGATGCTGTTTGGGCAGGTTGGCCTGACAATGTTCAAGAGATCCCAAACCTAAACCTCAATGCTGATCCTAAGAATCCACCTAAAATTAATCTCAATGTTGTCCCTAATAAGCAGGAAATGATTATTGACCTAGTTGTTCCTAGACGTCATCCTCAGGAGATGTTTCTGGAGCTTAATGACTTACTCAATCAGTTAAATGAAGAGGAGGAAGATGAACAGTTTAATCAGGATGCCTTAAATCCTATGCAAGAAGAGCTAGTCGATGCTCTGAATAATCCACCACCTGTTGAGGTGGACATTCCTATCTTTAATGCACCTGTAGAAAACTTCTTACCTCTGGAAATCCAAGAAGATATCATGGTTGATGATGAGATCCAACAACAGTTAGAGGAAGAGGCAGCCTAGGAGGCAACAGCTGGGCCTCAGAATTTGCAAGTGGGTTATGTTACGATCAATAACCAGCCTAATGATGTTTTTTCATCCCTCCTTGGACATAGCAGAGTCACAAGCTTCTATCATGGGCCACCTGGGCCTTAGGCTAAATACTTTGCTCTAGCACCAGCTCCAAAATTCCACAGTTCCTCATTCCAAGTGACTGGGCTAGCTACTTTATAGCTCTTTTGATGTCACCTGCTCACTTCAGCCGAGCCAAGGAGTTCATGCCGTCTAATGCTCTCTTGTCTTACATTGATAATGGACAGAAGATTGGATTCTCGTTGCCTGCTGCTTGCCCTGTGAAATCTTTTCCTTCCTATGCTACCTTCACTGATGCTACAACTGAAGATATGATGACTGGCCAAAATGGGACAGAGACCATAGTTGAAGATGTATCTATGGATCCTCAAGAAGCCCCTCCTATTGATAATGAGATTTTGACATAAAAGAACAAAAAGAAGAGGGGCACTATACTGGTGGAAAGTGATGTTAGGAGGAGCCCCAGGATAAAGATAAAAAAGAATGGCTTCAAGGATCCAATCTGCAAGGACAAGAATTGCCTTAGCTGTAATGCTAAGCCCCTAGCCCTCTCCACCAAGGCTATTAGGAAGATTAGCTCCACCCTTTGTGACCTCAATGCTTCTCAGGTCACTGATGCAGCACTCAACAACAAGAAGAAGAAGGATAAAGCAACTCCTATGGGGCCTGCTCCCCCCCAAGAAAGATGAAGACCTTGGTGCTTCCCAGGCTAGCAAGAAGAAGGGTAAAGCAGCTCTTGTGGGGCCTACTTCCACCAAGAAGGCTGAAGACCCAAGCAAGAAGAATGTTGAAGATGCCTAAAGTGAATGAAGATTGCCCACCTCCTGGGGCTTGGAAGAAAAGGACTGCTCGGCTGATCCTGCCTCTATGCTTTTGTTTCCTTTTTATTTTAGTTGTTAGGGAATACTGCTCCCTGAACTATCAGTTACCCTTTTGTTGGTGCTTTGTTGGTGTGCTGGCTCATGTAAAGACCTTTTTATTTCCTGCCTAAACTATGTACTTATGTTATGCATAACTATACTAGGGCTGTGCTTTTTCTTATGACTTAATGGATAGTAGGCCTTTAGTTCATTCTTGGAAGGTCCTCTGCTGGAATATCAGGGGTATCAACACAGAAAGTAAGTGGGAATCCATTAGAAACAATATCACTGAGAGTAGCTGTGATGTCATTAGCATCAAGAAACCAAGAGGGACAGTTTTGATATTACTTATATTAGAAAGTTTTGTCCCAACTCCTTTGATGCTTTCTGTTTTCTTCCCTCCGTTGGTGCCTCTAGTGGTGTCCTTGTTGTCTAGAAAAGCTCTGTGTTCTCTGGCAGTGAGATCTTTCACAATGATTTTTCAATCTTAGTTGAATTCTTCTCTATTCACAACAATGATCCTTGGATTTTAACCTCGGTTTATGGACCCTGTGACAGTGAAGGCAAGGAGGCATTTATGAACTAGTTTGAGAATATCCAAATGCCAGATGATTTTGATTGGCTAGTTGTTGGGGACTTCAACCTCTATAGAAAGCCTGAAGACAGGAACAAGGCAAGAGGGGATGTAAATTGAGATGCTTCTGTTCAACAATGCCATTAGTACTCTGGGGCTGGTTGAGATTCCGCTACATGGGAGAAAATTTACTTAGACTAACGAGCAGCAACCCCCTCTCTTGGAAAGACTAGATTGGTTCTTCTCTTGCCAGTCTTGGACTCTCAAGTACCCTCACACAATTGCTCACTCTTAAGTCATGAAGACCTCTGATCATTGGCTTTGTGTGATTGAGATCAAAACCTCCATTCCAAAAGGAAGGATCTTTATATTTGAAAATTATTGGATGTCGTATGACAGTTTCATGCCCCTGGTTGCCAACTGTTGGAATGGCTTCTTCCCCCAGCAGGATGTAGCCAAACTTCTTACTGCCAAGTTTAAATTCCTTAGAAATGCTCTCAAAACTTGGCAGTCTCAGATCTCTAATCTTAAAATCACCATTGAGAATATCAAATTAGTTATATCTTTTCTAGATGCTATTGAGGAGTGTAGGGACCAGACTTTGCAGGAATGGAACTTCAGGGACATTCTCAACTTGAAACTCTCATCTCTTCTTCATCAGCAAATGATTTACTGGGAACAGAGAGGTACTGTTAAATGGGTGAAGCTAGGTGATGAAAACTCCAAGTTCTTTCATGCCATTGCAACTATTAAACATAGAAGGAATTTGATCACCTCCCTTTCTGGCCCTTCTGGAGGCCCTGTTTTTAACCATAATGCAAAGGCTGAACTTATCTGGTCAGATTTCAAAGAGAGATTGGGTTCTTCAAACTTTCAGTGCATGCACTTTGACTTTGAGTCCCTCTTTGGCCAGTCTCCTGACCTCAGCTATTTAGAAGAGCCCATCAGTAGTCAGAAATTAATGATATTATCCAACACCTACCCCTGACAAATCTCCTAGGCCAGATGGATTTAACAATGATTTTTGAAGAAATGTTGGTTCTTAATCAGGCAAGATTTCTATAATCTTTGCTCTGCCTTTCACTCTAAGGATATCTGCCTTCAAAGTATCAATGGCTCCTTCATAACCCTCATCCCCAAGGTTGATGGGCCAACTAGAATCAGTGAGTACAGGGGGCCATGTTAGAAATTATGAGAAAGAAAGGATTCGGAGAGAAGTGGTTGGCTTGGATGAAGTTGATTTTTAGCTCTGGCACATCTTCAGTGTTACTAAATGGTACTCCTGGCAAGGTTTTTCATTACAGAAGGGGTGTTAGGCATGGAGATCCTCTGCCCCCTCTCTTGTTTGTCTTAGCTGCAGATCTCTTGCAATCAATCATCAACAAGGCAAAGGATCAAGGATTGCTTAATCTTCCAATCCCTCTTCAATATACCAATGATTTTCCTATCCTCCAATATGCTGATGATACACTAATCATTATGGAGGAATGTGCCAGACAACTGTTTGTGTTAAAAGCCCTCCTGAACACCTTTGCTGATTTCACTGGATCAAGGGTTAATTTCTCAAAGTCAATGATGGTTCCCATTAACCTGCCTGAAGGGAGGCTTCAACATCTTTCAGCCACTTTTGGATGCAGCACCGGTAGCCTTTCTTTTACCTATTTGGGGCTCCCTTTGGGCCTCACTAAACCAAGAGTTGATGGCTTTCTGCCCCTGGTAACCAGGTGTGAGAGAAGATTGGTCTGTACTTCCCTCTTCCTTTCTCAAGCTAGGAAACTTCAGATCACCAACTTAGTTTTTACTTCACTCCCAATGTTCTTTATGGGTACCTTTCACCTGCATTCCACTGTTAGGGAACAAATTGACAAGTTTAGAAAACACTGCATTTGGAGAGGGAATGCTGAAAACAGTAGAATTAATGCCAAGGCTGCTTGGCCCATGGTGACAAGACCAAAAGAGGATGGTGGACTCGGAGTGCTGGACCTCAAATCTCAAAATGAGGCCCTTCTTCTGAAAAACTTTCACAAGTTCTTCAACAGAGCTAACATTCCCTAGGTTCATCTAATCTGGGAGAAATATTATAAAAATGGCAAACTTCCAAACCATGTTAAGAAAGGGTCCTTCTAGTGGAAGGATGTACTCAAATTGCTTGACAAGTTTAAAGGGATGGCCATAGTTTCAGTTGATGATGGTGCTTCTTGTTTTCTTTGGGAGGATTGCTGGCTGGGACAACACTTAAGATTGGCCTTCCCTGAATTGCTTTCCTTTGTCAAGAAGCCTCATTTATCCCTCAATTGTGCAGCATCTGTTAGCAATATCTCTAGCCTTTTTTTATCTTCCTTTAACAACAGAAGCCTTTGTACAATTTCAGCAGCTTGAAAGCATCTTGCATAACATCCAGCTAACTACAGTTCCTGACACATGGAGTTACATTTGGGGTAGCCCTTTATTCACTTGCAAGAAAGCTTATGGTCAGCTCATGGGAAGTAGCTGGTCTCATCCAATTTACAAGTGGATTTGGAAATCTTCATGTCAGCATAAGCATAAGGTTTTCTTTTGGTTACTCTTTCATGACAGACTCAGTACTAGGAATATTCTGAGAAGGAAAAGCATGCACTTATCCTCTTATAATTGTGTGTTATGCTCCTTGAACACTGAAGAAACTGTCCAACACCTTTTTTTTGGATTGTGAGATGGCCAAAGCCTGCTGGAGTTAGTTAGGGCTAGTGTTTGATCCCTCCCTTGATACATTTTAGATTTTTGAAAGCTTCAGAGCACAACTTAATGTCAGTTTTTTCTTGGAGATTGTGATTATCATGTGCCGGAGCATTTGGTCTGTTAGAAATGATGTCATCTTCAGAGGTATTCCTGCGTTTGTTCAGAGATGTTCTGACATCTTTAGAATCATCTTTGGCCAACTCTTATGGAGGACCAAGAAGAAGTTTTTCCCTGCTATTGAATTATGGCTAGATCAGTTTGTGTAATCTTTTTAATTTTCTTTGTGTCCTTTGTTTCTTGAACTTCTGTGTTTGTCTTTGCTTTCCCTTTTGTTCTGCTGGTTGTCCTGTCTTGTAACTTTCTTGATTAGTTTCAATAAAATTTCAGTAGAGGCTCTTTGAATCCCTCCTATTTCTTAAAAAAAAATGTAGACGGTGCTAGGGCGGAGGCATCGAGGGAAACTGATACGAAAGTAACTTTTTGGGCGCGTGAGGCAGGGAACGGACATGTCCTCGGTGTTCATATTATCGGATTCACCTCAATCCACATGTGTTGGAATGGATTTAGGTAAAATTTAGTTCAAATTAATTCCACTCCAATCCACCCAACACATGTAAATTGATGCGAATCCGACTACATCCAAACAAGACCTAGGTTAGGTTGGATTGTCGGAAGCGAAACAGGGTCAATCCCTTTCGTTCCCGCGCTCAGCATCAGCACCTTTTTGCTTCGTGTTGGCTTTCCTCATGCCCAGCTCGAACCCTGACCCTTTTGTTTCTTGCCTTCCTGCATGGCCTTGCGTGCCCCCTTTCCATGGCGTTTCGGCTCGTAGAATGTTTAGACGTGGGCGTCCGGCCGTTTGAACGCCGCGTGTCCCACTTCGCCTCACTAGTCCCCCTCGCACCGCTCGCTCCCACACGTGACGCGTGCCCTACCTGTGACGCTTGCTCCCTCCCGTCGCCCGCCCCGCTCGTCGCTGCCTTCACCGCACCTCATGCTCGTAAATCGCGCCTCCCGCCTAACTAGCACCACCCGCCTGGCCGCGTGCCCATCCGCCTGCTGTGGCCACTGCTGAGGCCTGTGCCGCCAATGAGCTTTGCACCAACGAGCTCCTTATCGTCACTTTGTGGCATCGAACTCCGCACCAGGTCTAGCTCCACGTCGACGAGCCTTTTGCAACATATGTTTCACGCGTTTCAGATGTATGTTTCACGCGTTTTAGATGTATGTTTCATGTGTTTCATCTGTATGTTTCATGTGTTGCAACCGTATGCTGCAAAAGGCTAGTCGAAACATACAGTTGCAAAAGGATCTGGTGTTGCATATGTTGCAATGACACACATATGTTTCAAGTGTATGTTATGCATGTTTTATTTGTTTCAGACGTATGTTGCAAATATATGTTCCAAATGTTTCAGCTGTTTTTAAACGCGTTTTGCAAGTGTTTTATCTGAATGTTGCAATGACTATACATGTATGTTTCAAGAGTTTACTGCATATGTTGCAATGATCTGACGGATGTTGCAGAGGAAATGGGACGTTAGGATAGGGGAAGGGGTGTGGCCGAGACAGAGCGTGGCGGAGGACGGGGGCGCAGCGGGGGATGGCGCCACAGCGAGGGAAGGAGTGCGGCATGGCGGGGGAAGGAGCGCGGTGGGCTTGACGCGGGGCCACAGCCAGGATAGGATCGAGGTGCGGGATGGGTTGCAGTTGCGGGTGGCGGGACACGGTCGCTGGCGAGGGATGGACCGCGGGCGACCGGACACGACACTGGGTGCGGGATTTGAAGCGAGCGCGGGTGCAGGTGTCGGAGCAGCGTCCAGACGGGGCTAGCGTTTGGACGTCCGAGCACTGGCCACTCATTTTTTTCCTTCCATGTGCAAGAGCGTTTTCAGCAATGCTACCCAAATCAGACCCCTTGCTTGTCTGATTGGGTAGCCTCCCATTTTAATACTATCTATTTTTACTTTCAACTCCAGTAATACTACCTGAACCATAGCTCTCAAATTCATTTTAGCATTGGATGACACATGAGACCCACGTGCCATCCTTTTCCTTGTAGCTATTGGCAAACTCGGCCATGGGAAACCGGCTGCCGTCGGGAGATTGGCAGGAGGAGGTCCCACGCGGGGAGGTCGGGTTGCATTGGGGAGCACCACCGGGGAGGCACCCGCGCTTGAGAGAGTTGCGTCGCTGGTGTCCTGTTCAAGCGAAGAAGAGTTGCGTGCGGAGAAGGAACACGGAAAAAAAAAGTTTGGGTAATCAGAGTAGGGGCCAACTGGATTGCGTAGTGGGAGGGGAAAATAAGAGGCCAATAGATTTGGGGTTCTGTAGAGGGTCTGCTGAAGGTGTTTTTTTTTTCTGGCCTCCTAGTATAGTTGGATCCATGTGTCTGTACACGTGGTAAGCATCTAGGAGTATGTATGCACAAGAACACCGTGGTTACCGTATCCATAGAATTTTTTTCCGTGCACGCAAGCGGCAACCATCCGACGAGTCGTGCCTGTTCCTGAAGGAAACCGCACGCAGGCAGGTTTGGAATGAGATAATCCATGTACAAGTATTTGTAACAGTGGCCTTTTAACTTTTTTCCCTCTAGTCCTTGCCAACAAGGTCTTCTTCAACGAATGGAACGAGCTAAATGCGCACAGGAAATTTTATAGGCTGTTCACATCGGTTATATTGTTCTCTTTTAAAAATCACGGCCGAAAATGAAATTCAAATGGATAGAGGTCGGGAGCACGTCCGCGGAAATGGCCGCCTTTTTTTCGTTCCTTTCGACGGCAGAGACTCGCTCGTTGGTCGTTGCTTTTCCCGGTTTTTCCCTCTTCTGTCGCCTTTGGTGCTTTTCTTCACTCCTAAAGCATTAGCGAGTTCTTGAATGGTAGAGCGCTGCTTGAGAGGGATATTTTTATGACTTCCATATCAATTTCTACTCGTTTCCTACCACGGTTCTTGGAATACTTGTTCACAATTTTTTCAATTCCAAATGGATTGTACAATTCTTAAGGGACACCAAATTTTCCAGAAACTGATTTCGAAATCCACGGCGAAGAATAGGTGGATCAGTTTTTGCCAACAAGTCAAGGTATATGGCGATCTTTAGATCATCCGGATAGTGCTTCCTATTTTTTTCATTAGAACCTGGAAGAGTAGCAAGGCAAGTTGACTCGCCACCACTGTCTGCGGGTGAAATAAATACAGCAGTTTATTCACTGCGCTTTCCATCTCATGCTCGGGGTATTTTCTTTTAAAACAATGATACGCACACTCGTGCGTATTCGAGAAAAAAATAATGATAGAAGCTCTGCCTCTCAACTAAGATGAAATAATTTTATGTATAAGAAATGATAACCAAACGAGATGCCAATACAAGACACCCGAAAAGGCTTACCCACCCACGTGACGCCACATAGTACAAGCACTGTCATGAGTTATCATTGCCGAGCATGGTTGCGCAACAACCAGCAACTCCGACTTCTCATGGCAGAACACAACACAGATGACCTTCTAGCGAAGGTGAACAGATGGGCCCAAGCAAGAGACCACAACAGGTCATCTCAAGTGCGCCGCGAAGAGCAACTTGGACTTCCTATCACTATCTCACGCCTCGCCCCCAATAGTTGCAAATCTCCCAAATAGAACCCTAGTCTTCGAAGAAGTGTGGCCTTGTCCTGTGTCATCGTTGCCGAGCCACGTCCCTGACGCAGTAGCTCCGACTTCACATAGCAAGACCTGCCTCCACATGTCAACTAGGCGCCCAGAAGCGAAGAGCAAAAGGTGACATCGAAGCCGAGACGAATTTCCAACAGAGACGCCTTCAGGAAGGGCGCAACGTCGATGGCACCACCATCGCTTGTCCAAAACTAGACCGGGTGTTGACACCGAAAGGTGATCCAGATCAAACACTAGCGAGGATTAGCACACCCACGGTCGACAAACGACCTTGAACGCGCAAGAACGCAGCGAACCGACGAAATTGATCTAGAGACCCGGTTAGACTGATGTTGAGCCCGTTCTTCGCTTGATAGACTGGGTATGTGGAGTCGGCTAAGTCGATTGGCTGGGTTGGCTAAGCCAACTAGGGCGAGCCAGGCGCATACTCCTCTCTTCTTTGCTCGTTTCTCTTGTTATTTGTTGTGCCAATTAATTTTCAACACGTCCATAATGTTGAGAACTTGCTGGAGATGCCTATATCCTATGTTGAGACACTTTTGAGTGTTAACACCGGGTTTTCACCCTTGAAAGACAATGTTAGAGGGGACACACAGAAATAGAGTTAGCGGCGCCGTCAGGCGTCACCGTCGCCAATGCACGTATATTACAGGATGGCATCGTGAACTAGTAGGCACACTCCAGCACACATACAGCGGGTGTACTGTCAATCTGTCATGCCAAGCATGTGTGTACTCGTGTGCTTGCATCACGTCTTTACTTGCTGCTGTCTTCTTTTTTTTTTTTGGCTGTTTTGCGACACCAGATACCGGAACTTATCTATTTCCTAATCTCTACACCTAAAAAGACTCTAATGTCATCATCTACCTGGTGATACCAAATCTCGATCCCTGCTCACGTGTCCTCGTCCAATAAGAATCATCCTCCACTCAGAGCTCAATATGTCCGCATCTTACCCGGTTCCGATGCGAAGACCGGGTCCACATATCTGCATCCGATTACTACTTTTCACTTCAAATAATCATGACCCGTGCAACGCACGGGCATATATCTAGTTTCTATAAAATAAAATTACTAACCTTTGGGTCTCCGGTGAGGCGGTGATGAAATTGTGCGTGTACTGCTGCTTGTTCAGGTGGAATAGTTGGAACCACTTTGGCTGCGGGATCAACGAGGACCTCATCAAGCAGACAGGTACGCCTGCTCCTCCTATCAACACATTCAATCATTCATAAACTTGCCATCGTTACATACATATTTGGTTTGGAGAAATCACATGAGATTCTCAATTCTGCTGTAACAGTTTTCCTTTCCTTCAGCTGATGCACTGGTCAACACTGGTCTGGCGAAATTGGGCTATGAATATGTTAATATAGGCATGGATTGTGATCTGAAACCTCATTTCACATGATACATACGTAGTACATAAATTAGTCCTTAGCTGAAAGGTTTTGCATATCTTCTTTCAGATGATTGCTGGGCAGAATCTGACAGGGACTACCAGGTAAGAAGATCAAATTTGCCTACAGATGCGGCACGCTAACCACTAACCACCCCCAATCATTTTCAGCATTAACATCAGTGCAAGCAAATAAAATGTGGAGGGGAAACCCCAGTAAGCACAAAAGTAAATGGAGAGGAACTCATCAATAACAACGCTCATAGAGAACTTTAAAACTTTGTTTTTATAAATATGCTAATGAGGATTTAAATAGTAAATACAGAACTTGTATGTGGACTATTATTGCAGCTATAATGGGTCTGTCGGTCTACTCTTATTTTCCTCTTACAGGATGACCTGACTACAGTTTAGTACTGTCGGTCTGTCGCCATTGACAAAGTTGCATTATTATTTTTCAGGGAAACTTTGTTGCAAATAGACAAACCTTCCCCTCTGGCATCAAGGCACTCGCAGATTATGTGCACGCAAAAGGGCTGAAGCTTGGCATCTACAGTGATGCTGGGTATGCTATGCTGCTAGCTATAAAAAAATCTGTTTTATTATGATATATAAGTGCCAGTTTATTCTGGTCCTAGAGTAACTGTAATCCTCAATACCAAGGAAACTAATAATTTATAATAGCAAACGTTACACTGAACTGCTACTGTTCATTGCAGGACACGGACATGCAGCCAAAAATGCCAGGATCACTTGATCATGAAGAGCAGGATGTGAAAACATTTATATCTTGGGTAAAATATCTTTCTATTGCTTCCCTGATGACTGCCAAATCAACAGTGACAAAAGTGGCTGATCATCTGATTTTGAGTTTCTGGTGTTCTTCTAACTCTTCTTCTCTCAACTCCAGGGTATTGATTATCTGAAATATGACAACTGCAATGATACTGGCAGGAGTGTAATGGAGAGGTAAACAAGAATGATGCCTCAAAACTGCATTATGGTTGATGCATTGAGCATTGCGCCAGATTGCTGAGTAACTTATGGCCATTGCAGATATACTAAAATGAGCAATGCTATGAAGACCTATGGAAAGAACATCTTCTTCTCACTGTGTGAATGGTGAGTTTCCTCCTAGCAACACTTCTGCCCAGAGGGAAGAAATGTTACTGATTCAACTGTGCCTCTTCTATATAGGGGAAGACAAAATCCTGCTACCTGGGCAGGCAGCATGGGAAACAGCTGGAGAACAACTGATGATATCGCTGACAACTGGGGCAGGTGCTGTTCATTTCATTTTAATCTCCCCTGGATAACTACTGAAATTGACAGGACTAATCACAGTTACCATGATATTTCAGCATGACATCTTGTGCAGACCAGAATGACAGATGGGCTTCCTACGCCAGACCTGGTGGGTGGAACGGTAAGAGTTCAGACATCAGAAGATTCTGTCTGTGCCTAAACATTTGTAAAAATTTACCAATTGATAATAGATTCTCTTGTGTTTGAACATCAGATCCTGACATGCTTGAAGTGGGCAACGGTGGTATGTCTGAGGCGGAGTACCGCTCTCACTTCAGCATCTGGGCACTTGCCAAGGTACTAAGAATTTTTCTGCATGTTAACAGTGCAATTGCAATGTAAAATGTTCTGCAGTTTCATCACTGGAAACCTATCTTGCCTTGTGCAGGCTCCTCTTCTAATCGGGTGTGACGTATGGTCGATGAGCCAGCAGACAAAGGACATACTCAGCAACTCGGAAGTCATTGCTGTGAACCAAGGCAAGACTTCCCTTACACATTCTTAACTATGATGATTTTATGGCGTTTCCGTGTACTGATGCAACAGATTTCTGAACAGATAGTCTAGGTGTCCAGGGAATGAAAGTGCAATCCAACAATGGCTTGGAGGTAAGTATTCCTCGTCCTCAGTATTAGCACCTTCCATGAATCCACAGAAAAACCACAAAATGCCTTAGTATGGTTCCGGTTTCTGAAACTGAGAGTGTTGTTTCTTTTGTAGGTTTGGGCTGCGCCACTCAGCAACAACAGGAAGGTCGTGGTTCTCTGGAACCGGCGGGACTACCAAGCAACCATCACCGCACAATGGTCGAGCACCGGGCTTGCTTCATCCACTGTTGTCACTGCTCATGATCTATGGGCGGTACGCTTGCTGTCTTTCTTCAGATTGTATACTCCATATCATAATCATGTAATGAAGGTTGGTGTTCGGACTTGAGATTTCATATTCCATTTTGTTGTGCAGCACTCATCATTCTCGGCTCAGGGCCAATTATCAGCTTCAGTTGCACCTCATGACTGTAAGATGTATGTCTTGACCAGTGGCGGAGGGAACGGGGGGCTGAGGGGGGCCTGGCACTCCCCAACATTTCTATACCCCCTCCAATATGTTTACTTAATTAGCTACATATTACTCTAATTAACAAGTTAATAATGTTATTTATGTTTTGTTATTTGTCCTACTTCCATATTAATTTTTAATGTCATCTTGTATAATTAAGAATTAGTCTTCCTATTATTTTTCTCCATTTCTTTTGCTCTTTCTATTATTGCCTACCAAATGTCTACTTCATCCCTATGGTACACCCTCTAATCATCTTATACAATTGAGAATTAGTCATTCTATTATTTTCTCCATCTCTTTTGTTGTTTCTGTTATGCCTACTAAACGTCTAGTCCATCCCCACAGTACACTGTAACACCCTAAAATTTTGGATAAAAAAAGATAGGTAAATATGATTTTTATACAATTTTGTGAGCATACAAATTTAGAGTAATAAATAATTTTTATTAACTTAAAATCAAATATAAGGGTAGAAACATGTTTGTGCACTCATGCTGTTGCATTTGAATTTTTGGATGGAGTGGTTTGATTCAAATTCAAAATAGGATTCAAAATCAATTGAAAATGCTTTGAAATATTTGAAAAGGAAAAAGGAAAAAGAGTTTCACTTCCCTCCCTAGCTTTTGGCCCGGCAGCGCAATCCTTCTCCGCGGCCTGCGTTGCTCCTCCCGCGCGCGGCCCGTTCTTCCGCTGCCTGTGGCCTGCTTGCCTCCCGCGCGCGCGTGTCGCTTCGCCGCTTGGGCCGAGCCTAGCTGCTGGCCCAGCAAGCTCGCGCGAGCGCGCTGTCGCGTTTTCTTCGTTGCGTGTCGCTAACACCGTGGTCCCATCTATCTGGCGACATCTTCTTCTTCTTCACGCCGGCGACGGATTTCTTTCCTTTGCTTCAACCGATCGAATCCGTCTCCCATATTCCTTCTTTCCTTTCTTGAAACCGCCTTCGGGCTATAAAATCGAGTTCGCGCACCCCTCCGCTCCATCCCATCTCGACGCGAAGCACCGAAGCCGTCCCGAGGAGGCTCCGCTCGAATCACCGACGGGACCGTCCGCCATCTCGAGCACCGTATCGTCTTCGGGTCAGCTCCGCCTTCGTGTTCCACCTTGGTGAGTTCGCCTTGATCTATACTTCATCCCGGTGTTTTTGTTTCGCGAGGTGATGCTGTAAATCGCGAGTTTGCAATCTCCGGCGATGGCGCCGCCGCGGACATCGCCGTCGGGGCTGTTTTCCGGCCGGAGCGCCGCCCAGCTCTCCCCGGATCAATCTGGACCGTCCATTTTGAATCTAACGGCTCAGACTTGAAGATATCGTTTCGCCTATATATTTTGCTAAAGAGACCCTGTGTTTTTCTATTATATAACCCGCAGTCCAAGGCGTATTCCAGTATCGTGTATTATCCTATTGAAAGCGTAGTTTGATCTCAGTTAAGTCAAAATTACGTTTTCAGCTATTTACAGTTTTGCCACTGAGTTTGTTTTAGCCATAATTTATCCGTTTTAACTCCGATTTGACCCATTCAAATTGCGTTAGGTTCGTATTTGAGAGCTCTACATGTTAGTAGAACTGTTCAGTAGGTTTGTAACATTTTATTTTCGAGTTTGAATTAAAGTAATTACTTTTCTATAGGAAATCTTCGTAAATTCATAACTTCGTCGTTTTAGCTCCGTTTTTCGTGATATTCGCGTCTGTGTGATCCTAGCGAGTTGTAGATTTGTTTTAAAAACTTTTTATCTTATTTTATTATTGTTGGTGTATTGTTCTAATTATAGTCTTATTTGTTTATGCATGATTGTTCTAGATGAATGTTGTTGCTATTGTTGATCGAGTATAGACGGTGAGCAATTCGTTGGGGATCAGGAGTTTTTCTACGAGCAAGATCACCAGGACCAGTTTGAGCAAGGCAAGTATAGCATGGAATTATCCTTGTTGTCCTATTCACATTAAGCAAATAATATCATTATGCATATATTCCTTGTTAAGGATGACTTAGTGTTGATCTTATTCCTTGATACCTATTATATTGCATGGATTAGTATTGCTAGTGCTTAACATGAACTATGATCATGTAATTTGACTAATGGAATATGCAATAAACATTAAAAGATGATTTTTATTACTGTTAAAGGGTACTAGAGCATGGGGTTATTTTGGTGCTCTCGTTACTCTCCATAAGGACTTATCTATAAGCGAAAATCTAGGATTTACAATACAACTGTGAGGGCTAAAATGGCTCTGGCTTTAGTCATATAGAAGGACCTTTTCTAGCTTGTTAGTGGTATTCCTTTATGGTATAAGAATGGCTTGACGAATCGGATAAAGTGCGGCCTCTGTCCTTATGAGTATAGGCTGCGTGTTATTGTGCCATTTGGAAGGGGGGCTCTACATCTGTTTGCCGAGTGAAATCTAATGGCCCTAACTTGTTAGACGAACCTTCGAAAGACTTCATAGTGTTCCCCTGCCTACTCACCTTGGAAGTGTTTTGGGAGTAATTAACCCGGGCATATGGGCAACACGACTCACAGTGAAAGTGTACAACCTCTGCAGAGTGTAAAACTGTTATAACAGCCGTGCTCACGGTCACGAGTGGCCTTAGACCCTTATGGAATAGTGGATCATTAATAATGAATATGTTTTTGCTATTCGTTAATCATTTCACATGGATCATATGTTTATTGTTTACATTGAGACATTTGATATGATTGATATACTGAAATAATGCTAATTAAAAGCTACATGCTGATAAACCTATGTTATGCCTTTGAGCCTCATGAACCCCATGTTACATTTATTGAGTACGAGATGTACTTACGCTTGTTTATTTTCCTTACTTGGATAAAAATCCCGGATGGGTAACAGATGGTGCAAGTAGTGATTATTTCTATTTCCCTGAAGATTACTAGACTTGCAGTCAACCAGTCAATGTGCCTGTGATTAGAGCTACCACGAGAGTTTACATTTTACTTCCGCTACATTTGTGTAAAGACTATGTATTATTAATCGTGATGTAATAACATTTGTGATGATACATCCTTTATAATTTGTTAACTTATGTGTAATTGATCTCTGGGCACACATAAGAGTATGCACTCCATTTGGTCGTTAAATGGGTGTGACAAATTAGTATCAAAGCTATTGTTGACTGTAGGACGCAAGCCTAGCTAGAAATGGTCGATTTAGTATCTTCTTTTCACTATTTTTATGCTTATTATCTTGCTCTTGTTATTTGATAAATTTTTATGCTTCTTATGTCTCATTCTATTACGAAAATTTGCCTCTATTCTAACTACATCTAAAAACTCTGTAGATGGTTCATGGCCGCAAGACTGCTCGCATCCGCTGGAGGACACTTACTGGAAGACAAGAGCGAGCATTTTTCCTAAGGATGAGGAAAAAGGGGCATACCAGCTCGACAGGATGTATGCTCACATGGGTCGTCGAGCTACCATGGAGGATAGCATTGAAGACGCCGCTTTCGAAGCATGTATGGGCCTTCGCTACCTTCGCTTTGACAGCATGAAGCATGACATTCACCGCTACTTCCCTCGTGCACACTCCGACCTTAGATGGGCCATGATGGATCCAGTGCAGTTGGAACCACTTCCTCGGGTGATGGTGAACTTTGTCTATGATATGATGGAGAGGAAGCTGCAGTTAGAGGAGATTGTGAAGGCACAGGGGAAGACCATCAAGAGGTGCCAAGCAAAGATTGATGAACTCCGAGCAAATCAAGACATGACCAAGATTTATGAAACATTAGAGCATGAGCCACGTCATTAGAAAATAGGAGTCCTTTATGTAATAAGAACGTTCTTAGTAACGTCAGTTGAGTCTTCGAGTCTGTCGTGTGGTTTGAACTTTGGTGTGATAGTTGCTTTATCATTGTGCTTATGTGTGAGTTGGATTTTTTTATGAGTGCTGGGGCTTGTAGGCATGTCAACAACTTCCATTTTTAAGAATAAAAAGTTTATTAGTCAAGGAAATAATAGTGGGGTTTGGTATTGTCACGTTTCGATCCTTACTGTTTTCTGGAGCAGCCTGCAATGTTTCTAATATGGTTTAAAAACGGTTCGTGGAATATTTATTAAATTTTTATGAGAGAAACTAGGCTTAAGCACCTTTCAAATGCCACTGGAATCACATTTTTATCTGATCTGGTTCGAGAGATATAACTGTCACAAGTTAAAGTTTCTGCACAGACTGGAATCTGAAATAGTTTCTGTTGCGCCTTATTTTTCATTAACTTAACGACCGAATCTGGTCTTATGGTCCAAATAGAAGTTGTGGAGAATTTCATAAGCTTTCCAACCATATAAAGCACGCCTCTATTGGACTTCTGTAGCTCGAGATATGATTGATTTACTGAACTGTTAACATTGATATTCGCCCAGAAAACTTTCAGATCTCATTCTTTATCTTATAAGTGGTTGATAACATGGAAATCTCAAAGTTTGTATTCTTATGGATGTTAGATGGCCGGAAGAGGAAGAGGAAGGGGTCGTGGAGGTGTTCCCCCAAATCCACCGCCACCACCGCCACCAACTATTGAGCAACTTCTGGCAGTGTAGACACAACTTATGCAACAATTGGTGCAGACCCAACATAATCATCCAGTTGCTGGGGCACCACCACGTGATAAGCGTGGTGAGTTTTTGAAGGGTCATCCCCCGGTGTTCACGCACGCCGCTGATCCATTGAAAGCAGATGATTGGCTTTGTGCCGTGGAAAAACAACTCAACATTGCTCAATGTGATGACCGACAGAAGGTGTTGTTTGCTTCTGGACAACTCTAGGGAGAAGCTCAGGACTGGTGGGAATCGTATGAGTATGGTCGTCCCGCCAATGCACCCGCGATCACTTGGCAGGAGTTTAGAGAGAACTTCAGGGCTTACCATATACCAGAAGGGATTGTATGATAGACTAGAATTGCAGCAGATGTCCAATACTTATCCCAACTTTCAGACGCTTGTGAACCGCGCTATCATGGTGGACAACAAGAACAAGGAGATGGATGCCAAGAGGAAAAGGCTTCAGGGACAGACTTCTGATTGTAACACTCATCTGCGTACTGGTTTTCAGCAGGGTAATCAACAAAGGCCTCCTTCTGGTCAGTGGAATCGTGGTCAGGTCTCTTTCCGCAATCAGTTCCCACAACGTCCCCCATTCCAGCCGCAAAATGGCAACCAACGCCCTCCGCAACAGAGTGGGAATTAGCCTCAGCGTCAGGGTCCTTCCAATAATACTCCAATAAAGACCAGTGCTCCCAATACCCCCAACAAATGCTTTTGATGTGGGAAAGAAGGTCACTTGTCTTACAATTGCCCTGAGAAGATCAACCAGCAGACTCCCCAGAGGCAGGGTAGTCACCAGAAGCCTGCATCTAACACTGGAAGGGTGAACCACTTGTCCCAGGAAACAACAGTGGAGGAAACAGAAGTTATGCTTGGTACGTTCGATGTCCATTCCACTCCTGCCACTGTTCTTTTTTATTCTAGAGCATCACATTCTTTCATATCACAATCATTTGTTAGAATACATAGAATTCATTTGTGTGCCATGAAGAACCCCATATTAGTAAACTCACCTGGTGGAAGCATGCCATCATCTTATCGTTGTCTCCCGATTAGTCTCATTCTAAGGGGGGTAGAGTTTAAGGTGAGTCCTATAGTATTGAGAACAGCTGAAATTAATCTCATATTGGGAATGGATTGGATGATGCAACAACAAGCAGAGATTCAGTGCAAGGGAAAATCAGTAGTGCTGACAACACCAAAAGGAGATAGGATCAGGGTTGATGTGAAAGTGCAAAAATAGGAGACCGCTACAGTGAACCAGCTTAATGATGGTGCCAATAAGGAGGACCAGGTTGTAGAGGAGTTCTCCGATGTGTTTCCTGAGGAATTGCCAGGTATGCCACCAGACCGTGATATTGAATTTATTATTGAATTATTACCTGGAACTGCACCCATAGCTAAGCGTCCATATAGAATGGGAGTAGATGAATTAGAAGAACTTAAGAAACAAATTAAGGAATTGCAGGATAAGGGTTTCCTTCGTCCTAGTTCTTCACCTTGGGGAGCACCAGTGCTTTTTGTGGATAAGAAAGATGGCACTCAGAGGATGTGTGTAGATTATCGGTCGCTCAATGAGGTTACCATCAAGAATAAGTACCCATTGCCTAGAATTGATGACTTATTTGATCAGTTAAGAGGTGCTTGTGTATTCTCCAAGATTGATCTTCGTTCTGGATATCATCAGTTGAAGATTCGTGCTAGTGATATACCAAAGACAGCTTTTACCACACGGTATGGGTTATATAAGTATACAGTGATGTCTTTTGGTTTGACTAATGCCCCTGCATACTTTATGTATTTGATGAATAAGGTGTTCATGGAATATATTGACAAGTTTGTAGTGGTATTCATTGATGATATTCTAGTATTCTCCAAGACTGAGGAGGAACATGCTGAATATTTAAGGTTGGCTTTGCAAAAGCTTAGAGAACACCAGCTATATGCCAAGCGGAGTAAATGTGAGTTTTGGTTGAAGGAAGTTTCCTTTCTTGGTCATGTTGTCTCAAATGGAGGAATATCAGTAGATCCTAGCAAAGTGAAAGATGTATTGGACTGGAAGCCACCAACCAATGTAAGTGAGATCCGTAGTTTCTTGGGATTAGCAGGTGTAAGGTCCAAAAAGGCTAGAGGGGGGTGAATAGCCTAATTAAAACTTATACAAGAATTACTTAACCACACGTTAGTACGAAAGGTGGCGAAACAAAAGCACTAGCTCTAACTAATTAAGAAAGCCACCTACACAAGTCTATAACAAAGCTATAAACTAAACACAACAACAACTACAAGCTAGAAACAAGAAGTAATACGAGAGAAGAGCTTTGAGTGATTATACCGCCGTGAAGAGATGAGAAGTACCAATCAATCAATCACACAAGAGAAGTCCTCGGGAAGAGAATGACACAAGAATTTATCCCGAGGTTCACTTGCTTCCCGGCAAGCTACTCCCCGTTGTGGCGATACACCCACTTGTCGATTCGCGAGCTAATCGACTATCAAGAGTCGAGCCCTCGGTGGGCGCCGCACAATCGCACACAAGATGGGGATTCTCCAAGCCACGAGCTCCACTAGAGTATCCAATTTGCGAACTCCCGCGGGGAAAGATCAAGAACCCCTTACAACACTTGGTGAAGGCTTCAACAATCTCCAATTACGAGCTCAATCACCTCCGCTGCTCCAAGCCATCTACCGTGTCGGGAAACACGGAAGAGTAACAAGAAATCCGCAGCAACTCGAAGATCAAGTGCCTCTAGAATGCAACTCTCAAGCAATGCACTTGAATCTCACTCAATCTCACTCAAGATGTGCAACTATGCAAAGAGATGAGTGGAGGGGTTATTCTCTAGCTCAAAGTATGTCTCTAGGTCTCAAAATGTGCAAGAGTTTCCCTCAAACCCCGACCAACGTCTATTTATAACGAAGGGGTATGCAACTAGCCGTTATGAACGACGCAGTTCAAAACGGGTTGACCGGACGCGCCGGTCACTACAGGACAAGCTTGAACAGTGCGCGTCAGAAGTTACCATTGCTATGACCGAACACGCCCTAGCGTATGACCGGACACGCCCTAGCGTATGACCGGACGCGCCCTAGCTGGCGTCCAGTCAGAGTCCAGTAAGCTCCCATCACGACCGGACGCGTCCGATCGTACATGACCGGACGCGCCTCGCGTCCGATCATCACTCCTGCGCTCTCTGCCCCTCTGGACGCCTGACCGGACGCGCCGGTCCCGTGAAGGACCGGACACACCGGTCGCGCGCTATGCTTCTACGCACAGGTGAACTGACTAGACGCGCTGGTCAGGCTAGACCAGCATCCGGTCACTCACCCTAGGCACGCTGACCGAATGAACTGACCGGACGCGCTGGTCAAGCCGTGACCACGTCCGGTGCAGCGTCCGGTCACCATAGTGACCTCCGTTCGCCTCCGTTTCTTTTCCGACTTCCGGCGCAGTAGACAAAAGGCGTTTCACTTCTCCAAAAAGCGCCGAATCCCACCTCGCAAGCTCGGCGGGAGGGAGAGAGGAACCCAAACCCCTCTCTACCGCTTAATCTCCACCGCCTTCGCAAGTGTGCTAACACCACCAAGTGTACACCACCAAGTGCATGTGTGTTAGCATTTCACAATCATTTTTAAAGGCGTTATGTTAGCTCTTTACTAGATCCTAATGCATATGCTCAAGACATTGATCTAGTGGCACTTGATTTCCGAGCTAACCGTGATTGCCCCTCTTGATAGTCGGCTATGTATCCTAAACCCTGTCAATCACTTCTCTACTCATCTTAGACCGGCAAAAGGAAAATCCTATGGTTATACCTTTGCCTTGCGCTCTTAGATCCTTCTCTTTCACTTGATCATCATGTCCTTCATTTTATGTGCATCTCCACCATGATCATCATTTCATGTCCATGCACCATCTCTTTGTGATCTTGTGGCCACAACTCCTTGCCACATACATCTTCATCTCATGTGTTGCTTGTGCCTAACTCAAAACTCTTAACACATGGCATTAGCAACTTGATGTCATTAATTACCAAAACCAAACTTGGGCTTTCAATCTCTCCCTTTTTGGTAATTGATGACAACCATCACAAAGATATGAAATAAAATCAATTTTCAATTTCGATAGTATTAGCTCCCCCTACATATGTGCTTCCATGAGTTTGGTTCAATTGTGCACATATGTATGGATTTGAATTTTGGGAGAGTTACTACTATCAAATTGATGCTAAGGTATATAGAATGGACCTTTAAAGCATGATACCAATCGGAGTTGCCTTTATATACCATCCTTAGCATCGATGTAGCTAGACACCACTTGTAATACATCACTTGTAAAGATCACAGACACTAAAGTACCCCGTGAGATCAACATTATAAGCAAAGATGTCTAGTTACCACTTGTAAAACTACTCTTAACAAATCACCATTCAAGTTCTATTTCTAGGAAACACCATACAATCATGAATATCAAAATTAAATTTGCAATGCAACACATCATCATGTTAGTGCACATACAAATGCAACAAATAATTCATGAGCTTGCTCCCCCTACTTTTGTGCTCAATTTTAATTGATCCCTTTCTCCCCCTTTGTAACTTAACTTTTTATCTTTGTGACTTTTCTCTCCCCCTTATTACATCTTATTCCCTTTGTAATATCTTTGTGACTTTTTCTCTCCCCCTTTGTCAACAATCACTAAAAAGGTGCCAATTTTAGTGAGAGATAAGTCAATCAATATGAGGGAGTCCAAATTATGGTTCAATCTAGATCACTTGCCTAGAATATGTAATTCGGTTTGATCCAATCACAAGCTTCTTCACACCTCATAAAGTATAAGGGTTATCTTGAGCATGTTGAATTACACATCATGAGCTCATTTTCTAGATTCAACACTAGGTTTGCAAGCCCACAAACATGTCATATGCTACCACTAGATCAAATAAACATAGAAGCAATAGTGGTACCATACATACATCAATATCATTTGATTTTCATGAATGAGCTTATTTGCTATGTAAATATGTCTATATGTTCTAACCATGTCCTTATCAAAGTATGAATGATATGCCAAACAACTTTACCTTGCTATGTTGGAGGAGAGGCATGTCATATAAGAATGTGGGGGTGCACTCATTTTAAGTTGGAGAAGTCAAGTATGTTCAATTCATTCTTCAACTTGTAAAATCTTTTCTCATCAAGTGGCTTTGTGAATATGTCGGCTAGTTGATCTTCAGTGACAATGCTCTCAATGCTAATATCATCCTTTTATTGATGGTCTCTTATGAAGTGATGCCTTATGTAAATGTGTTTGGTTCTTAAATGTTGAACCAGATTTTGAGTCATCTTGATAGCACTTTTATTGTCACAAAACAATGGCACATTCTTTAATTTTATTCCAAAGTCATTCAAGGTGGCTTTCATCCAAAGCAATTGTGCACAACAACTACCAGCACTAATGTATTCAGCCTCGGTGGTAGATAGTGCAACACTATTTTATTTCTTTGATGACCATGAAACAAGAGACCTTCCAAGCAATTGACAAGTGCCACTTGTGCTCATTCTATCAATCTTGCATCCACCATAGTCGGAGTCCGAATATCCAATCAACTCAAAATTAGACCCCTTTGGAAACCATAGTCCAACATCATGAGTGCCCTTAAGATATCTCAATATTCTCTTGGTTGCTTTCAAGTGACTTTCTCTAGGTGAAGCTTGATATCTTGCACACTTGCACACACTAAACATCACATCCGGCCTAGAAGCGGTGACATAGAGCAAACTTCCAATCATAGACCGATATAACTTTTGATCTACCATGTTTCTACTATCATCAATACCCAATTGATCATTAGTGTCCATTGGTGTACTCATTTGCTTAGCATCTTGCAATCCAAACTTCTTGATCATGTCCTTGATGTACTTGCCTTGACTTACAAAAGTGCCATTCTTCATTTGCTTGATTTGAAGTCCAAGGAAATAACTAAGCTCTCCAATCATAGACATCTCAAACTCATTAGCCATCATATTTCCAAACTCTTCACAAAAGTCTTGGTTAGTTGATCCAAAGATAATGTCATCCACATAGATTTGCAACAAAAACAAGTCATTTCCAAGCTTCTTGGTGAAGAGAGTGGTGTCAACCTTTCCCATCTTGAACCCTTTAGAGAGGAGAAAGTCCCTCAACCTCTCATACCATGCTCTAGGTGCTTGCTTCAAACCATACAATGCCTTCTTTAGCTTGTAAACATGGTCAGGCTTCTTGTCATCTTCAAAACCGGGAGATTGCTCAACATAAACTTCTTCATTGATGTAGCCATTGAGAAATGCACTCTTGATATCCATTTGATAGAGCTTGATGTTGTGTGCACAATCATATGCTAATAAGATTATAATTGCTTCTAATCTTGCAACCGGTGTATATGTCTCTCCAAAGTCAAGACCCTCAACTTGAGTGTATCCTTGTGCTACTAATCTTGCTTTGTTTCTCACAACCATGCCATCTTGATCTTGCTTGTTTCTAAAGACCCACTTAGTACCAATCACATTGTAGTTCTTTGGCCTCTTAATAAGTTTCCAAACTTAATTTCTAGCAAAGTTGTTTAGTTCTTCATGCATGGCATTTACCCAATCGGAATCCATCAAAGCATCTTCTATCTTCTTTGGTTCTTCTAATGAGACAAATGAGTAATGCTCACAAAAGGATGCTAGTCTTGATCTAGTTTGAACACCACTTTGAATTCCACCAATGATTTAATCCAACGGATGATCTCTTGCAATGCTAGTAGGTTAGAGTATTGGAAGTTGATTGCTTCCACTTGTTTGACCTTGAACTTGAGCTTCATCATGAGAACCACTAGAGCTTGCTTGATTTGTATCAATTTGCACATTTTGGTTGATCACATGAATATCATCATCATCATCATCAACTTGCATCGGCCTTATATCTCCAATGTCCATGTTCTTCATTGCATTTGACAATTGATCTCCTCTCACATCATTAAGGTTTTGAGCTTTATTTTAAGATCCTTGGGTTTCATCAAACTCAACACCATGAACTTCTTCCAAGGTGCCATTTGTGAGATTCCAAACTCTATATTCCTTGCTTGTGGTAGAATAACCAAGTAAGAACCCTTCATCACATTTCTTTTCAAACTTGCTCAATCTAGTGCCTTTCTTAAGAATATAGCATTTGCAACCAAACACTCTAAAGTATGCAATGTTGGGCTTTCTTCCATTCAACAGCTCATATGGTGTCTTCCCAAGCTTTCCATGGCAATAGAGACGGTTGCTACAATAGCAAGCCGTGTTGATAACTTCACTCCAAAATGAATGACTCACATTGTTTTCACTAAGCATTGATCTAGCCATATCAATTAAGGTTCTATTTTTCCTTTCAACTACACCATTTGATTGAGGAGTGTATGTTGGTGAGAATTGATGTCCAATACCAAGATCATCACACAAATCGTCAATTCTTGTGTTCTTGAACTCACTACCATTGTCACTTCTAATCTTCTTGATGGTAGTCTCAAACTCATTTTGCACCCTCTTGATAAAAGACTTGAATAGATCATAAACATCACTCTTGTCATAGAGAAAGAACACCCAAGTATATCTAGTGTAGTCATCAACAATCACAAAACCATACTTGTTACCACCAATGCTAGTGTATGTTGTTGGCCCAAACAAGTCCATGTGCAATAGCTCAAATGCCTTTGATGTGCTCATTTCACTCTTACTAGGATGTGTATTTCCAACTTGTTTGCCGGCTTGACAAGCACTACAAAGTTTATCCTTTTCAAAAGTGATATCTTTCAAGCCTCTAACTAAGTCACGCCTCAAAAGTTTGTTCAATTGTTTTATTCCAACATGACCAAGTCTTCTATGCCACAACCATCCCATACTAGATTTACTAAGCAAGCATGATGTCAATTGTGTCTCACTATCATTGAAGTCAACCAAGTATAAGCTACCA
Organism: Saccharum hybrid cultivar R570; assembly: GCA_038087645.1. Taxonomy (NCBI): domain Eukaryota; kingdom Viridiplantae; phylum Streptophyta; class Magnoliopsida; order Poales; family Poaceae; genus Saccharum; species Saccharum hybrid cultivar. The sequence goes on along the minus strand of JAQSUU010000003.1, from coordinate 982 downwards.
TGTCAAAATCCTTTGAATATCAAATTTGTTCCATCAACACTTATGACTTCAACATCATCACTACCAAATATGCACTTGAAGCCAAGATCACAAAGTTGTGCCACCGATAAAAGATTGAAATCCAAGCTCTCAACTAGCAACACATTAGATATGCTCAAGTCATTTGAGATAGCAATTTTACCAAGCCTCTTGACCTTGCCTTTCTTGTTGTTGCCGAAAGTGATAGCATCAAAACCACCATTTTGACTTGTATCAATTGAATTGAACATACAAGAGTCTCCAGTCATATGTTGAGTGCACCCACTATCAAGCACCCAATGCCTTCCTCTGGCTTTGTAATTGACCTACAAGATAAGGTCAATTATTTTTAGGTACCCAAACTTGTTTGGGTCCTCCAAGGTTAGTGACCAAGCTCTTTGGTACCCAAATGGCTTTCTTCTTTGAGCCCATCCATGGTGCACCAATGAACTTAGCATGAACACCATTTGTACCCTTGGTAAGCATGTAGAAAGAATCAAACTTAATTGAGGATACGTTAGCATTAGATTTCTTGTTCATGCATTGTTGCTCTATGTGACCAATTTGCTTGCAATTTTTGCAATAACTACCATTGTTCTTCATAAAACGAGTCTTGTGAGGAGCAAAAGTGGCCTTGCCTTTCTTGGGGTTATAGCCCAATCCCTCTTTGTAGAGAGACGCTCTTTGGCTACCCAAGCACATAAGCAAGTGGTCCTCACCACCATAAGCCTTAGCTGATATGTGATTGAGCTCTTTTACCTCCTTCTTAAGATTTTCATTCTCAACTATAAGTGTGGAGTCACAAGTGAAACCATCACTACTAGATAAGGATGATGTAGATGAGCTACATGAAGGGTTAGTGGGAGTAACAACAATAGGCTTATGAAAGGATTCATCAATTATATCACATGATATGCCTATGTTGCAAGTTTTAGCTTTCTCAATATTAGTTGGCATGTTTTCA